>CAJHQQ010000327.1:0-227114 GCA_905132885.1 Moricandia moricandioides | reverse complement strand
CACTGACTGGTATCGCCTTTTTCACTACTCTCCATAGAAAATCTTTAATTTTAGAGGAAGTTTTAACATTCCAAATATGCTTGATCCAGTTGACTAGGTTGTTCTCCGCCGATATCAACCTTCCCGCAGTGATACCAATACCATATCACGTTTTTGTAGAGTATAAGCCAGATTTTTCAGGGAGCCAAACTAGAGTATCCAAAGAGTGTGTGGAACTAGTCTTTATCTTCAAAATAATATCCTCATACTGAGTTAATACCCCGCGAATTTTCTCCAGTTCCCACTTGTTTGTAAGAGGGCATATGAGATCTTTGACTTTAAGAGCTTGGCTTTCCATTGTAGGTGGACCAATTGGTTTGGTCGGCGTAATAAAGGAGAGCCAAGGGTCATCCCATAGGCGAATTGCCTCGCCATCTCCCACTGCCCAGCTTAGCCCTTTCTTGAGTATTTCTCTTCCGGCTAGAATACTCCTCCACCCATGTGATGTTGTAGCTGGTATCGGGCAGTCTAAGAGAGTAGAATTTCTAGCGTATTTCCCCAATAGAACCTGAGCCAAAAGAGATTTCGATTCCTTAATTAGCCGCCATCTAATTTTGGCCAGTAGAGCATCGTTAAAGGTTTTTATGTCTCTAAAACCAAGGCCACCGGCAAATTTTGGCAGAATTAGTGTTTCCCAAGATACCCAGCAGATCTTTTTCTTATCCGGGGATGTGTTCCACCGAAAACGAGTGAGAATGGACTGTATTTGTCTGCATACAGACACCGGGAGCTTGAAACATGACATGGCATAGCACGGAATTGCAGCTAGAACAGACTTCAGCATGATTTGTCTTTCGGCGCCTGATAGGTATCTCGATGAACAACTATGGGCCTTCTGGCTTATCATGTCTAAGATAGAGGCAAAAATGTCTTGTTTCCTGCGGCCGAACTGTTCGGGTAAACCCAGGTATTTTCCTATACCCCCTTCCATCGAGATCATCAATGTTTCCTTGGCTCGAGTTCTAATCTGTGATGGTGTCTTAGCCGAGAAGGTAATAGAGGATTTCTGAGGATTGATCTTTTGTCCCGAGACAGATTCATACACACGTAAGATCTCCAGAGCTGATACACAAGCCGATTTAGATTTACAGAAGAACATCGTGTCATCAGCAAAGAGTAAGTGGTTAATTGGTGGGCTGTTATGCGAGACCTTGACACCGAGTAAAGTTCCATCTCCCTGCCCTTTCTCACATAGCGCTGATAGAACTTCTATGCAAAGGATGAAGATATAAAGGGATAACGGATCACCTTGTCGCAGCCCTCTCTCTGGTTTCACTGATCCTTGAGGTGATCCATTTATCAAGAATGAGTATGACACTGATTCGATACAGCTCATGATCCACGATATCCACAGTGGGTCGAACCCAAGCTGATTTAGAACTTCTCTCATGAATCCCCATTTGATCCTATCATACGCCTTGCTCATATCTGTTTTCACCGCCATGGAGCAGTGTTTGCTTGCCTCCGAGGTCCTTAGAAAGTGAAGGGTTTCATGTGTAATGAGTACATTGTCTGATATCGCTCTACCAGCAACGAAGGCGGACTCTGTATTAGATATGAGATGAGGCAGTAGCGGTTTTAGGTGTCTGGTAAGGATTTTTGCTATGATCTTATAATGATATTGCACAAAGCGATTGGCCTATAGTCCGCCACCGTTCGGGGTCCCGTTATCTTCGGGATAAGTCTAATAGGCGTCTCATTCTGTTGTGGGTGCATGGACCTCGACGTGAAGAAGTTTCTAACATCCATGGTGACATCAGATCCCACTATATGCCAATACGATTGGTAGAAAGTCGCAGAGAAACCGTCCGGCCCTGGTGCCTTATTTCCATTAATAGACTTCATCGCCTCTTTAATCTCTGAATCACTCGGTATCGCTGTTAATAGCTCGTTCATTTCTGGTGTAACCTTTCGAGTTAGGAGTCCCTGAATTTTGGAGTATGACTCGTTGCCATTCGATGTGAAAATCTGGTCAAAGTAATCTGATATGACTCTGGCAATTTGTTGTTCCTCATACAATGCTCCTCCCTGCGGGTCCTCAATAACCGGGATGGAGTTGATAGTTCTTCTGGTTCTAGTTACCGCATGAAAGAAACCTGTGTTTCGATCTCCTCTTTTAAGCCATTGTATCATGCTCCTTTGCTGCCAGAAGTGTTCTTTCTCCAAATATGCTTGTCGAAGCTCGACGTTGAGGGTTTCGATCAGCAGAGGGTCTGGGTTTGGGCTAGACAATGTTATTTCTAAAGCCTCTTGGTTTTGTCTTATGACCATATTACTCTGTTTATGTTTCTCCCTTGCCCATTGAATAATACCTCTCCTGCAATTGTTCAGCTTTAGAATTACAGAGTCTAGCAGAGAGGAGTTCCACGCTTTGTCTATTATTTCACTTACTTCCTTTTGTTCTGTTAGAGCTCGGTTGAACCGGAACATGCCTCGCTTCTTGGATTTATCCGCATTGAAATAGGATAGTAGGGGCCTATGATTAGAACCTTCGAAACGGAGATATCGGCATCTACCCATCGGAAAAGCTTATGTCCAAGCGCAGTTAACCATGGCGCGATCCAGTCTGGATCGAATGAAGTGAGTACAGCGGATTCCCCGCCAAGATAAATGTTCCCCGGAATGTTTGAGGTCCCAAAGCCCGTTTTGAGTTACGAAGGACCGGAACGCAGTGAAAGAGCCCTCAGATCGGGCAGGGCCACCCAACTTTTCAGCGTTATTAAGAATATCATTGAAGTCTCCGGTGAGTAGCCATGGGCTGTCTCTGTCTTGTCCCACTGCGCTCAGCTTATTCCAGAAGGGAGCTCTGTTGTCCGCTACAGGGGGACCATACACGAAAGTCACAAAGGAGGGAATTCCTTGAAAAACCACTTTAGCATCTATAAGGTTAGGAGAGGATTCGAGAATTGTAATCTTTGTATCATCATTCCACAGGAGGCACAGTCCCCCACTCAACCCAATGGGGGTACAGAGAAATAGTGAGAAAAACGTAGGGACTGCAATTTCTTATTGATAAAAGCATCATCATTCTTAGTTTCCATAAGGAACATTACATTAGGAGCCATATTCTTATGGATCTCCTTGATTCGCCGGATTGTCTGGACGTTCCCAAGTCCTTGACAATTCCAGCTGAGAATGGCTAAGGAGGAGGGTTTTGATGGGGTCGAAAATCCACTCCACCCTTAGTACTGCCTGGTATGAACACCGTAGTTGGTTGGCCGTTCTTCTTACGTTGTTTGCTTGTTTCAGCTTTATTACAAGGTAAAACTTTATCTTTCTCAATCTCTAGTTTCCTCCTTGTAGTCGTAGAAGAGCGAACCACATTTGACTTCTTCTGGTTAAGGCCCAAAAGTGGGCTTCTTACAATGCGCTTCCTTATGGTCTTAGTGACTCTTCTCTTATTTGTCACTTTGCTTTGAGCAGCAATCGGAATATCTCCCCTATTGTTTCTCTTCCCATCCACTAGCCCCCAGTCGGAGTGTTGCAGGAATCCTCTCCATGTCTAGGATCATTTCTTCCACTGGTTCAATTTCCATAAGTACCTCGTCCTCCACATTGGCCTCTAAGACCTGCAATCTTCCGGATTCAAGGCTGGGAGTTCTCCTCGTATTGGGGTCCCTTGGTTCCGAGAGGCGTTCCAACGCTGATATGCGCTCCTTGGAACCGGAGTTTGTCCCTTCTTTGGTGTTGGAAGTGGCACACAGTCGGTCTTTGATGGTTTGAGTCGGAGTACTTGCTGGTCTATGGGTAGATGGGGAGGTCCTGAGATTTGTGCCTCCAATTCTCGGTGTTTGTTGCTGAGGAATTGACGAATCCGAACCAGGCATAGGCCTCTCTACCCTTCGGTATTGGAGTGTTGGAGTTTTGCTCCTCCCATAACCCGAGTTGGATCGGCCAGCTCTTGATGTAATAGAGTGATCCCTAACCTGGTCATCACAATATTCGTGGTAAACTCTATTAATAGTAGTATTCCTCTCTGATTGGATATAGCTATCATGGTAGCGTCGAGAGCCAGAACGAGGTCTTTTATACCCTCGTCTTTCATCATGCCGCTTCTTTTCAGCTTCAATCCTGTGGAGCGCAATACTCTGCGTAATGCCCAAGGTTCTCTCCTTCGGAGGAGGTCCATTTATGGGTATGTGGGGGCAGACTATCTCTTCATGAAGCAAGGAGAAGCAAGTGAAACAATGTTTCTCGATCTTGATATATTCGAATTCAACTTCTGTGATATCAGCAGTTGGTAATTATATTTCCAATTTCATAATTAAGGGATGGAGCCCATAGATGTCCACCCTGACCTTAGCTTCTTTGACATCCTTAACGGCGCAGCAACCAAGTTCCTTGCCTATTGTCAGGATTGTTTCTTCTGACCAGAAGTGGAGGGGGATGCCATGAATCCTTACATTAAAGGAGATATTGGATGGGAATTGATCATAAACCACAGGTTCCCATCTTTGAAGCAGCAACATCCATCGTTTGTAATGATACGGGCCTTTCTCCAACACATGTATAAGTTCATATTTTGTTTCAAATTTGAATTGGAACTTGTCTAAACCCAGTGTTCTTCCCGTTACTCTTCCTTCTAGATTCCAGACCTGAACCATGAAGTCAATAACAGCTCTTATAGGTTTCTGCACCATTGGGTTTGTTAGTCTTCCAATGATTGTGAGTCTGTTGGCCTCAATCAGATCTTCATTGTTCGTTGCCGGTATGCGCACCGGAGGTTTCTTTGCTGGAAGCTCTGGGAGGGCCTGCCATTTTCCTTTCTCATATCTGCTGTACCTTCTAGCCGTATCTGGTTTGAGACCACTTAAATGCTTTAATCTTCTTGGTGGGGTACACCAAAATGAGATTTTGTACGAGGTTATTACAACCTAACTACACCAGATATCTTTTGATATTCTCTCTGAGTAATAAATGTTGCAGAGTGATAAATGCTCTTGAGTGTTGTAGAGTGAGAACAGATTGGAGGGGTTATATCAACCCAAAGTCAGGTCTTCACCAAGAAACTAGTCTCAGACCCTAGATCCATTATCGTTGCTATGGGTACCTCGGTGGCTACTGGGTAAGTGGAGGTAAGACTCTGAAACGGCACAGAAACGGCGCTCCTAGCTGACCCTCCGACGGTGTCGGGGGCTGAACCCGGAAATTTCCGGTCAAGGCCACCACTCGCTAGAAGAAGCTGGCTATGGACCTTTGGATACTTCTAAAGTGGGTGAACTTTTTGAATTTTACAGGGATTTGCAGTCGGTAAAGACGAAAAAGGGGAAAGAAACGTGGGATAAAAGAAAGGGTTAACAATGGACTAACGGTTAAAGACTATTCTCTGGTTCTGTGCCCGGGAGAGAAATTTTTACCAAACAATGACAAATATGTATTTTGCCATCTACTTGGTTAGACAACTAAAAGTAATCGTGTCATTTTACAAATGTGCACTATGGATGTTGACGAGCATTCAAAATGAGCCACCAAATCCCTGAGATAATTCGTTCAAGCGTCCACTCTTGTGGCTGATAAGTATTTCTTTATGCTTTAGGAATAAAAATTTGTACCACTATATATGTGTATATATATATATCGTTGGGTAATATTCAGTTTGGCTAAAATATGTTATAGCTCAAGCTAGTTCGTGTGTATACAAGTATGAAGGAAGAGTTGCTGAACTGTTGACTTAAACCTTGATTGTCGTATTAAGAGTTATAATGCACATCCGACCAGAAACTTAACCATAACTCTGCACCATTCCAAACACATAAAGCCACAACTTTGTAAGAGTGCATTCAGTATCAAGTAGCGAGGAGTGAAGGTGAAAGGAAATATATTCTGGAGTCTCACCATGCTTAGGTGCATGGTCTTGAGGCATAATTTCAATGAAACAAGTGTCTCTGAAGGATCTCAGCAGGTATATCTTTGCTGCAAACTATTCAAAAGGAGATGCAATGGAAAAACTTTAAGAAAAAGGAAAAGAAATAAACTCAAAAGTATTGGCTATTTTCGGAGGCACCGATCTCAGTGCCTAATGCAACAAAACTAAGCGGTTACTTTAATGCCTTCTCGAGGATGTGTTAAAGAGTTACCTATGTAACTTCCATATGAAATAAAGAAGATGAAGAAGACTATCTAGGAAAAAAAACATCAACAGAACTAGAGCAGGTGATACGAGAACAAGGTAAAGATCATTATTTAGGTACATTTTAACTACTAATAATTTAAAACAAGTGCTGCGAAAACTGAGACAAAATGGAAACTTACCCTATCTGCCGCAGCTTGTAGGGGAATATGGTCTTCCCATTCTCAAAGTCTGCCATTCATGTAATTTTGAACAAATTTATAGATCAACCCAAGTATCTCTTAGAAGACTTAATGAGAAATTAAAATGTTTGCACAACGTACTTTGCCATCCTCTTGTAATACTGTTTGTATTTCATCAGAACATAACTTTCGTACATAGTGCGGTTGTCCTTAAGTTGTAGCAACAAGACAAAAACAACAGAATAATTAGGAAATGAGGTACAAAAAAAGAGATGTGTGCACCTAATATTCAAAGAGGTACTAATCTCCCAAAAGAAGTTTGTCCAATTGCAACAATGGTTTAATGATAACCATAAAAGAGAGTCATCACTCTCTTTGTTCCTCGTCATAACTCACAAGACATCTCACCTGTTTAACAACTTCTCCCCTAACTTGCTTGTGGTACTCTGAAGATCGGACAACTGGTCAGAAAGAGCTCGGAACTGAAAGACACTCAATAAGATATGAGTATAGGACTAGAGAGAGAAAAGAAAGAGATAAAGAAGATTTGTTTGAAATTTAGCCTCTACTCACCTGATAGTTTCCATCAACAGAGACCTTCAACTCACACAAGCCATAAACATGTAGCCTGCAAGGAAGATCAAACTTAAGAATTAACAATGAAAGAAAGTGTAATCTCAGTTTGACTTGTCTAGGAGTAAACATTATAGAATGAGTATACTAACATATTCACAACAACGAGTGAGCGTCCACCTAGTTATGTTAACAAAAGGGAAAGAAGAGAGCATATGGTGAAAACCCTTTGAAGAAGGCGTTGGTGATCCAAGGTGGCATCATTTAAGTTGGGAATATAAGAATTTATCCGCGGAATATGCTGTAAAACAGGAACATGTAATCACGTAGAAAGGTTTCATTTATGTAGAATAAAACCTTTAGCTAGCTATACAATTGCATTTCGTTGGACTAGAACCAAGGTTAAGGGAACGGGGGCAAGAGTCGAGAGGCGTCTGCCTACTGCACGAGTGTATTCTTCAGATAACATAAGAGCAATCATCCGATCATCTTGAGTATCCGTTTGACAGCTCCAAGAGGTTGAACTCGAAGAGTATCCCATCATGTTTTCTTGTGACGTAGTAGGTGAAACAGAGAAACTCTTTCTAGTCCTACAACAAAAAGCTGGATCAACGTTATGAAGGAAGGAACCTTAAAAGCATGAAAAATTGAAGAGATCAAGACATGATGCGAAAAGATGGCACAGAGCTTGAAATTGGAGAGAGAGAGAGAGAGAGAGCAGGAAAGTGGAAATTTTTGTTACATAAAAGGAGAATGATGAAAGAAGAAAATGAAATGAATCGATTGGATCTGGGAATAAGCCCATCGAGACGAACGGATCTAAAGGATAAAAGATTCCAAAGAGCAGAAAAGTTTGATACCTTCCGGTGCTAAGGAGACAGCAAGTTTGGCTTTTTCTTTCACCACATTATCAAGACATTGGCAGTTGGCTGGCGGGTTACAAAACCGCGTTCTGTTGTCTCTGCTACCCCATAACCCTTGTTTTCAGCCAACCCCATAAGTCAAATATGTTTTATTTCGTACTACTCGCATCTATAATAACCTTAACAAAGTAAACCTTTTTTACCCAATATATCAATATGATTTATTTCACACTACTCGCATCTGAAAATCTGAATCTTAACAAAGCAAACCTTTTCTCCATGTCCCCTATAATCTTAGTATATCAACTCTTCGTTTCTTGTTTTACTTTTGCTACAACATACATTCGGATTCAGGCCATACATTTCAGTATCCAACCCTCTTCTTCTTGTTTCTGTGCATTTCCCTGGATGATGTCTAACTGGTAAGTTGCTTAGGTATGGCTGCTCCACAACTTTTTAAAGCGACAACCAAATCATGGAACAGATTTCTGCTCCCCTCATTTACAAGCAAAATGGCACTGGCCTGGTCTCCCATCCTAGAGGCCCTGCCAGTCACATATATGTACTCCTTGATGGTATTAGGCATGTCAAACACTATTACATGCCTTGCTACCAAGAGGTCAACTCATCGGCCTAGAACTCTAGTTGATACAAGCAGCAACACCTCTCCACCCAAAAAACGACCCCATTACATCTCTCCTCTCCCTCATTGGCTTCTCCCCATGAATCGATAGAGCATTTATCCCCGTCACCACAGTTATAGCATTAGCCAAGAGATCTACTCCAGCTCTCGAACTCACCTAAACACCAGCTGGGGATTGAAATGGTTTTGACTTCTCAGTATCTCAAAGAGCTTCTGTTTCTTTTGCTTTGCATCAACCCAGATAGCCAATTGTTTGACAGCTTTGTTAGGCCTGTTGGATTTACCTATGGATACCAAAATCATTTCCTTGGCTAGAGAACCTCCCACCTTAAGATCTATTTACCTTACCATTACCGTTACCTTACCGTTATAAAGCTCTGACCCTCCCACCTTAAGATCTATACGTTACTGTTACCGATACCTTATCGTTACCGTTACCAATAATACCTTACCGTTACTGAGAACAGGAAGACCTGCAGTTGTGATAAAGCTCTAAATATCTGCATCACCTTATCACTGAAACCTCTCTGGAGCATGCAGTCAACCTCATCTAGTACAAACATCATAAAATCATCTAGTTCAATGGTGTGCCTCGCTAGAAGGTCCACAAGCCGACCTCGGGTACCAATAATCAACTCTACACCTTGCTGAATGCGGTAGAGTTGTCCAGAATTGGGATCACCACCAACAATGAGTGCAGTCTTAAAAGGCCGTCCCTAGCCGAGCATCGATCTTCAACTTGGACGTAGAGCTCTTTAGCAGGAGCCAAAACCAAATCCAAGGAGTTCCTGGGGTCTGAGGGATGCTCAGAGCGATATATTGCACAACGAGAAACAATAGGAACAAGAAAAGAAACAGTTTTCCCGGATCCAGTGTCAGCTGAAGCGAACAGACTTATGCCGCTGAAAGCAGCTGAAATTGCTTGCATCGTGGGAAAGTCATATCCAGCCGTTTCTAAGTTAAGAAGAAGCTTAGGAAGAAGTCCACAAGAGGTAAAAGAGAGGATAGGAGGAGGAACTGCTGCTCCTAGGACATGAATATCAAGCTGACTTCTAAGTAGTAGACAATCGTTGGAAGAAGATCCAACATAGAAGCACTCATCAGTGGCAGGAAACACTCTAGTGTTCAAAAGTGTGTGCTTACACTCGAGATTGCAGATCTCATCATTGGTCTCGTCACAAATGTACTCATCGTAACGACAGTAGATAACACATTTAGGTTCCCAGGAAAGAGACGATCTTTGATTTATAGACTTTTGTTTGATACCATCTACAAAAAAATAAATAAATAAAGCTAGGCGATGAAACCGTGCCAAAAGAGAAGCAATCCTAGGTCTAAGTGATGCAAATTATTATAAGATAATAGACTAACCAGAGAGGTAAGGGACGCAGCCATCTTCGTTCATATCCTAAGATCTATTTACTCAGAGAAACCAGCTTCTGTAAGCACATACGCACAACGCCAATCAGCCAAAGAAAATTCAATCTAACTTCCGCCTAACTACAAAACAGCAATTGAAATAATCAAATCATCCGAGGCGAGAAATGTAACCGATAGACTCGCTCGCAAAACAGAAGGATTTTCCAATCGGTAGGGTATGTGTTCATTGGACAAGAAGAAGAAGCAAACAAATTATTGGACGCGTAAATATATTTGGAGTATACACACAAATGGGCCTTAAATATATTTTGAGTATACACACAAATGAGATTTTTGTTGGGCCATACACGATCAGTTCAGAGTGGAATTGATAGTCGAAATCCTTTAACGTGAACAATAATAATAATGTACTTGATACAATATAGAAACTTTAGATTATTACTAATTAGTGTTATAAAAATCGGTATACGCAACGTCTCTCTCCTAACCTAGGCGGTAAATCAGTTATAACTAAAACAATTCTTTTAAAATCTAATTTATATGTTTCAACTCAGTTAATCCATTCTAAATCGGTTAAAATTGATTTAAATCGGTTAAAATTGATATAGATTATTCTAAATATATTAAATTAAACAAAAAATAGTATAAATTTACAAATTTATAAAAAAAATTATTTTATTTATTTAATTTTCTAAATAAATTCAAAAACTAAATATAAATATAAAGTAAATAAAATAAATTAATAATGTTAACACTTAGACTTTAGTTAGTTCCCAAATAATCCACCTTGTCGTTAATCTTATATAAGACACCTAGTTATCGGTTAGTGATTTCTTGAACATTGTTTTTAATAAAAGGCAACAAACGCAAGTAATGAAGTGCAGTCCACACACGAATGCACTTTTGGAAAAAAATGCCAAAGCGTCAACATACGTTAAACTTAAACCAAATAAAAGGTTGTTCCTTGCTTTTGAGGAAGTCTTTCTATTTCTGTTTTTTTTTTCTTCATTGAGAGAAATGGGTGCTTCTGTTGCAGTTCCCGAGAGATCATATTTTAAAAAGCTTTTTGTGTTTCGCTTGAATTGTATCTCTCATATTTCTTAATAATGATTTCCTGGATCACAGGATAGCTCCAGCAAAGACGCGAATTTGAACATATATCAAGGGAAAGTACTCCTCCTTGTCAATGTCGCTTCCAAATGGTTTGAGATCTTGGCATTTCTTTGCAACCAGTTTCGCCCAACACAATTCTCGAGGCTCATGATTTTGCTTGTACACAATTTGAGGGCGAATACCATATTTTCCAAAAGATAGATATTATTTTTCTTTCTTGCTTCTAGTGGTTATAAGGATTTCTTAGAAGTAAATGGAGTGTGTTGCTCGCAGATTACTTGTGATATTCGCGAGCAAGGATTAGGTTCTCCTCATCTACATTTTCTTATTGCAAAATCGTTTTGTATGATACCGATTTTGTAGGGTGTTTTGTATAAAATATTTTACAGATCTTGAAGTTGTAAGATCGTTATCATCCTCTTCCAACAATTACCGACGAATCCAATCCAGAACCGCTTTTCCCATCTTACCTCTCTCTCCTTTTTTTTTAATCAGATGTTTTGGATTTCAGGTTTGCAAGGAAAAAACCCCACCTGTATTTTTGATACATCATTATAAAAACATTTGCAGTTGCTTGGAAATGCTGAATCCATCATGTTTTATTCTATGTTATTTTCTATTTAATTTTTGTGCCAAGTATGAAAATAGATTAATGAATCACTATTTTTTTATGCATAGCACGAGGCATATTTAGATTACTCATTTGTACAACCTATAGTTCATTTAAGATTTAGTTTTTTAAATGACAACTTGTTTATCGTTTACGAAAACTGCAACTTTCAACTTGTGTCGTCTCTTTAAATAGAGAACTACATCTTACACCGCGAAGATATTTTTCTATTTCACAATATAATTTATATATAATTGATATTTTGATGTTTGAATTTAGTTATTTATATTTTTTTAAAAAACTTTTTTGATAAAACTATTTTATTTTAAAATGTTAAATCAATTACAATGATATATTATATTGTTTATCGTTTGATCAAGTTTATTACATTAACCAATATTTTAAATTTAATTATTTAATATTTTTAGTTATATTTATACAATCATTTATTCAAAAATTAGTTTATAGTTAAATAATTATGATAGTTATTTTAAAATTATATAAATTTTATCTATACCAAATATAAAATCAAATAGCTGTTAAATAATTGGTATATTTATTCTACAAATTATTAGTATAATATTTTATAAAATATGAAATAGCATAAATTATTTTAGTTTATATATTTATAAGAGTAACATAAAATATTATTAAAGTGGATTCTCATAAACTCGATCTGGCATTTCATATCATCGTCCCGAATTCGATCTCAAAACATGGGAGGCCACCAAGGTTCCAGCACCTCCGCCACATGGTTCTCTCAGTTGTGTGCTTCAGCTCGCCGATTTAAATCATTGGCTCCTCCGTCTTTGGATACGGCCGTTCGCTCCACCTCCGGCGACTCTTTGATTCGTCGCCTCGGCCTATTCGACCTCATACTGTTGGGTGTCGGCGCTTCCATCGGCGCCGGCGTCTTCGTAGTAACCGGAACAGTCGCTCGCGATGCTGGACCAGGTTAGTTGGTGGATGTTAGTAGATTATGTTTTTGGTCTCACAATTGAAACTATTATTATACGGTGTAGGAGTCACGATCAGCTTCTTGCTAGCTGGAGCATCGTGCGTGTTGAACGCTCTCTGTTATGCTGAACTTGCATCCCGTTTCCCTGCTGTTGTTGGGGGAGCTTACATGTACTCGTATTCAGCTTTCAACGAGATCACCGCTTTTCTCGTTTTCGTGCAGCTCATGCTTGATTATCATATTGGGGCGGCTAGTATCTCTCGTAGCTTGGCAAGCTATGCGGTTGCTCTCCTTGAGCTTTTTCCAGCTTTCAAGGGCAGTATTCCTCTCTGGATGGGAAGCGGCCAAGAGTTGTTCGGAGGGTTTCTCTCTTTAAATATTTTGGCTCCGATTTTACTTGCGCTCTTGACCCTTGTTCTATGCCAGGGTGTGCGAGAATCTTCTGCTGTAAACTCCGTTATGACTGCTACCAAGGTCTGTCTGTCTTTCTTTCTTTTTACCCAAGCAAAGCAAGTTCAGGTGATTCATTTGATTGATTCTTGTCTAGGTCGTGATCGTTCTCATTGTTATTTGTGCCGGAGCTTTTGATATTGATGTAGCAAATTGGTCCCCTTTCGCCCCTAATGGTTTTAAAGCTGTACTCACTGGAGCTACTGTAGTCTTCTTTTCTTATGTTGGATTTGACGCTGTTGCTAATTCTGCTGAAGAATCCAAGAACCCTCAGGTCTGTCCAATTTTATCTATATATTTTTCTAATGGTATTATTAGTAAACATTGTGTTTCATTCCTGCCGATTCAGCGCGACCTCCCAATCGGAATCATGGGGAGCCTTCTGGTATGTATCTCGTTGTATATTGGCGTCTGTTTGGTGCTCACTGGGATGGTCCCTTTTAGTCTCCTCAGCGAAGATGCTCCTTTAGCCGAAGCCTTTTCATCAAAGGGTATGAAGTTCGTCTCAATCTTAATCAGTATTGGTGCTGTTGCTGGACTCACAACTACCCTGCTTGTTGGTCTTTATGTTCAGGTGAATATATGCATCTACCTGGATTTTTTTAGTAGTATCTTTGATTCAGTCACTTGTTCTCATGCAAAACAAGGTATCCTTGATGATAATTTCCACTAAACAGTCCAGGTTATATCTGGGACTAGGAAGGGATGGTCTATTGCCCTCATTCTTTTCCAGAGTACACCCAACTCTTCATACACCTCTTCATTCTCAAATATGGTGTGGCATTGTTGCTGGCGTTTTAGCTGGCATATTTAACGTACATAGTCTTTCTCATATTCTGTCAGTTGGTACATTGGTACGTCAAGCTCTTAACTTTTTTTTATTATATACCCTTTTGGTTTTTGGATCGACGCTTATCCTTTTCACTGTTTTTGGTTTTCCATTGTTTCAGACTGGGTATTCAGTCGTTGCAGCTTGTGTTGTAGCTTTGAGATTGAACGATAAGAAAGAAAGGGAGTCGTCCAATGGATGGATATCAAGTTGGCATGAAGGCGTCATTTGCCTTGTTATAATTGCATGCAGTGGTTTTGGGGCTGGCGTATTTTACCGTTTTAGTGCTTCAGTTATCTTTCTTCTTCTCTCAGTCGGTGTGGCAGTTATTGCTTCAGCAGTTCTCCATTATCGCCGAGTAAGTAACCTTGAGCATAAGCAAATACTCTTCTTACTTACATTACATTGCGCCAAAATAATTAAATCAATGCTGGAGTTGAGAAGCTAAATTTTAAGTCTTCATACAACAACACAGAGAGACCACAAGTAGTATGGTCTGGCACTTGGAACTCCACGGTGATACTTTAAAAGTCATAGACAATTGATTTAACTTTGGCATTCTTGTTTTAGGCGAGTCTGGTAGCAGCAATTAGAAATGAGATGGCGATGCAGTCAGAATATTACCTTAGTGGTTTTCTCTACAAATCATGTGAATTCCTGACTAGCAATTATCCATGTTAACACCCTCAGCTTTTCGCTTCCAGGCTTATGCTCAGTCTCCTGGTTCGGGGTTTTGCTGTCCTGGTGTTCCCATTGTGCCATGCGTTTGCATTTTCTTCAACATCTTCTTATTTGCTCAGGTACACCTACTTTTTTATTAAGGCCTTCCACTTATAATATGCTTTAAACTTTGAGCTTGTGCTAATTTTGCAGTTGCATTATGAAGCATGGATAAGATTTCTTGTTGTAAGTGTGCTTGCAACTGCCGTTTATGCCTTGTATGGACAGTACCACGCAGATGCAAGCACCATGATTTATCAGAGGGCACCTGAAAGTGAAAGTGACTCTGGGTAAAAAGTTAGAGTGTTGCTTCGACTACGCAAACCATCTATTGAGTAGGTAATGGAGCTACTGCTTTGTGTGAGAGATAAAAACAGTGTGCAAGGATTGAATGGGGATTAGAGTGATTCAGATAATTGTAAATTTTCAATTTGAGGATGCTCGCGAAAACTCAATAAGTTAATACATGAAAATTTGTGTGTTTCAAATTAGCAATGCTAGTGCAACATGTCTGATCCCAGAGTTGATGATAAACCTAGAGTAGAGCTCAAGTGTAAAACTATCACACTCTTTGTTCTCGATCACACCCTTATCTGATAAACCAATGTAAACTTTTATGAGTGTTTTCCGGACCAAACTGAATAAAAAAAAAGACTAGGAGGGCAAATAGGACTCCAGCATCAGTTTGGCTGGGGATGGAGCTAAAATCTCAACGATCAGGTATGTGTATTTCCATTCCTTATCTGCCTTGTCTTTAAACATCTCTGTGTACACTTTCCCGGCTCCATGAGGCCCGCGGATGAAGAAGTTTACCTAAAACCATGTTCAATTTTGATGATGTTAAAATATTCTCCCCTAGCTTTTCTTGCCTCTTCTTTATTTTTATAGCTGCACTAACATAATTTCATAGGCAGAACAACAAAATTACCTCAACATGCTCGACTCCGTCTTCATCTGTAAATACTCTGTTAGGTATACGTTGGCGAGCAGCTCGGTTTCTGGTTTCTTGTCCGTACCCTGTGATGGGAGATCCAATCCTTACCCTCACCTAGACAAACAAGTCAATCACAGTAACGTTGCGCTTTTAATCTCAAATGTTTTGGCTTAACACACCACCTACCGGTACCGTTATGATCATCAATCTATGGAGTTTATAGTTTCTTATTACCTGACCGTCATCTTGAATTCTCTTTAAGGCTTTGTCAAAGACCTTGTACCTATACAATACAGAAACATAGTCTTCAGATTCCCAAGTATCAGCAGAGAATATAAATAATCAAACTAGAGTTCTGAAGCCTCACTCTTTTGGTTGAAATATGAGCTCTTT
Organism: Moricandia moricandioides; assembly: GCA_905132885.1. NCBI lineage: Eukaryota > Viridiplantae > Streptophyta > Magnoliopsida > Brassicales > Brassicaceae > Moricandia > Moricandia moricandioides. The sequence goes on along the minus strand of CAJHQQ010000327.1, from coordinate 211,357 downwards.
AAACACAGCGTACCCAGAAGCCCCAGCAACCGCAAGCCCGGCCAGAATAACAAAACTGTAGGAAGCACCTTCTGTAAAGGTTACAGGCTTTTCCGGGATATGGTAGGTCGGAGAATCAAAAGGATCCTCCACCGTCACCACCTCTTTCTTAGCCTGTAAAACATTTTGCAAAGGATCGGCAGAGAAGCATTAATGTCGGCAAGGAATATTTGACATAAGTTGTCTGATGCCTCTCATTGTGATAAAATGGGGACAACAAAGAAAGTAGAGGCTAGGCAGAGATTTAAGAGGTGGAACAATAAAAGTTGGAGGTCAGAAGCATATTCTTATAAACACCTTATTGTGATGTTTCCCAGGTTCTTTAGAAGTTCTCGACGCAAAAGATCTAGACAACAAGCAAGAGGGCTTGATGTTCATTGGACAAGATTGCATACGTTGCGGATTCCGGAAGCCAAACAATAGTCCTGCAAAATAGATCATCGTCAGAACAACCCCTATACAACCCTGGGATTTAAAGTTTCACATTAATGTTTGCTGACCCTTAGCTCCATTTGAGAGCTGCATAAGAAGAAAAAAACGATGAGAGCTATTAAACTAATAGCTATTATGACCAATAGGGGAAACTACCATATTACCACACTCATGAGACCAGAATCGGTAATGGCTTGCATTGATGCTCCTGTTTGTACAACGGTGGTTATCAACTGCATCGGAAAGAAGAAGATACAGTATGATGGTTAACAATTAAGAGGGAAGAGAAACAAGCACAGAGTATGAAGAGGGATGTTGCAAAGAAAAGAACAAGGGGTCACAAATGTTTCTTGAGGGATTCATAAACTCATATTTAAGAAAAAGCAACTGACAGACAATTTCTCAGAACTTTGTCGCTGTAAGCAGGACCAGAAAGCATTCATCCGAGACATCATGATAAGTGTACTACTAAACTCGAGCAGGATTGGAAGGAAATAAATTTGTTCAACCCAAGTTCCTTTATTATTTGTAAACAAAAGACAAAATAATTCATCATGATTCATGACATGCTAGTTTCTGGAAAAAGTGGTAAGGAGAAGAAGACAAACCGATTTTCGGATTGCATAAGGATGTGAAGCGGAGGAAAACGAAGCCAGTTTCGATTTGGATAGGCTGCCGATGGATCTCCTTAGGAAGCTCATCACCATCTCTGATCCAACAAAATGAAAACCTAGATAAGAGCCGGAAGGAGGACAAAGAAGGAAGCTTAAAACCTAGCTTACCTCCTGCTTGCTTGCTTGAGGTTGGGCAGCACGGCGAAGCCGCTTCTGGGGTTTTACCGTCAACACGTGACACGAACGCACGTAAGTGATCTGGGCTCAATATTGGGCCTGGGCTCTGAATTTTATTCAGATAATGTTATGAGCTTCTCCTTTTATTTCCAGATTAAGCGCGAAACCTATTTTCTCCTGGGCCCTATCACATTTCCCCCAACCCAATCCAATTAGGGACCGCTTCGAAGAGTTGTTCTAAAGTAAATACAGACAAAATCCTAATTTGTGTGTTTTGGTAACATCCAGTCATCCTTATCATGATAAGAAAGGTACTCCTAAACCCAAAGTTTACCTTAGATTTGAAAATGGCAAAGAAAAAAAAAAAACAAGTTGATAATACCGAACCTGGTATGTGTAGAAGATGAGAGGAAGGCAAAAGCTGTTAAGGTAAATGGTAAGAAGTGGTTAAAAAGCAGAAAGTGAAATCAGAAGAAACCCTAATAAGAAAGTCAGAATTCCCCTAATCCTTCTCCTGATCGAACATGCACCACAGTAGCGATTCCAATTTGGATTTGAGCTCCCTCCTATCTGATCAGCTTCTCCTCCACGTCTTCTCCAAGCTTCCCATTTCTCACCACCTCTCCACTTCACTCGTCTGCAAGCGTTGGTTGTTTCTTCACGGCGGCTTGGTTCCATCTCTTAAGCTCCTCGACTGGCACTTTCTCGAGTCTGGTCGCCTTTTCGCACGCTTCCCTCGTCTCACCGAAATCGATACCGTCCCTAGTTCATCATGTATCCGCCTCGCGCCGAACTCGGGTGTCTTGTTGACCTCCTTCTTCTCTCTTCCTATCAGCAGTACCCATGCTGACTTGTCTTCCGTCGATCCCGACAGGATTCATCAAGGACTCCAACTGATTGCCCGAAATTATCCCAATTTGAGGAGAATTGCTGTCTTTGGTGTGAGCGAATACGGGCTGGCCACCCTCTCCCACACGTGTCGCACATTGCAGGAGCTGGAGCTCCATTGCTGCGGAGATTTGTCTTTAAAGGGCGTTTCAGGATGTGTAAATCTGCAGGTTATGAAGCTGACAGCAAGTATAGATGGGTTATTCACTTCCGTGGTGGTGTCCGACATCGGGTTAACCATTCTAGCGCAAAGTTGCAAGAGGCTAGTGAAGCTCCAACTATGTGGTTGTGAAGGAAGTTTTGATGGTATCAAGGCAATTGGGCAGTGCTGCCAAATGCTCGAGGAATTGACTTTCCAAGACCATAGGATGGATGGTGGTTGGTTGGCTGCTCTCTCTTTCTGTTCCAATCTCAAAACCTTGAAGCTTCGGTCTTGCAAGGCTATCGATTCTAATCCTGGACTCGATGAGCATCTCGGAGTCTGTCCTATGCTCCAGGAGTTGCACTTAGAACAGTGTCACCTGAGGGATAATAAGAGCACTCAATCTTTGTTTCTGGTTTGTCGGCATGTTCGGGATATTGTGCTCCATAACTGCTGGGGTTTCCAGGATGATTTGTTTGCCTTTGCCTCAGTCTGTAGGTAAGGAAACAGTTGTCTTTTTTTTCTTTTTTTTTTTTTGATCCTTATCTAATGGAGAAAGTGTGTATTTGGCAGGAGAGTGAAGCTACTTCATCTCGAACATTGCTCATTGCTGACTACAGGTGGTCTAGAATCAGTACTTTTTTCATGGAAGGATCTTCAAAGACTAATGGTAGTCTCGTGTAGTAAGATAAAAGACAACGAAGTAACTCCGGAACTTGCTTCCCTCTTCTCTGTGCTGAAAGAGCTCAAGTGGAGACCCGATACGAGATCTTTGCTGTCAGCAGATCTTGAGGGCATTGGAATGTGGAGAAAAGGCCGTAAATTTTTCACCAGTTTAAAGGGTTGAATGTAGAAGGTTCGCATGGAGACGTATTGTTACTGAACAATGCATGTCTTTCTTCCTCGTTGTAAATGTAGTAACTCTTGTACGCCTTGAAGGTATACGGGTGAACTTGTTTTAGTGTACTCTTTATACTATTGTTCATTGAAATACGCACATAAAGAGAATAAAACATATTCCTCTTTGGGAATTTTTAGTTCCTTTTTTGGTCATATTTGTTTTTTTTTTTTTTTGTGAACATTCTCTGCAGGTTGAAGCTGATATAAGAGAGCGTTAAGGGATGGGTGAGTTTTCAACTCATGCTTCCGTTTAGACACTTGAATCTCGTGATATGAAGTAGTCGATGGTAATTACTATTGGTTTGACGCTAGTAAGTCAGTTAGGAAACCTGAATAAGCAGACGGACTGTGTGACCTCCAGAAAGCTGATGGGGTAAGCTGTAATACCAATAACTAAGGCATTCGTCCTCTGCTTCTTGCTCGCTTTGCATCTACCCATTGCAATGCGTTGCAAACGATCACGTTTTTCTTTGTTCTTTAAGCGTAACTTTGTTAGCATATAGACATCCCATAGCTTTAAAGCATCGATGGATTAAACAAACATGATTTACATTCCTGTCTTTAGGATCTTCATTTTGTACATCAGCTAGAAGAACACTACTCTATTCTACGACTTTACAAAATCTATTTCTAATGCCAAATGCAGACATTTGCACATATAGCTAAGTGTCCATCCGCTTCAGAACAACACACCACTTTCACAATTCCTGGTGCATATGCTATGAAACCTTGTTTCCTAAACCCATATCTTGGATTCTTGGTGAGCTCTGTGACCGTGAAATCGAGCCTCCATGGATGTGGCTGCTTCACGGTTAGGCGCGCCAACAACACTCTTGTTACCTGCTCCTTGACGATTTCCTGCACCATGCATCACCATGATTTCCAGTAAAATAGCATACCTGCAGTCCAGCATAGAGGACAAGTTCTTTGACCAATGGTACATTGTATCTAGTGCCAGCTGAATCAGTCTCACTGGTTCGGAAAAGTAGGTTATGCTTTAGTCCCTCTCTGTGAGGCAAGGATTGCCAATTTGATGCACAGTGACAGCAGAGAGAATCTGAAATAGTTAATTCTGCAAATGATTAGTTGATATATAAAAAGAACTCGATTTTTCCCATAATTACCTTAATCTCATGGAAGATATCAATTATTTTGAGCATGCTATGTCATCCGAGATTTTGGGCATCTAAAAGACCCCAAATAACATGTTTTCTATTCAGCTGCCAGAGGTTAAGGACAAAACCAATATCCTGGGTATTCTTTATCATCAGGGGAAGTAAATCAGAGACCAACTCATGCTGAATGACAGTCGGCAACAACGGTAGCCATATACACAGCCCAACACAAACATTCAAAAAAATCGAGGATAAGAGCATATATCACCAAAGAATAGTATCCAGAAATTACTTTAATATGAGCCATCCCAAGAAGCAAGGTTCTAGGACAATGGGACAGTGGATACTGAAGCAAAATAACGAACTGAAACAGTATGCACACTCTCGGCCAATTGGCATAGCATATCTAAGAGATCAAGAGACCCCATGCGTGATTGAAAAGTCCTAATTGCTCATTGATGTGCATGTTATCAATAGACACCTAAGAAAAACACAGCTAGTCAGACTAGTAACAGTTATTGGAGAAAAACATGTCTAACATGTTTTTACTGTTGTTTTCAAATCCTTCATGATCCCGATTTTCAATTACTCTCGGCCAGGTTGTGCCAGGAGCCTGCAAAGCATTTGAAAACAATAGTAAAACATAATTACAGTCAAGAAAACGAACAAAAATGGTTTGATAACAAAAAAAAAGAAGAAGATACCATAAGTACAGTGTTCAAGAGTGGAAATACAGAAGAAACACTTAAATAAATTATTGAAGCTAAAATGGTGACTGGCAGTAGCAGAACTTACTAGCTGTTTGATTGTTCAAAAAGGATGTCAACATTCCATGACTTTGGTGTGGTAGTCATAAAGGTGTCGTAGTTATCTCTAAGACCAGCATTACGTGACAACAATTCTTGGCAAGAAAAGGGAAAAGAATTCTTGAGATAGTGAGGGATCAGAAGTGAATCTATAACCCAATTCCTCTCCGACACTAGTCTCCTTGTCAGTTTCAGTTCAGTCAAGATAGAATCAAGGCTATTTAAATCCATGCTCCTACAGCAAAGAGGGAAACCATTTAGAGATACAATCTCTGAAAAATGGCAAAACAGATTCCACAAAAAGAAACTGATAACCCGAACCTGAAAACATCCGCTTCGTGCAGTCCAACTGAAAGGAAAGGATTTTTGTCATCCGCATGCAGGAAAAATAAGAATATTCTGGATTGGCTCTCAGCTGACTCAACCAGGGCGGGGATTAGCATAAAAACTGCGTCGTAGAGAAGGAGGAAAGATATCATTAGATACCTAACGGAGAGGACGTAATCTAATGATATCAAAAATATCATTAAAAAAATGATCGTTCGTTCGCTCGCTCGCTAGCTTACCTTGCCTTGGCCATCCATCTTCTTCACCAGCTCCAGCAGCACATGCTTGCGAGTCGCTGGTTAAAAACGTCGTCGCATGAAAATTACTAACATGAGCCCATTCAGAGGGACACCATAGCCGAGCCCATCAAAAATCCAATTGTGATCTCATGGGCTTCAAATGTCTCATTAATCTCAGTCCATTAAAAACAGTTACGTTGAGTGGATCAAATCGATTCAACAACACACATGGCGCTCACGCTGTTAGCATCTCCTCCACTTCCGCTCGGGGTCCGTCGCCGTTTTCGAACAAGGTGTTCGCTCTTCGCCGCACAGCGAGCCAAGCGGAACCTGATGAATCTCATATCCGACCAGGATCGAGGTCTGAGAACCCAGAAAGACGCCGTGAAGCGAGACGCGATCGTGAATGCCATCGAGGCCATGGCGGTTATCGGGAGCAGCTCCGTTACCACAGGCGATTCGCTATCTGCCACGTGGAGACTACTGTGGACGACGGAGAAAGAACAGCTGTTCATCATAGAGAAGGCGGGGTTGTTCGGCACGGGCGCAGGAGAGGTACTGCAGGTGATCGATGTGAGGAAAGGGACGCTCAACAACGTTATCACTTTCCCGCCCGACGGGGTTTTCTTTGTACGCTCCGATATCGACATCTCTTCCCCGCAGAGAGTCAATTTCAGGTGTGGGTTCTTTCGAATCACAAACTAGTTCTTCAAAACTGCAGCTAATAAATTTCAGGGTTTCAGATTCACTAGTGCGGTGTTGAGAGGAAGGAATTGGGAGATCCCACTGCCACCATTTGGCCAGGGCTGGTGAGTTCTTCTTCATCAGAATAATAGTTTAGTCTGCACTTGTTTTGAGTCTAGAGAATTTGGTTTTGGTTACAGGTTTGAAAATGTTTATATGGATGGTGACATCAGAGTGGCCAAGGACATCAGAGGGGACTACTTAGTTGTTGATCGTGCTCCTTTTAACTGGAGAGAATGATCCACTCACCCAACAGTATTGTTACTGTCTTCCTTGTTCTTTCTTTTAATGATCTTCGTTTTGTACATCAGCTAAGTGTCCACCCGCTTCAGAACACCACACCACTTTCACAATTCCTGGTGCATATCTTATGAAACCTTGTTTCCTAAACCCCATATCTTGGATTCTTGGTGAGCTCCATGACCGTGAAGACGAGCCCCCATGCATGGATGTGGCCACTCTTGTTACTTGTTACCTGCTCCTTGCCGATCATCACCATTTATTATACAAACATGACAATGACGTTTACAAGTGTGTTTCCTAGCAACAAATGCTCTCTATCTCCGACACAAACCGATAGAACATGATGTACAAGTAATTTGTGTGTCTGTTGGGATAACGTAGCTGATCGGAGATCTCACTAAGCAAGAAATAAAAGGTGATCCCGCTTACCAGATTAAGATAAACGGTTTCCAAAATCCCCGTAGAAATAGATGTTCGTCTTCAAATGGATTCCTCTAAAATAGCATACCTGCAGTCCAGCATAGAGGACAAGTGCCTTGACCAATGGTACATTATTTTATATGGCAGGGGTTCACAAAATATCCATAAAATGCGGTTTATATCCATTATCCATTTCGATTAAACCTAAAAAAATATTTGGGTATCTTTGCTTCTAGGACAATTGGATTCTATACCTAAAAAAATAAAATGTAATTAAAACTCTAACAAACATAAAAATTATAAGTGTTTAATATTTTTTATTAACGGGTTGAAAAAATTAAACAAATTCTTCTTTGATTACCTCCACCAACGTTGCCTTGCGCATAACCAGCAACGTTTCTTCCATATCAACCACCATTTCTTCATCAACCACTTCTTATTCCATAATCACCATCTTCTATTCCATAGTGACATTTATCACTCGGATAGCATCACCGTAGTCACCACCACTAAAAGGTAATTAATTGGTCTAAAAGAGAAATTGTTGGTCGCCGGAAATCTATGATCGCCTTGCGCGAGTGATGACGATCAAACCAGTAGAGAGGAAAGTCAACAAAAATCATGTGAGCATGCTAGTGATTACCGATTATTCAACAAGCGGCACTGAACATGGAAATCACAATTAGAAAAGATAAGCAGTGGAATCTATGTAGTAAGTTGTATTACATATTTCTTGTATTTGTATCAAGCATAATAGAAATCAGAGTTCGTGGTAATACAGACATTAATATACAAACTGATATGCAATGATTAGTCTGGTGTTTGATCCCTAAAGACAACTCTAAATCCAATGCAAACAATATTTCTCTCATAATCTTTTAATACTCTTCCAACAATGAGTATGTAATAATCTTTCTCTTTCGTAATAAGTTTTGAAAATAATATGTTATACTATTCTATTATATTTCATGGTCATATTATGATATGCATCTTCTTCTCTGCATTTTCTAATGGCGGTTTCTTCTCCTCGTTAAATCAATTTCAATAACTCCAACAAATCATCCACATCATTTCTCTCCCCTTCTGCCACCTAATTCTTAAATAAATGATATCTAAAAATAAGTATTAAATTTTAAATAAATACTTTAGATATTCAATTTTATATAAATAAGTATTTACTTCTTATGTTTTGCTTTTAAATTTTAGATTTAATTTTGGATATATCTGAGTCGAACCAATATAACTCCAATTCGAATGATATATGGTTACTTTATGAATTTTAGTATGTGATACAAATTAGAACCAAAACCAATATGTTATATTTGAATCTGATCCGTACTTACAAATTTACCAGAATAAGACCTAGGATATGATATACATTCGAACCGAAATTCAAAATATCTAACACATATTCTAAGGATACATGAATGCTCAAGCCTAACTTAAAGTGTGTTTTATATTTTTCAATTATTTTTATTTTTGATAAAGATTTTACATGTTTGTTGGAATAGTCAGTAGAACTATACTCATAAAATATTAATAATAATATATTACATTATATCATTAAATATTCATAGTAACTAATTATTAATATTTTTATCATATATATATATATATATATATATATATAATTTTAATACTCTATCTATAAGAGTTATATTATGTATTAGGTGAAGATTTTGAAGAATTTATTCCTTGCATTTAGATTAAAGTACAATTGTATATTTATATGGATTTGTAGGCATATATAATTTTTTTATATTATTAAATAAATTATAATTGATTAATTATTCAAATTTAGTGTACATATAAAGTGAATTGATTATTTTTAAAAAATAATAGATTAGTTATTTAGTTCTTTAATTTTAAGTTAGTGTATATATTTAATAATAATTAAGTTAAGCAAAAATAAAAATAATAAGAAAACTAGTTAAATGCAATTGTTTAACTTAAACTATTTGTAGGTAGATAAAAATAGTACTCTGAATTATTAGAATAGATACATGTTATTTTTGTGAGATCACATTTTCAAAGCAATTAAATTATAATGTTTCACTTAATCGTGTTTTCAAATTAATAGTATGATATTAACAATTTACATATTTACCATTAATTTAATGTAACTGTCAACAAAACATTCAACAGCTATTAAACATGACTTTAAACGAATAGACTTGGGCCGTATATATGGTTTAGTAGTCAAGTATGATGTCCCCACACGCCTCCATTACTACCAAAAGTTCACATAATAAAAATTTGAGATTTTAAGAAAGAGAACACCCACAACAGCCCAATATATCATCTAAAATTGATAATAGCAAATATATCACACATCACAGCTTTGAGATGAGCCAGCGTGTGCCATACTGCCACATCGATGAGACTACGGCGGCCACCGTCCGCTCCACAAAAGCTGCAGACATCCCCATGTACAAAACTATATATTTCATATAACTTGCTCAACATATATATAAAAATATAATCACGTAAGTCTATCTATCTATATATCTTGTGCAGGCTAGACAACGAGGTAGCCGAGCTGACGTGGGAGAACGGGCAACTGGGGTTGCACAGCTTAGGTCCAACGCGAGTGCCTGCTCCATCAAAGTATTTAACAGGCGCCGGTGGAACATTGGAGTCAGTAGTAGACCAAGCTACTCGCTTTCCTAACCCTAAGCCCACCGATGAGCTCATCCCATGGTTCAACCACCGCTCTTCTAGGGCCGGCTTGGATGCGCTTGTCCCCGAGCAGCATAGCCAGCCAGCCACCCACGTGGGCTCGTGTAGCAATGGTCATCCCATGGCTGGTGGAAAACGAGCCAGAGTGGCCTCAGAGTGGAGCACCGGCGGGAGCCAAAACCTGACCACTGAAACTTACGGTTTCACCTCAACATCGCTGGATGATAATTCCAGCTCTGGCGGGAAGCCTTGCACCAAAACCACCACCATTTACGATCATGACTCCGTCTGCCACAGCCGCCCACAGGCAATTTCTTAGTTCATAGCTATAAACCTAATAATCAAATATTGTCATCAGATATATATATCACTTTCTAATTTTTCTGTAAGTAAAACAAACTTTCCGAATTACAACAATCTAAAATAGATGGAGGAAGAAGAAGAGAAGCAAGCGGGAGGAAAATCATCAGTTTCAACTAAGAGAAGCAGAGCCGCTGCTATTCATAACCAATCCGAACGAGTATTTCATTAATTCAACCTCTCTTTTTTATAGGAAATAGTTTTTTTTATGTAATTCGTACTGTGTCATAAGAAAATTCAATAAAGATAAGAGTGATTGTCTCCTGAATGATTTTGTTGCAGAAGAGGAGAGATAAGATCAATCAAAGGATGAAGACTTTGCAGAAATTGGTTCCCAATTCCAGCAAGGTACCTCGTTTACATGCATCGCCACTAAATTTTTATTTTCCTCTTTCGGTCAACGGCTAAATAAATTATTTTTTTACTGCTAATAAAATTTATGTGAATATGCCTGCATATATAACAATAGTGTTGTTATAAAATAAAAATACAAGTTGATTAGTAGGCATGAAAATAGCTGTAGTGGTGGACCAAATGGAAGTGAATGTATCTAAAAAAATGGACCGCATACGATGATTCTACTCCACACACTTTAGCTCAGTCTCTTATTAGTTTGTCCCCCTATAAAACTGATTTTACGTCTCTTTACTATTTGGTCCATTCATACGACCTTAATTATCATAGGCCGCCTTCTGGCTGTCGACTTAAATTCAACCAAAATAATCAATTAATACTGTCAACCTTACTCTACATGCATGCTTGCCTAAATTTCTTCATGAATCGTCCCTTGAGTTTGTTTGGTCAACTATTGCATCAAAAGGGCCGAGCCGTTTGATAAAATTACACTTTGGAATTAGACGGATAAAGCGTCGATGCTGGATGAAGTGATAGAGTACTTGAAGCAACTCCAAGCACAAGTGAGCATGATTTCCAGAATGAACATGCCTTCCATGATGCTTCCCATGGCCATGCAGCAGCAGCAACAACAGCAACTTCAACTCTCTCTCATGTCCAGTTCCATGGGTTTAGGGCTTGGCATGGGAATGCCCGGTCTAGGTCTTCTCGACCTTAATTCTATGAATCGAGCAGCTGCAACGGCTACTAATATCCATGCCAACATGATGCCGAACCCATTTGTGCCCATGACATCTCCATCGTGGGATGCCTCCTCTTCTACTGACACTCGATTTCAGTCTCCTATTATCCAAGATCCTATGCCAGCCTTTCTTTCATGTTCCTCGCAGGTTATACAACTCTTTGTTATATATACAACTTGTATGTTTCATTCTTGTCTGAATCTAAATAAACATTTCCCCAATTGCAGCATACGACGATGGAAGCATATACCAGGATTGCGGCATTATATCAGCAAATGCAGCAACAGATACCTCCTCCTTCAAATCCAATATGATTATATTATTTAATCCTTGCGGATCTTCACCATACATATTCCATCGTATTTTATATGTTTAAGGCCTCTAGGCTACACATGAGTCTTAGATGATATACTTAAAAAAAGAAGGCCTGGTTGTAATTTTATTTCGTCTGAAAAGTAATGATTATGTTTGAGTGAAAAGTAATAATTATATTTTGTGTTGTATTAGATCATTTTGTTCTACCCAAGCTTGTAAACCGAAACTGAAATTCCCGTTTGCGGGTGAATTAATAAAGTAAATTAAAAAAAAAATCTAATATCAGTGTAAACACAAAAACAAACTTCAACTTTCTAAAGTAAGTGATTTCAGTATACGTTATACATAAAACCTTTCGCTTTCAGGATTTTAATTGTGCCATCAAGAATAAGTGAAAAGCCAAAACCGAGGAAACACAAAAGCATATGCTTTGCCTGCAAAATTCCACAATAATTTGATGATAATGTTGTAATATGCTACAAGAAACAAAAAAAAAAGCGAATATTTTATTTTATAAAAAGGCGTTGTAAATGATTGGGTGTCAACATGTCAACTTGGCCCTGACTACCACCACAGGTTTGTAAACAAAATCTAACTAATAATAACCAAAAGTGTCTCGAACAAGTTTAGTAATCAATCGTCACGACCACAAACCCTAGATCCCATTTGTCTGTTCACTAAACAGACGTACACTGGATTTTTTGTTTTGTTACACGACGACGCTTTTGAGGATACATCAAACGTTGATTTGTCCATCACCAAAATTGTAAAAAAGAGAATCAAATTAGATAATTTCGAAGGTCGACAACAGTTGGTTTGATAGTAAGTATGATATAAATATACTTCCAAAAATATGAATAGCCCCAACTAAACAGTGGTTGAAATGTCTAAATTTCAAAGCTGTTTTTTTTAAAAAATATTTTTTGATGCAATTTAGAAGATTTGATTGAATCATTAGCACAAACCAATAAATAAATTAGTATGGCCCTGATTGCAGACGATTAGATATATATGTATAGTCTGTCACATGTGTGATTTCTAAACATCAACCGCAAGAAAATAAAGTCAAAAGATAGGTAAATAGGATTCCTTTCACACTAACAATAAATGAAAGGTTTAGCAAAAAAAAAAACAACAACAAATGAGAGATCACTAGAGTGCTAGTTTATTACCTTGGAGCATGTTTATTGCTAAAATCCTTAAGAAGTGCTTAAGTGGTTCTTAGTTAATTTCTAACTATTAAAATTAAGCTAAGCAATTTTATTAAGAGACATGCTTTTATAGTGATTTATTGGTAGTTGTTTGATCAATCCACCTAAAGACAAAACAGACACAAACAAATCAAAAAATAATCTGAGAGATTCACGATGAAGAATCTAAAGACATGCATGCAACTTTACCTTTCAATTCACCGGTATAGATCATCTCAGAGAGCCACCGATAGAGAGAGAGATGTCGACGTCTGTCGCCCGAGGTTGAGAAGAAAGAATGAAAGATTGTCGAGAAGACCCACCGATAGAAAGGTCACGGTGGTTCTTCCTCGTCGAGAACCACTGATAGAGCCGTCGAGAGTGGGAGAGAATCGCCATTGAATTGCTTTTCCACGAAGGAGAGAAGAAAACCCGAAAAAGAGAAAGAAGGGAAAAAAATTCATCCGGGAAATCACCGCTCCTCTCCCACTACAAACCTGACACGTGACTGGGAAGACACGCCCCTTCAAGCTCTTAATTAAAGGACAACATTTGCTCTAGTCACACTTTTCTTTTTATTTAAATACCCATTAATATTAACAACTCTTTTTAAGGGACAACAATAAACTTGCTCTTAGTCAACCTTACCAAAGAGGGAATCTTTTTACGCCGACCCAATGGGCTAATCGATAGATATTTGATGTGGCCTTTTTAGGGTACAAGCCATGAAAGAAGTATACCTTTTCAGTCAGCCTTTGGGATAAACATTTCCCATTGAATAGGTCCCCGTTTGTTTTCCAACAAGATAAACAGCCATGGGTTGAGAAGTGAGAATGTGAGATGCAAGAATTTATATATTTTTTCCAAGTAGAGAACAAAAGTTACGTAAAAAAAGGAACGTGGCACATTCGTCAATAGTAAGTATCAAATGACTAAACGGGAAGTCACATTCGTTGAGACATTATTCTACTTTGGCTCCCTCTCCTACTTTAACACCAAGTCATCCTAATTAAAAATTCAACAACTGTACTTAGAACATGATTAATATCTGTCTCTTAGTTGAGACTTTTAACTTATGATTTGACTTTTTTCTTCTTTTACATTTTTTAGATAATAGACATCTTTTATATTTTTTTAACTAAGAAAAAGTTTTTGCTTTTATTATTTAAAAATTAAGAAAAGTTTAGAACCGTCTCTTAACCAAAGCTAAGAACTTCAATTAAGAGGTCGGAGTTAATCATGATCCTAGGTGGACGAACCGGCCATGTGATTATCGGATCCAGTGATAATTTTTTTTTGGTCAATTGATACTTTCAAAATATTTTTAAAACTACATCATTTACTGAGCCATTTTGAAGCATGCACATCACCTAAGTTTCTTAATGCAGTTTTTCATAATATATTTAATATTAAAAAATACTGAGTACTTACAATTTGAAAAATTGATAGGTGTGTTGAAAGTTTATTATAGAGAGACTATAGATAGACGGTTCTATACTTCTTTTTCATTTTTTTTCTTTTTTCTTTATTTAGTTATTACTTTTTGAAAAATTTATGGAGATATACTTTAACTGAGGATGACGCTCGTACACATTTGAAACCAGTTATACATAAGCCAATGATTCTCTTGATTCTAGCAAGGGCCGGATCTGCTAGCTGGCCTACCAAACAATGTGACATCAGACAGTAGTTTACTTCTGCAGTTGGATAAAAATGCTAAAGAGAGCTCAAGTGCGGAACAATTCCTCGCTTGCGGGAGCCACCACGAGTGGGTAATAACACTTAACCAACGGGTGATGGAACCGTTGATCTAATTAGTTGCTTGTTTCTTTACCAACTCTCACACACAACTCAGAAATCTGATTATTAGTGGGCCTTCTACATTAGGCCCATTGTAAATCCTCGATTAAATTAGGGCCCGATGATTAGGGACAAGAGTGTTTGATGATAGCTTGTATTGTGTATATAGGCCTTGTCGGGTAATTTACATCAGTTGGATTGAATCCGTTATTAAAAAGTATACCAGTGTCTCCGAGAATCGAGAAAACACGCATCGAGTTTAAATTTGTGGTCGGACAGATATGGAATATAAGTTTGTGCAGCTTTGCTTAGAGAGTTAAATAAGGATCTTGTTGGCCACGAGCGTCACCCTTTTCTTCTTCTCCGCTGCCTACCTGCCGCACCCTTTGGGTCAACACTTCAACCCTCATTTCACGTGGAACTCTCTCCACTACGCGTGTGTGTCTTGACCATGTCCCTATTTTTTATATATTGATAATGTTTCGTAACGTAGATCTTGTTACATGTATAAAACAATGGTTCATATGTAAGATTACAACTGAAACGTTGGAAATCGAGTCCGGTCAACTGTCTAGCCAGAAGGAATTATATAAAATCACGTTCAAATTGAATTATATTCCATTTTATACGGATACACTTATAAGTTATTTGGTATGTATAGTACTAGCTTACCGGCCTTCTTATAACCTTCCTTCGAAGCATAGCGAGCTCAAGTAATCTTAAATCCAGCTCATCCACATCTATTCACGTGCCATGCAAAAATGATGCATATATATATAAAGAACACTCATGACATGTAATTATTATACCATCGACCCATATAAGCTAAGCTCACATATAGAACAACTCTGGCATCAGTTCCTAGATTCACCATGGAGGCTAACAACAAACTGATCCTCGTGCTTCTCATCACTGTGCTTCCTCACATCATCTTTGCTTCGGCAACCTCCGTGTCAGCAAAAGAGTACGACACGAAGGCATACGTGGACTCGTGGTGCCGGACAACCTTATACCCGAACCTGTGCGTCCGGTCGTTGTCTCGTTATGTGCGTTCACGGGCTATGCACAATCCACGAGACCTGGCCCGATTCGCCCTCAAAGCAAGCCTGTACCGGGCCAAGTACACAAAGGCGTTCTTGTTAAAAGAGGTGACGAATCTGGAGACGCTGAGGCCCCAATACTACACCTTGGTTCACGACTGCTTGACTCAGATCAGAGACAGCGTGAACCAGCTGAGTCGAGCAATAGCGGAGCTTGACAGGGTGAACAGGAGAGGAGGAAAGAGCCAAGATAATCTGAAATGGCACATAAACAACTTGGAGACGTGGACAAGCACAGCTCTCACAGACGCCGTGACTTGCGTGAGTCAGTTCCCGGGGCGGAGGATGAGCAAATTGAAGGCTACGATTAAAGGAAAAGTGAAGAACGTGGAGGAAACCACAAGCAATGCCCTCGCCTTCATCGAGCACTACGCTGCTGCTAGGTACAGAGCCAGACGCCCTTGAACGTTGTCTTCTGATCACATTTATATGATGCCATAGTTTGCTGTTTGCTACTTCTTGGTCTCGTCGTAATTAATTATACTGATGTTTTGTCTGTTTGATATTTGCACAAAAAAAATCCAAAAAATATATATGTTTGTAATATGTTACCCAATCGTGTAAATTCAAGAAATAATTAAAATATTATTATGAAAAAACATAGCAGAGCCCCTCTAGCTTAGAGCATCTTTAACTATGAATTCCATGTGGCTGGGTCGTCATGTGTGTATCCGTGAACAATATAAGAACTAAATGAAAGTCAACTCTTAATTATCTTACAATACTAAAAGGCCAATATCTTCAACTCTCAGCCTATCCACGTCAGCTAGAAAAATCAACATATCAAAAGTTTCCAAATCGCCATGTCATTCCTTTGTTACTCGAGACAATTTTTCGCAAACCAATTCACGTGACCTCATATATTAAAAAGTCATGGCCCATCATGCCAAACACCGTCGTCCCCGTCTTTTCAACTTCACGATCATCTTTTTTGTTACTCACATCCATTCAATTTTGTTCTTTAAACATATCTATTAATAAGAGATGTTATCCTTCATCAAAGTTTTTCACCTCCCTTTCTTTCTCCGCTCATATAAAGCCTACATCAAAGTTTTCAATGAACAACGATCTATTATCTCCATACAACAAAATGAAGCTATGGCCATGAAATCGTCTCATATCTCCAGAAAGTTCCGGTATGGTTGTTTCTTTCTTAATTTTAATTCATGGGATTATACAGAAATCTCCGTAACCACTCACAAGTTTCTTTTCCGACATGACATTGCGATGCCAGGTTTCACATCTCATCTAAAGATAAAAACATAGGCATGTGGTTGATTCTCATTGTGTATTTTGTTGTGGTACACTTTCTGATCAGGTTTTCTGAATCAATAAAACTGCTTTTTATGCTTTTTTGATCTATTGAAGGATACCAAATTCCTGCAACACTAAAACAGCAGCTCATTGACTTGGAGAATATTACGCAGCGGTCAATCAATCTAACTAAGAGCTTTGACTTCCGATTTTATGAATCATGTTCCTTTGCCCAAGGTACAGCCAGGGTCTGCTGGTGATGGAACTGCACAAAAGCTAAGTGATGGGAAGAAGAAAGCCAAGCGGGCAAGATGTTGCTACTAAGACCTGCCAATTCCACCTATCAACTCCATGGCTGCTTCACAACACCACTGAGATGCATCCCATTATCTTTCTCTCTTTAAGTAAGCTACTTTTTTCTAGGATTTCCCTTCTCCTTGTGTTTTATTATTCTAGGATAGTCCTCTGCTTTATATTAAAAATACGTGCAGCTGAATGCTTACAATACTTTTGTAAGTTGATCCAAAATTATTTGGATGTATAGAAATGCAGAAAACTGTTGTGTTGTAGCAACTTTAAAAGATCGTTGGAGGCTCATATGTGTCCTCATCTGACTGAAATTTGGTAGTGGATACTCTATTATGTAACTTATGAATCTGATCTCATTTAGTACATAGTGGTAACTTCAAACCAGTGGGGGCTCTGGGAGTTTTAGTGTTCATAATTGTTTTCTTGATAATCACTGTAAATATATGTGTATTTATTTCTATCTTTGGCTTTAATCTTATGATGTATTGGTTTTTTTTTGGTGTGTAGTGGTTTTCTTATAGGTGATCAACTTCCTATTGCCAAATAGACTCGACGTAGGCTCGGTATGGGATCCAACATATATCCATCAGCATCAGCTTCTATACTTGGTAATCACAAAGACGAAAGCCTAGCTCATGTTCCCGTTGAACAGTTGACTGAGACAGTTGATGGCTTTGCTGCTGTCTTCCCAGGTTGGTTAAGAAGAGTTTTTTTGTCCATGAACTTGCTCTATCTCCCTTCAGCGATGTTTTGGTTCATGTTTCAGCGAGATCACAAATACAAGATTGTGAAGAAGTTGCAAGAGTTGAAGCATATATGTAGAATGACTGGTGATGGATGCTCCTGCTTTGAAGAGAGCAAATATTGGTATCGCTGTTGATGATGCTACAGATGCTGCACGAGGTGCTTCTTATGTTGTTCTCACCGAGCCTTGACTCAGTGTTATCATCAGAGCGGTTTTAGTCACTCGAGCTATTTTCCAAAGAATGAAGTCAGTGCTCTCTTCCAAGCCCGTCTTAAACTACTTAGTAGCTTTGGGCAAAACATAAAAAAATAAGTCATGTTTTAAACATTTTTTCAACTTTTTCATTGTATCTTTTAAATTCAACAAAATAATGGACCCTATTTACTAGCTATTTGTTCTTTAGCAAATTAATGTGGACCTTTTATTATTACTAAATCAGATCAAAAAAAATTTGGACTCATGGACCCAGGGTCATTGCCCCTACTTCCATGGTCAAGAGCCGGCACTGCTCTCTTCTAAGCTATAGTTTTTTCAGTATCTTTTCTCTTCTCCAATCTAACTTTGTTTTTTCATGTTGTTTTCTAACAGATTTATTCAGTCTTAATCACCATTCGTTTAGTGGTAAGTAGTCAACCTTGCATGTATTTGTTAACATCTTCAAATAATCTTCCGGTTTATGGTCTCTCTTTGTGCCTGTTTTATTGTTTGGGTTCATGCTCATTGCTTTAATATGGATGTTTGACTTTTCGCTATTTATTGTTTGATCATGCTATCTCGAACGATGGTGTTTCTCTCTTTTAAAACTTCATTCAAGTGCTTTAAATGAAAACATAACTAACGTTGTTAATTGCTCAACAAGAATAATCGTGACTATCTCAAAGGAAAAAGTCGTGCCTTCTCCTACAGCAGATAGCTGGAAAATCAAATAAATCTTTGCAACTGGCATTGTCTTTGCAGGCTACATGGCTTTAGTGACTATCGTTTTCTTCTGGGCTGCTTACAGAACAAACTTCTTCCCGATATTTATCTAACATATAAACAATCTCGCTCTTTCTTCAATCAACTTCTCCATCTCGCAAGCATAACTCTCTTTGTTATTTCCCTTAAGATAACTTTCCATGTCAGAGACTTGAGAGGCAATGAACATGAAATGATGTCTGCTTTGTAATGTGCCAAGCTCTTATATTCATCACTTGATCAAAGGCAGGTATTTCCTAGAACGACCTTCTGATACCATAAGCGGTAAAGCATAAAACATAGTTTCGTTTCTGCTAACCATTATTTACGTATGCTGTGCGCGAATATTTGTCTGCATTTCTTCAGAGGATTCTTCTCAATTCACTATTGACCAGATGCATGTGTAGTCATCTCTGTGTCTCTGGCCACTGTACAGCAAGAACTTGTGAGTCGGAGTTCAATACAATTTAGTTTATATATGTAAATTATATTTGTGTAATACTCCGATTATTATACATGTAACTATGGGTCATTGTTTGTTGTAATGCTGTCCAGAATTTGTTGTAATATTTGTTTTTCATAATTAGTGTTATATATTTGGAAAATTACAGTTTACCACAAGTTTGATATCACTTTTTCAAATTTAACTGTTTTTCAAAATATTTTAAATTTATGATGAAAATAGATTAAACTAATTTTTCTAAATATTTATAAAACATTTAGAAACTCAACGACACCCCTTAAACATGAAACCCTAAACACTAATCACTAAAGTGTAAACTCAAAGGTTTATATATTTTTGATTGAGGGTATTTTTGAAAAAGAACTTAACTTGTGGTATTCTTAGTAATTTTCTTATATATTTAGATGTATCGTAATATAACTAATTGTATTCAAAATACCTGGACCGAATCGCGTAATATGATTATTTTTTTGTACAAATATCTGAATCCATTTCAGATACATTTGTTATTTAGATATTTTTAGGTTCTTATACATCAAAACCGATTTTTTCCAGACCTAGAAGGATACAACTCAAAATTTACACATAAATTTATAATATTCAAGCGAGTTCTAATTTCAAAACAAAAAAAACGATACCCGAAAGGAACAACATGTACATCAATGGATAGCCAATGTTCATGCCTAAATGATTTTATAAACTAATAAAAAAACTTTTTCTATGTGTTTGGCTAAATTAAGTAAAATAGAAATAGATTTTTTATTTAGTAAAATAATATGGAGCAAAATATTAAGTGACAATAAATATAATATGTTTTCTTATTTTTATTTAAATTATTATTTTATTCAAAAACATATATTTTGAATTATGTTTTTGGCTACATAATTTTCCAACAATTGAAACTAAAATAAATAAATACAATTTTAGTAAAACAAACTAAACCAAACGTTTAATCATATGAGAAATTCATTTATTTTACATTTTTTTATTTTACAATTGACACAAAGTTAATGTTGATTAACTAATAAATAAAATTATGCACTATTATATATTATTATGGTAATATAATTAATGATGTGATGTTTTGGTAAGGTAATATAATTAATGAAAAATTTAAACTCAGTGAAATATGGAAAAAAAATAATATATTTATATTAATGAAATTATTAAAAGAACACTATACTTTTTTTATACTGATATTGGTGTTTCCACACAATTTTCATTTATATTGTTATTCATGTTTCTAAACTGTACAAAAAATAATTTAGTTTTAATCATATATATTTATGGAACTTGTTTGTCTTCTGGGATTTATTTATATGATCCAATCCAAAATATGGATTTATTGTGTGTGGTTGAAAGAAGTGAAAACATTGCTGAAAAAAAAGAGAATTTAGCACCCATAGATCTCAATCTCCAACCATCAACATGATCAATAGGATCGACCTAGGAGATCACACATGACTTATATGGAGAGAGATTAGGCTCACATGTGAGTGGTTATGGTCGATGCCCTGCAAGACTGTGAATCTAAGGCCTACAGGACGGGTTGTCACATTATTTTTTTAACTTTATTTCAAATCTAAAGTTTAATTATGGAATATTAGATCATTTTGGTAATAAGAATTAATCCCAATATATATATATATATATAGGTGTAAAAACAAATTAAAAATATCACTTATTATGTACTAAGAGCTCTAATAATTTTTCTTAATAATTTTCATATAAATTACTGATCGCGTCAACACCAAGGACACAATTTTATTTCAGCATCATAATTGGCATTATCATTTTATCAGAAGATGTAAAAATGAATAAACTAAATTCATATGATGGCAATACTGAACATTTCGACATCATCCAGCACAGATTTATCAACTAAACTAAAATAATGGATAACCAAAAACCATTGCCAATCCATTTGTTTTTTAAAATATTATGTAAGTTATTTTGATCGCAACACTGTTTTATATTAATAATTTATAAGTTTAATCCGCGCGTAGCGCGAACACGAACCTAGTAAAATTTAAAAGTTGGTTTTTAGAATGTTAGTAAGCCCCAGTTCCTAGGAACTCCACTAAACAACCCCAATAATCATGATTTAGTAGAGCTCAAGGCTTTTAACCTTGTGGTCGTGAGCCCCAAGGTGGCCGATTATTTTTTTCTTAAATTAGCAGAATGTTTAAATGGGCTTTTTTATTTAATAAAATTTATCAATCTAAAGACCCATAATTATTTTCTAAAACCCGGCCCGGTTACTTTCGTTGATCTACGAACAAATTACACCGTCACCGCGGGAAAACGGTCAATTCATACATTAACAAGGGGCTGCGGTTCCGATCAGTACATACACTCACACCCTGTGCTAAAACATACATCAATTCAAATTATATTCAAATTTCATACGTAAACCAACACTTTTCGGTAGATTCATACATTGACCGTGTTTCCGTTAGTCAAATATTAACGGAATCTTACGTGGACTTAACGGATGATTACGTGGATTTTCTAAGATTATTACGTGGAAATTAAGTCTAAAACGACGTCGTTTTATTAAAAAAAAAAATCATATTCATTTGGTGTAGATGGGGATTCGAACCCAGGTTCCCCACAGTAAGCCATCCCCTACTCAACCACTATGCC
Organism: Moricandia moricandioides; assembly: GCA_905132885.1. Classification (NCBI taxonomy): domain Eukaryota; kingdom Viridiplantae; phylum Streptophyta; class Magnoliopsida; order Brassicales; family Brassicaceae; genus Moricandia; species Moricandia moricandioides. Next base: position 189,356 of record CAJHQQ010000327.1, on the reverse strand, counting down.
GTCTATGATTCATTGGTTTAATACATCATATATACATATTTATGATTCATGTCTTGCGGCTTCCCAAAAAAAATGTTTTCATTTGGTTTAGAGAAGGATTCGAACCCGGTTAAAATCATTATTTCACGCACACCCACGTGAGCAGCATACAAATCTACTTTATCACCTAATTAATCATAGAGTTAATCAATAAGTATTATACAACTAATTAAATTCAAAATCTTAATGTCCTTTGGTTGTGTTCACATCAAATGGGGGTTTGTCTAGTGAAGATAAAATCAAGCCGAGCAACAGCGAAAACCTAAATTCAAATATAAATTATTTGGGTTAAAATATACAAACAAATTAAAATTTAAAATTTCTTAAAATTTAACACTTGAGCAATTTTTTTTTACAAAACAATTAAGCAATTCTTACCAAACGCAATATATCTATATGTGATGTATAGGACAGATGAATCATTCATGGCGGAGAGGTCCAGCGTGTGATGGGTTTTTGTGTGTAACCCGGGTTCGAGTCCGCTCTAAACCAAATGAAGTTTTTTTGGGAACCCGGAAGAGATTAATCATAATTATGTATATATGATATATTAAACAGATGAATCGTACATGGCAGAGTGGTTGAGTGGTGGATAGGTTATCGTAGGCAACCCGGGTTCGAATCCTGCTCTAAACCAAAATAAAATAATTTTTTTTTCCATAAAACGACGTCGTTTTGGTCTTAATTTCCACGTATTAACCTTATAAATCCACGTAATCATCCGTAAAATCCACGTAATACTCCGTTAATATTTGACTAACGGAGATACGGTCAATGTATGAATTTACCGAAAAGTGTTGGTTGACGTATGAAATTTGAATATAATTTGAGTTGATGTATATTTTAGCACAGGGTATGAATGTATGTACTGATCGGGACCGCGGCCCCTTGTTAATGTATGAATTAGCCGTTTTCCCCCGTCACCGCCATCAACGGACGGCTCATCTTCTCCTACTCGTGAATCCTCCTCCTCTGCGATTTGATTGTAAAAAAATTTGAAAGATGGATCCGATACTTAGCGTGACCATCGCATCTGTTGTTATTGGTGCGGTGATCGCCGTCATCTTCTTCGGTAGCTACTTGAGGAAGCGGACATCGGAGGTGCATTCCATGGCCAAAGCGGAACCTCAGGATCCGATCCGGATTCCAAAATCGAATCCCAAGAAGAATCATCCCAAATCTCACGGGACCGACAAGGTACCTTTTACTTTATTAGCTGAGTTTAGGGAGAGTTGAGTCTCGGCATTTTTTAATTTTGCAGAATCAGAACAAGCGTCATCATCCGCTAGACTTGAACACGTTGAAAGGACACGGTGATTCTGTTAATGCCCTCTGTTTCTCTTCCGATGGAAAGAGCTTGGCCACAGGTTTGCTCCTTACACCACTACGGTCTTCCCAAAAACATGATATAGTTAACCAATTTTTGGTCTGTTTCTGTGGATAGCTTGCGGTGATGGAGTGATCAGGGTTTTCAAGCTAGATGATGCCTCAAGCAAAAGCTTCAAGTATATATATCTTCTCAATACACCATTGGTTAGCTAGGTAGAAGCTTTCTTTTCATGCTCATTCTCTCTTTTTTATTTTTTGTTTTTTTCTTCCAGATTTTTAAGGATCAATCTTCCTGCTGGGGGACATCCAAGCGCTGTGTCATTTGCTGATGATGCCTCCTCTATTGTTGTGGCTTGTCATACTATGTCCGGTTCATCTCTCTACATGTACGGTGAAGAAAAGCAAAAGGAACACCAGTCTAAGCTTCCTCTTCCTTCCATCAAATGGGAGCGCCATCATATTCACGACAAGAGATCTGTCCTTACCATCTCTGGAGCTACCGCCACTTACGGTACTGCTGATGGAAGTGCTGTCATTGCCTCTTGTTCCGAAGGTATCTATTTTGCTATTTATTGCCCGTTTATAATTTTAAATTACTAAAGGGTGTGGCCTTAGACTGCTTCAAATAGAATTTCATGCGCAAGTGTGGTGGAATTTTCTTAAACCCCAGGGACTGATATCATACTGTGGCATGGGAAAACTGGGAGGAATTTGGGACATGTTGATACAAACCAGTTGAAGAACCACATGGCTGCTGTCTCACCTAATGGCCGGTTTTTAGCAGCTGCTGCATTTACTGCTGATGTCAAGGTGTTTTTTTTTAAAAAAATATTTAAACCAAATTCCTGTAAGTGAATCTATGCGTGCCTGACTTAGTACGTGCTTCTGTAGGTCTGGGAAATTGTGTATCTGAAAGATGGTTCCGTCAAGGAGGTTTCAAGAGTTATGCAACTCAAAGGCCACAAGGTATATCCTCTAACACAACCTATACCATGCTTCAATTCATCTCTTCTAGCTAGACTCCCTCTCACATTTCTCTTGCAATATTTTCATGTCTAAACCTTATGCTAGAGTGCAGTGACTTGGTTATGCTTTTCTCCCAACTCTGACAAAATCATTACCGCTTCAAAAGATGGTTCAATCAGACTCTGGAACATCAATGGTTAGTAAAATATTTATATTATCTGCATTGCCACATGTGAGCAGATTCCTCGTAGCAATAAGAACTGTGGCTTGGCGTTGAAGATTAAGATAGAATGACATTATTCTTATTTTAATAAACTGAAAGCATTGGTGTAATTTGATTGAAGTGCGGTATCATCTTGATGAGGATCCAAAGACTTTGAAGGTGTTCCCGATTCCACTTTGCGATGCGGGGGGAAACCCGTTGCACTATGATCGCCTCAGTTTGTGTCCGGAGGGAAAAATATTGGCAGCAAGCCATGGTTCCACATTGCAGTGGTTATGTGCTGAAACTGGAAGTGTTCTGGACACAGCAGAGAAAGCCCACGAAGGTGAGTGTACCCTTGAAAATAGGCTGTCAAATTTCTGTTTGTAACTATTTTTTAAAATCTTTCCATATACCTTAAACTTCAAGGTACATGGGTGAACAATAAAAAGAAAACTAAACGCTCTTTTTGAACTATTTTTTCTTTGCAGGGGATATCACATGCATTTCATGGGCACCCAAGGCAATGACAGTTGGTATGTATCCTGTGTAGATGTTAGGTGATAATGTGACATATCTGAACAGTTGGGAGTTTGTGTTGTTTGGTTTCAGGGGAGAGAGAGGCGCAGGTTTTAGCAACAGCAGGGGTTGACAAAAAGGTGAAGCTGTGGGAAGCTCCAAAGTCGCTGTCTGTGTAGACTTGAAAGTCTTTTCATCACATGAGGAAGTTTTATCTGTTTTTCTTTTGAGTCCTTCCTAATCCTTAGTGCGCAAGCAAAGAATTAATGACAGGATAGGTTGAAGTTTCTTCTTTTGTCTTTCAACTTTTTGACATTTTATCTCTAGACTTTACCCTTTTCTTGGGTAAAAAAAATACTGTTCTTATTCCTCCAAATTAAACAAGAGAGACAAATCTGAAGGGAATCAAAAGTAACACAACTAAAATACAGTAGTAATAACTGAAGAACAATAATGCAATGAGTCTGATGGGACATAAACAGTCACGGGATTCCTCAGGTCAACAATATCACAGGAAACAAGATCCTTAGGATACTCAAAGCCTATGGCCTTGCTCCTGAGATCCCTGAGGACCTTATTAAGAAGGCCGTATCCATCATCTTGAGAGGAACAGTAAGGACAAGGATTCCAAGTTTAAGCTCACTTATGCTACTACGTACTTGTGCCTTAAAGAGAACCATACGATCAAGAGAACTGAGGGTAAATAAGTAGAGTAGTAGGAGATGTAAAACGAAATATAGTGCTGTGAGCAGGATATAATAATAAGGACAAAGAAAGTAAATCTCAGTTTATGGTGTTCTCGTGGAGTATAAATGGATGCTTAGAAACATATACGGAGAAGACAAAAGGACCAAGTGGAAACAATCACAAGAATCTCGAATCAGAAAAAAAAAAAGAAGAAGAAGAGGGCTTACACAGCTACAACAAACACAAAGAGGACCGATCATGAATCAATCAAATCAGCTTGCAGCTTTCTTTCCGCCATTGTAGTAACCCAAATACCATCTGGCAAACTTCTTAAGACCCGTCTGAAGATCGGTGGTGGGTTTGTAACCGAGCTCTCTCTGCGCGGAACTGATGTTAGCATGAGTGAACTGCACATCCCCATTCCTAGGCAGCTTCATAATGTTCCTCTTAGCCTTGACTTTCAACAATCTCTCCAGTATACTCACCAGATCAGTGACTGGAACCGGGGAGGTGTTTCCGAGATTGAAAACCCTTAACTGAGCAGCACCACGCTTCTTACCACCACTCCCTGTGCTCTTGTCAGCCGTGTCCAAAGCCCCTAAACATCCCTTGACAATGTCATCGATGTAGGTAAAGTCCCTAGCGACAGTGCCGTGGTTGGCTCCTTCAAAGACTGAAATGGGTTTGCCTTTGAGAATGTCTCTGGTGAAGAAGAAGTAGGCCATGTCTGGTCTTCCCCAAGGACCGTAGACAGTGAAAAACCTCAAACCGGTGAGAGAGAGGCCATAGATGTGGTTGTAAGTGTGAGCAATCTCCTCACCGGCTTTCTTAGTAGCAGCATAGAGACTAGCAGGCTGGTCCGTTCTGTCTTTCTCGGAGAAGGGGACTTTGGTGTTCAAGCCGTAGACGGAGCTAGAGGAAGCCCAGACGATGGCCGGTTGGGGATTCGCCGATTTACAGACCTCAAGGAGATTGACGAAGCCAGCGATGTTACTGTGAACGTAGGAGCTGGGGTTCTCCATGGCGTACCTGACGCCGGCTTGAGCGGCCAAATGCATAACGTGGGTGAAAGGGACGACCTCGAAGAGCTTCTTGAGGAGGGCAGCGTCGTTGATGTCTCCTTCAACGACGAAGACGCCGCTGCGCTCGAGAAGGGCTTGGCGGGCTCTCTTGAGGGAGGGATCGTAGTAATCGTTGAAGTTGTCGAGGCCAAGGACGCCGTCTCCACGTCTTTTCAAGGCGGAGGAAACATGGGTGCCGACGAAACCAGCGGCACCGGTGACGAGAACGGAGACACCGCGGCGGGTACGGACATGGGCGGAGGATCTGACACGTTTCTCCCAGGCGGGGCCACCCCAGGAGTAGGTGCGAAGGGAGCGGCGGGAAGGATCGGGAAGGGAGGAGGGAGATCGGTAGAAGAAGATGAAGATGAAGCCAAGGAAGACGAGAGACCAGAAGGCGAGCTTAGCCACGGAGGATTGCCAGCGGTTGCGGTGGAAGTAGGGAGATTTGTCCATCTTGAACTTGCCCGGAGTCGAGGGAGTATCATCCAGATGCTTCATCTTCCCTTCACCCTTAATATTTTACCAATTTCAAATTGAAATTCAAAGCTGTCGTCCCCGAGATTCTTGATCAGGCGATCTATCTTTTTTTTTCTTTTTCTTTGGGGTTTGTTTTGTTTGGTGAGAGTTTATAGGCCCTCCTACTTCCAAGGCAATATCAAAGATTTTCTTTCTTTTCTATTTCTATTTCTATTTTTCTTTTTTCCCCTTTCCATTCTGGAGAAGATGATGGTCAAATAGATTAAAGAGTATACAATGGGAGAGTTAAACCAACTCCCCCGTTAAATTATCATTTCACCTCGTTTTACTTTGTTATTCTAATCGATAAGATTGTACCCATTCCAATTCAGTTCACTTTTGTTCAAGTTTCAGATTTTTAGGATTAAAATTTTCAGTTTTATTAAGATACTTTAAATTTTTGCTCGGATCTTTCCAGGTCACTTCAAATTTAGATAACCGGTTAAATTTATTTTTAAAAATTCTAAATTAATATATATTTAAGTTTTTCAAAATCTAAAAATAAAAATAATATATAATATACAAATTTGAATAATGTATGTAAAATATATTACCTTAACATAAAATTCGTTTGGCTTAAATATTTTAATAGAAAAATAATAGATATTTTAAATATCTTCATATATAAAAGAAATTTTTCTTCATTTCTCAAGCTACCACAAAAATAATAGGAAACAAAAAGTGGACACGTCTTTGATTTTTGATTTCTTTATTATGTGTTTTATTAAAATTGTTTGGCTTCGATCTCATTTCTGGTTGTTTAAATCATAATACATAGCTCACATCTAGCATTAACCTTCTTCAAAAATTGGAGCCAATATTTACAGTTCATCTTCTTCGCCGAGATCTAATGTCCGTTACTGAAATCTCGAGAAAGTAAATCAACACGATTCGTATTGATGATTCACTCGACCTAAGTTATTTATCTCTATTCTTATTTTCTATACAGTTTCAAGATAAAATGATTCACTGTCATTAACATTACTAGGGTGCTCTTCACCCCGCGCAAGCGCGGGGTTTGTTTACTTTGTTTTTTATATATTTTTATTGAAAGTTTTTCATGATTTTGCTTTGTAGATATTGGTTTTGTTAGTTTAACGAACAATGCGATCGACATTAGCAACTAAAATTTGTTCATGAGTTTCTTCTTTGTTAACCAAATGGAAGGAAAACAGAGATGCGGCGACAGTATAATTGAAGATTTCCGGTGTTGCTGGTGTCGCCAAAAAAGTGGTGACTACTGTTCTTTATTTCTTTCTCCTCTTAGCGTTGAAACATAAAAGATTTATTTTATTGCTTTCTTTCTTTTACTTTAGATTTCTAATAGCTCTTTTCCTCTTCTCCAAACCCTGGCTCCGGTTCCTCAAGCTTCCTCACAACAATGTTATCCTCTTGATCCTCAGCTTAATCACCCACTTGGGTTCTCAACTAAACATTCACACCAAAATCTTGCATCATCCTCTTGTCTTTCGTCTAAGGGTCAAGAATTTTCTGCGTAAAACCATATTTTATTTTTTCTTGTTCATAACCAATTTTCGGTACTGAAGAATTTTGTGATATATTTTTGGGGCTATACAGTAATCAGTAATGTAAGCCATTCAAATCTGTCTTATAAACACACAATTGATATGAGAAGAAGATGTTATAGCAGATAGCCTAAAACAATGATAGAACATGAATTTGGTTCGAGAGCTACAAAAAGTAAAAACTATGTGGTTATGTTTATTTCATCAGGACGACCTGGGAATCAGACAGAACTTGTTCAAAGAGAAGTGTTGGATTATTGTGAGACATCATTAACATCAACATGGATTGCTCCAGCAAAACTGAAGCAAATATTGATTCATGAATCGAGAAGACATCTAGAGAAGCGAAGTTTGTTTATTTACCTGTCTCATTGCTGGATCTGTAAGAATGGGCTGGATTATCGGGTCTTACATTCCCCTAGTACCTAGCCTGCAAGAAAAAAAAAGAGCTAAATTCATTGGTTCTCTCTAAACCGAAAAAGGAAGACATAACAACTACTTAGAATCTAAGCATCTAACATGTCTTTCTTTCAACTCATGGGAGTAAGGCCCAACGGTTTGCCTTGTTGACCTGTCGTACACATCGATAGATTAGGTTTTACAACACATTACATAGCAGCTAAGATATTTTTAGTATGCTACACATGTAGCATACCTTGTAAAAGACTCATGTTTATTTTTCCATTGCAGTGTCACTCATGCACCTTTTATGTTGTATCACTTTGAGAATGGACAATCGAGCTTGATGCACTTGTCCGCATCCTTTAACCATTCGGGCATTTGTTGTATTACACGCAGGTCGGTTAGTGTATGTCTATATGAAATTCAAAGAAGCAAATAAATGAATTCAAACAATCAAATATAGAAGCCTTTGTACACAACAGTGATGCATATACCAAAACCAAAATACCTTTCTCACGCTCAGCGTCACCAATATTGGGATCAAATTACTCTTCATAAGATGATTAGATTTGGCCTTACTCTCGGTCCTTTTGGATGCGTTTTGATCGCTTCAGTGTGATGTTTCACAACTTCATGATACTCCTGCTCTTTCGAAAACTCATTACATGTACTATAAACACAGCAGGATATTAAATCAGACATGATTATATTTAGAATCAACCACGTACCAGTCAAATCAATAAAGAATAATTTACAAAAAACTATACATTAATGTACTCATAATACTGAATCAAACATGATCACATTTACACGTACCAAGCAAATCATATAAAAACTGTAGACTAATCAAGAAAGACTATACCTTTGTCATCTCCAGATGAACAGCAGCAGGATCATCAATTTCCATGGTTGTGAGTAATTCTTGATAGTGTTTCGAAGGCCTTGTATGCCACATTCCCCATCTCTATCTCCTTTAAAGCTTTCTGCTTCTTCTCTCCTTTTCTTCTCCAAACTTCGCCACAGGTTCATGCTCCTGTTTTTGTTTCTTCTCTACCTCACCCTCAGACTCCTTCCTTGGAGGCACAGTCATCTTATCCTCCCGATCCACCGCTGCTTCACCCGACTGAGTCCTGAAATTAACATTCAATAAAATTCCAAAAGGTTGCATCATCATCTAGTATTTCAATAAAAGTTTTGTTGTTAGTTTACGAAATCAGGCTGCTTCAGAAAAAAAGAATCTCTCACTGAAAAATCTGTTGTTAGTTTCTTCGCATCTCCAGCCATTGGAAAGCATCCCCAAATGGATCCGAGACGGCGTCTGGACTCAACGAAAAACCTTGAGCTTCTGCCAAACATGATTATAACAGTACGTTGCTTGGATTGATGTCAAGCCCCTTGTAAAAACGTTGACGGCATCGTCAAGCTGATTCAATCCTAAGTGAACATAACTGGGTAATTTGAGAATCAATGCTCTGTTGTAACACCGTTTATAGATTGGAAGAGCAGGAGAACAGAGAAATGGAGAAGAAGAGCCTAAACGACAAGAAATAAAATGTTAAGTATGAGACCTATTAGCCTCCGAGGAATAAGAGAACAATGTTTCATTTTTCAATTTAGGGAAGATGAAGAGATCAAAGTAAATGGAGATGTCGATTGGAGAGATTTGTTTTGCAAAAAATTAAGATTTTTCTGTTGAATAAAAGTCGATTACTTGATTTTTTGGTGGGACCTACTAAGATGGAGAATTACTGACGTGGATGCCTTAAGAGAGAAAAGTGTGGCATTATATATATGATTCTTAACTTTTTCGATCCACTATAATCACTATTTTTCTTTCAATACATCTTCCATTTTTCAAAGCGATGCATCTACATCTATAAAAAGTTAAACTTTTTACCTTATACATCATCTCACAAATCCAAATTTTTCATTTTTGTTTAGTTTAGACACAAACTTTAAAAACTAGAAAGTAATGGTTTAGAAATAAGTTAGTCTATTAGGTTTGTGTTTAATTTAAGTATTTAAATATTTTGCATTATATTTATGATAGATGAGCTTGATTTTTATTAGATTATCTACCATTTTGTTAAGTTTTTTTTACATTTCATTTTTTTGTAGTTTTTTTTTCACAAAATCGTTTTCAACAGATATTAATATAAAACAAAATAATATTTATAAATTTTCTTCATTAGTTGTTTTTTGAATGAATGATTTCAATAATTATTTGGGCAAACTTATTTTATAAAAGCTTTCTGTAAATTGTTTTCAAAACGGAATTTCACAAAAATGTCGTAAAATAATAATATTTTAAAATATAATTTTAATATGTTTTTAAAAAAAGGTTTTCTGAAATGGTATTTAGTAACTTTCTGAAAAAATGTATTTATCCTTGAAAATAATTTTTTTTTAAATGCCCCCAATTCCTATTATAAAATATAAAAACTATTCTTATTAATTGATATATATTATGTATTTAATCAAGATATTTTCTATCAAAAGGTTTACAATACATTTTGTAGAAATAGTTTTGTATAAAATATAATATGTTCGTGTACTGTAATAAAATTAAAAGGTTTTTAATATAAATATTATTTTTTGGTTTTTAAATTGTACTTTTTTCTGATAAATTGTATTTAAAATATCTAACGATTCAATCCTTAAGAAAATGGCATTTTCTGACCGATTTCCAGCCGTTGGAAATAACTAATTTTCTTGTAGTAAAAATATTTACAAATATACCAAGAAACAAAACTTAGAAAATTATATACAATAAAAAGAGTGATGTTTTCATACATGTGGAGAATAAAAAAAACACTGAACAGGTAATCACCCAAAAACACATCCTAAATTACATATCACGCGTCAATATTCTTTCAGCATGCGAGATCGCGTATCAAACTTCCTGAACTCATCAAAGCTTAGTTGAAAGCCAAATCGAAAAAAAGATCCCAGTAGTTAGCATTAATGTTCCTAGTGGATATGTTAAATAATTTGGACTTAGCACCCACCTCTTCGTCTTCATCCATATCAAAGCAACAAATCATGCCTTGTAGTTCCTCGTCTGACCAATTTAAATCATGCACAGTCGCCATTGTTACCATATCTCTGAGAGTAGTGAAACCCTTTCTGCTTCTACATTTGCAAAAGTCGATGATGATCCGATACAGCCAGACGAACCCTTGAAAATGACATGACACCTGTCTGAACCAATTACATGACACCTATATGAACCAATGGCTGTGACGATCCATACCACACTGGCACAAGGTTTCAAACAAGTGGAGTTGAAATTGAATAACATCAAGTTATTTGGGCACACAAATAAGTAAATAGTCTAAATATATAAAAAAACACAGCAAGGTCCACAACAGCGTACGATTATTGAAAATAAAATATAAAGACAGTAAAACATTCATTCTTAGACAGAATCACATAAAAGCAAGCACTCATTTCGCCGGGTGACTAGGTACACGATCGAGTTCCTCAAGCCAAACCAAAGTCTGTGGATCAACAAGGTGCTCAATGTTTTCAGTAAACTCACGTTTGGTGAGCTGCGGGACAGGAAAGCCTTCATCGTGCGCAAGAGCAGGAGCATGCTCACCACCATCATCATCCAAATTGGCCATGTACTCACGGACTTTGTCGAGAAACGCGAGACTAGGAACGCATCTCCTTACAACAGCAAGCATACACGCAAAAGCAGCCCTTTTAAGAGACTTGCACTTGTCGAGGGAATCACAGTCATCTGCACTGAGGAGGCTCAGATACTTCTGAGAGATGTTGGTCATCATATAACTTGCATACGAGGCTTCACCTCGGGCATCCTCATAGTGAATGTAATTGAAGCGCTGATGAAGAATGCCACGATACAACGGATCAAGCTGAGATACGTTTGGAAACTCCTCGTAAACCTCAAAGAACATGTCTGCAAATCTTGTCACAGCAGAGCAGAGCTTGTAGTAACAGGAGTCTATCATAGAGTCTATCACGAGAGAGTCGTCTTCATCGTAGGTAAGTGTTGGTGTCTGCTCCTTGAGAGAAAGGATTACATCAATAAAATCGCTTTCCTTTGGAACCGCACTACTTATCTTCTTGAATTTGTTCTCCATTATTCTTGCACGTCAAAAAATAAAAAAAAAATAACACGAAATTATTATTTATTCGATTTCACTTTGTTCAACCAGACGACATCTCTAATTCTATTGCAGTTCTAAAGACACAACAACTCCTTCTATGTCTATCAATAAGATCGTTACAGAACCTGCAACCTTCATGAAATTATCACCACAAGTTACAAAAGTGAAACTTACAATTCCAAACCACAAATCGAAGAAGCTTGCTCGAGAGGATGATGGAGGCAGGCTTTTATCCCCTTCCCATATTTTATTTTATATATAAATAAACAAACTAGGGTTCCCAAAGTGCATTATTTGGTTGTATGTAATGTTTTGTAATTTCTTTCTTTTTTCTAATTGATTGGTTGGATAAAAATTATGTTATTATTCTAAATAAATGAAGACATATTCTATTCTATTAAAATAAAAATCATGATTCTTTTAATATATGATTTTTTTGGACCATCACTAGAAAATTTTACTAAATTTATTTCATTAAAATTAATAATAAGATTTTTGTAATTACTTTAATCATAATATCTTTTCATAAATGTTAACAAATCAGTTGAAAATAATTTTAGCAAGATCCTAACATTCAAAAAATTATGTAAATATCAATAATTTCGAATTAATAATGAAATATAACTATACATTAATATATATAATAAAATTAAATTTTTTCATCTATTTATAATCATAATCTATCTTATTAAAAAATAATTATATTGAAATAAATATTATAAAATTAGATTAAATTGATAAATTTGTCTATTTTATTCTCATAAATAATATATATATATATATATTCTCTTAAAATAGAAGTAATGACTCATTTAGTGTATGATTTTTTTTGGACCATCACAAGAAAATTTTATAAAATATATTTTATTAAAATTAATAATAAGATTTTTGTAACTACTTTAATCATAATATCTTTTGTAAATGTTAAAAAATTTGTTGAAAATGATTTTAGCAAGATACTAACATTCAAAAAATTATGAAAATATCAATAATTTTGAATTAAAAATGAAATATAACTATACAATAATATATATAATAAAAAATAATATCATTTTCATATATTTTATAATTATAATCTATATTATTTAAAAAATTATTATATTGAAGTAAATATTATAAAATTATATTAAATTGATATAATACATTCAATCTTCAAAGCTTATATATTAAACGACTAACGTATATATTTTTCAGTGTACACTGCAATTATCATACATTTATATTAATATTTGATTATCACATTAATTTTAATTCTTTTTGAATTTTAAACAAATAAAGAAAGAAGTGCTGACTTAGCAATAGAATCCGTTACTGAATTTCCCACACGAGGGAAGAAATGAAAAGAGATTGAATATCAAAGAGAATTCCTTGAATCCAAACATGATTATTCTTGGTGACCAGAAGAGTGATAAGCCCTTTGGAGTCTGAGTAAACTTTAAGAGAGGCAATACCACGACACGAGAAGCTGCTGATTAAACTGCTGCTACAAGGGCTGAGGGAACTGAAAGGCGTTTAGAGGAGAAGTTACCTGCTGGTGTCGATGTGAAATGCCATCCCATTCCACATCTTCCAGATTTTGAGTCCCAAGTGAGGTGGTACCTGAAATAGAAGAGGGTGGATGCAGTTGTATATTAGACACAGGCAAAGAAGGTTCCACACAAGGTGGCACTTGTTGACTTTGTTTTGAATCTTGATCAATTTTCTTTTGATTCAAGGAATCATAATTCACTAATTTTCTTTGAATACAAAAAAATATATAACTAAAATCCTCAAACCTAATCGTTTTTTATATTCCAAAGTTCATACTTCTAAATTTTAAAGCGACTGATAAGTCTTTGTCTTCTTACACTTCCTTAGACACAATGTGATCACTTTGGAGATCGTATATAAACCAACGATGAATGATAAACTTTGAACTTTGACATTTAGGATATTTTCTTTTGAAAATTGTACTATATGTATGGATATATTGAAAAAAAAGTGAATTGCATAACTAATGTCTATAAATTCTGATTTTATGATAATACATGTGCATGCTTTTTTTAATACATGTATTTGCATCAAGGCTTCAGTATCTCTGTCGTCTTGTTGCTGTACAATACCAAATTAGTATTATCACCGTATCATATTAAGTGTTATTGTATAATTTTTTTTGTATTACAAATAAATATCGTTTTTAACTTTCGATGCGTTAATAATTTTTACTACAATTTTTTTTTTAATTAATTGAAACATGGTTAGATATATATTTAATTGTATGTTTTATATAAAAAATATATAAAATTAATTATTTTTTTAATTTGTGTACACAAAGCTAAAATAACATTTAATATGAAACAGAATGAGTAATACCTAACAACTTCTAAACGCCATTAGCATTTTTGACCCCTGGTTAATTCTACTCCATTTATTTTATTATAAATGTCACTTTTATTTTTTTCACACAGATTAAAAAAGTATTTAATTTTACATATTTTATATATAAAAACATAATTACTTATACACTTAACAATATTTCAACAAATAAGAAAATAAATTACAGTATAAAATTAAAAAAAATTTGCGTTGAATATCAAAAACGACATTCATTTTGTAACAAAAAAAACTTATCTAAAACGATACTTAATATGAAACAAAAAAAATATTTATATCATCACAGATTGAAATGTTCATTCCTATTTTATTTTTTTAAATACTCTTATATAAGTAGAGAGAGAGAGCGTCAAACAGATCAAGTAGAAAGCGGAATAGACAGAGATGCACATCCGAAGACCGTTGAGACTCCTGTAGCAGAAATTGAGGCCACGGAGTTCTACCAACAGACATAGTCTTCGTAGAGAGAGAGAGGATTACTACCAGCTATCTTTACACAATTCGAAAGCCCATCAGACACCATTGCATCGAGAGGGACCACGCTCACCAGTTATATCAATCAGGGAAACCAAAAACTCTATCCAATTATCATGCCATGACCTAGCCGATATTCCAAAGGCCAAAAAAGATCGTTCTTAATGGTCATTACTTACAAATGCTTTTCGAAAACCAGTTCCCATGGAATATTGGCATCAACGTCGCCCAATAGATTTCGGTGAGACCCAGAAAGAACCATGCTGCATATTAATATAAACCAAAGTAGCTTGAGTGAGGCTAACAACATTATTCCAAACAGACACTCACCTCGAGTTGATTTTATAGCTCCCTTCCGTAAGAATCTATTACACATTTTTTTATCTCAACTTTATACACTGATTGGGCAAGATAAAGATAGAGACCCAAAAATAAAGAAATAGTAGAATCAACTGGAACCGTGTCAACGAAGGACAGTGTTTCACTTTCTAGAAATAGGTTGCTCCTCTGCAACTCTGTATTATGTGCTTAAACAAAAACCATTGCCAACTCACCTTAGACGATGGATCATTGACCCCACATTTGATTTTATTTTATACACCCTGACTGAAACAACAGGGTCCGATACATTCTATATCTGATCCCATTATATTCCTAGTAATTGTTATCCAACTTCTGGTCCTCCTATATATGTGCAGTTTTCTTTAAATTATCCTCCATCCGTTTCATATTAAATGTCGTTTTAGAAAAGTTTTTTTTTATAAAATAAATGTCATTTTCGACTTTCGAAACAAAATTTATTAATTTTATGTTGCAATTTATTTTTCTATTGGTTAAAATATAGTTAGGTGTATAGTTAATTGTGTTTTTATATAGAAAATATACAAAATTAATTGTTTTCTTAATCCGTGTGCAAAAACCTAAATTGACACTTATAATGAAATAGCGGGAGTAAATACTATTTTTAATAGATTAAACATGGAATACACAATTTGAACTGATAGAGAATTATAAAGATCATTTGTATACAGAGACAATAAAGAAAAAAAGAGTGATGGAGAATAAAAAACACTGAACAGGTGTACTCACCCATCAAGATTCATTCAACATGCGACATCGCGTAACAACATTCCTGAACTCATCCAAGCTTAGCTGAAACCCCAAAAAAAAAATGAGAAAGAAAGGTTTTAGCATTAAATGTTCGTAATGGATAGAAAATTGGCACACACCTTTCCATCTTGATCAAAGTCAAAGCAACGAATCATGTCTTGTAATTCCTCGTCTGACCAAGTGAAATCATGCACACTGGCCATTGTCGCCACATCTCTCTGAGTAATGAAACCTTTTCCCGCTTCTTGCATTTACAAAAAAAAAAAGAATTGATGATGATCCAATACAGTCGAAATTTAGCATAAAGACATGAGAGAGTGTTAAAATATTACTATCAAACTGAAAGAAGTATAAGATCAATTCATCCGCAGTCATCTGCATCTTGCTCATGATCAAGTCCTACATATGTATATATATATCAGACAAGAGCAGTGCAGAGTTAGGAAAAATCATAGAAGAGATGAAAGAAACCGATTTATTCTTCTTGGAAGATACAGAGTCGTTCCTTTTCTTGCTATGAGAGCCAACAGAGTCCTGTAGTAGAGATAGCGCTATTGCCTGCAGCACTCAAAAATTGTTCATATCTCTAACCAACTGCAATAATATGTTATGCTCAGATAGTACCTTGTTTAAGTTGTCATCATCGTCTCCAAGGGGATCTGATCTACACAAATGCTTCTTTCTCTTAAATAGAAAGAAGAAGAAATCCATTGGCGTAAAGATAATCATCATCTGATCTGTAATAAGTAAAATATTTGTTACCTTTCTGCTTTTACGGGAAGCGGAGCCCAGAAACTCCTCGTCTTCATATTCACTCTCTTCTATTTCATCTCCGGGTCTGTAGTCGTCGTCGTCTTCTTCTTCTTCTTCACTTCTTATAGATGGGGCCTTTGCGGCTTTAGAGATGCCGAGAGCTTCTAATGTCGCTCTGTTCTCGGCGATCCTTGCCAACCTCTTCTTCTCATACTCCGACATCTTCTTATCACCCTTTCCTTCGCCGCCTCTCTCCATTTCAATCTCCACTATTGCCCTAATTTCCAATTTACTTTCTTTTGCCGCCTCAATTCTCACACGTTGTTGGGCTTTTACTTAAAGCCCAATGTATGAGAGAATTTAGAAAACCCAAATTTACGAATTCACATCTTCTTTACCTTTCGTCTGACCTTTGTAACCAATTACAACTGGTTTGACAAAAACAAAATAAAAGCCCACTGATGTCCACCATCTTACTTTGAATAGCTTAATTAATTTTTAGGCTAATTAATTAATATCCAGTGTTAATAGTACTAACATTAGTAGTATTTTTTTCTGTCGCTAAAAAAGTGTGTAATTGTTTTTACCTCAAACTACTACGATATATATATATATATATAAACAAAGTATCATGTAGTAACAGTTGCATATAATCTTTCAATTTTGTCATAATTGCACATATTAGAAGTATATAAATCTATTGCTCTTCTATCAGAAATATCAAAACTCATATCTCATAAATGAAGGTCTGGTTTGGTGTTAACGGTTTGAAGGTAAACTGATATCAAATTAGTATGTTTCATACTGAATTTAAAAATCGATCTAATCTAAGGTCCAAATACAAACTGAACTCAAACTTTAAATTAAACTTAGGTAATTTTTTTATAAAAAAAAACAAATTATATCGATTCAATAAAGTTTAGTTATTGGTTATGAATCAAAATTTTGTAAATTGATTTAAACCGGATTATAGAATTTAGTTCATACTTAATATACTATGTAGATACAAGTTTCAATCTATCAGATTGGGAGAAATAGGTTTACAACTTTTAATACGTGAAATTAGGATAAAATTGAAAGGTTAAAATGCAATGATACTTTTGTTATAGAAATAAGTCGTTTACCATATATATATGATCCATACAAAAGAAAAGAAAAGGTTTCATACTGATTTTGAGTAGTAAATTGATTTAAATTAAATTGTGAAATTTAGTTTATACTTAATATATTATAAATCAAAATTTTGAGTAGTAAACTGATTTAAATTAAACTGATTGATACATAAAATTAAAAAAAAATTTAAAGATTATGTGGAATTGTTACTATAGAATATTTTTGTTATGGAAATAAGTTATTTACCATATATATATATATATATATATATGATCCATACAAAAGAAAAGAAAAAGTTCCGACCTTTCATATGATATGAAGGAGAAGAAAAGCGCAATGCCAATGGTGTGAAACGTGTGATTGGTAAATTATGTCCCTACACCCACTTTCTCCTTTCTCTTTCTTTTTCTTATTTTGTCCTCAATTTATTTGATTAGAACTACTCATATCAATAAATATTATAAAAATGTGGGGATAGAAATACAGCGTTGCTTCTAAGCTGACTTGACTTGTTAATGGATAAAGCAATACAAATAATGTTAAAAAAGACAAAAAGAGAAACACTAAAGATCAAAGATAAGAATCAAACCATGTAATTCACATATAGTTAGCTTACTATGGAATTAGATAATATAAGTTGAAGTGAAGCAAAGTAAATACGTATAAGCTACTAGCTATTTATTTTGATGTATAAAGACACACTGACAAACAAAAGTACGTATAATCTTCTTCTGTATATGATTCCATTAGAACGCCCATATGTTGAATATTTTGAATTACATTAGAGTTGGTTTACTCAAATAATTAGACTGACCTATAATAAAGAAAAAGGGTTCAATTGTAAAGTGAGAGGCTGAGAAGAAGATATGGTGGGCAAGCTTGGCATCTACAAAAGTTAGAAAGATGGTGAAAACTGAATCAAAAGCTTGTCTCCTTAAATTAATTATTTATTAAAAATAAACACAAGTAAGAAACGAATTTAAAATTATAAAAAATTTAGCTTTTGTCATGCACACAAAATCACACCCATCAATTCTAGCGACCCCTTGCTCCCACCTTATAATATAACCATAATGGACAACTTTCGTGTTAGTGACCTGACACTTCCAAATTTTATAAGTATATCCTACAACATATTAGTAATATTATTACTTTAGAAATTATAAAATTGTCGTTAGTTAGAAGTATTGTATATCATATTTGATTAATATGATAAACTAATCAATTTCCACATAAAACAAAAACATGCCAAGTGAAATAAAAGGAGACTATTCTCATCTCGATCTTCACTATGAGTTAAATGGATTCATTGTTATCTAACAAGGAAGAGCTGCTCTTTCTGGTCATTGAAATGTAATGCAAAATGCAAACTCAGGTTCCTGGATGTGGAAAAAATATTGAAATTTAGGGACCTTGCAAAATCATATATTAAGGTGGAAGTCAACAATGGTAGGCACACATCATTTTAGTATGATGATTGGTCTGGTTTGGGATCTCTTAAGGTGCTATTGGGAGAGAGAGGTACTATAGACCTTGGCATTGCTGAGAACGGCTTAGTAGCTGATGTGGTATTAAGTCATAGAAGGAGAAGGCATAGGCTGCGAATTTTGAATGAAGTGGAGGATGAAGTTGACTCATTGAGAACAAAAAGTAATATGGAAGATGATATACCGCTTTGGAAGCAAAATGATGACAAATTTGACACTCAATTTTCGACTAAGAACACTTGATTATGCTTGCGCCAGTCTCAGCCAGAATGTATATGGAGTAATGGAGTGTGGTTTTCTCAGTCTATTCCTAAATATTCTTTTTTTGGTTTGGGTAGCCATTCGAAACAGACTGCAAACTTGTGATAGGACGCAGTTGTGGAATAGTGCAATGAACATGCTATGTGTGTTGTGCAAGACAATCAGGAGACATGTCAGCATTGATTCTTTAGATGTATGTACTCTCCAAAAATTTGGAAAGAATTAGTTGAAGGTATTATGGGAGATGCTCTCTGTCTTGATTGGAATGAGATTTTGGAAGTAATTTCTTGGCCATGCACACGCTTACAGATGTTTTCCTTATACGCAATACCTTCCGAACTCTAGTCACAACATATGGAGAGAACTCAATGCTCGTAGTCATGGATAGCAGCCGAGAGATGAGAAGATTCTGATCAAATTTGTGGATAAAACAGTTTGGCTGAAGTTGCTATCAGTCCAAGAAAAAGGAAAAAGATATCTTGATGAAGGTCTCCATAGGTAGACAAGGTTTTTAAGTCGAAATTCATGAGATAGTTTTTTAATTCTTTGATCCATTACACAAATCAAAAATAGAAGCACTTGATGTAAAAAAAAATTCTTAACTAAAATTTTACATTTATTCAAAAAAATAAAATAAAAGGAAGATATTATCATTTGTCTTTTCTAAAACAATTCAACTAATCAATTTTGCGTATATATTTTCATTTGAGAATATCAAATGTTTAAATATTATTTTTTATTTCAAGAAATAAAATACCTTAATTTTATGTAAAAAGTATCAAAATTATGTGATTAATTGTTATATAGGTTTTAGTTAGCTGAAATATTTTAAATACTTTTAATGCTATATATTTGAACATTTTAAGGATTTTTAAATTAAACAAGGAAATTATCGAAGGGTTGAAAGTTGAAACGATAAAAAAATCGTCTAATTTGTTTTAGCATCACTGAAGGAAAGGTAGCATATGTAAACATGTGGTTCGTTAATACATTGTTTGTGGTTATGTATCATCCACCAGCCTTTATAAAAAGTTTTATTTAACTTCGAGTATTTCGAATATATAAAATGGTCCAAACTATTCTTTAAAAAGAGGTACATCATACATATGGATTATGGACTCTATCTAGATATTTAAATAAGGTTCAAAATATAATCTGCCACATATGTTTAATGTTGTGAGGTTGTTCAAATCCAAATTATTTAGTTTTTAAAATTCTGTCAACTAGATTACTATATATGGTTTATTTATAAAAAGTTGATGCGATTATATACGCATACACTCATCTCATAACGTTGAAGTATTTGTAATAAACATGATTTTGGACTAGAAGTAATTGACAACATGAAGTAACATATGTCAACTTGCGATTAAAAAGCATCTCTTGTTAAAGAAAAAACTTGAAATAAAATGAACAAAACAGTGGGAATATAGACATATACAGATGTTAGTATAAAGTCTGATCATAACCAAATCAAAATCTTCCTAACTCCTAGGAGAGCCTTCTTCAGGACAAAAGTACTTGATGTGTCTAAAAGATAAAAGAAAACATATAAATCAATTAATTGCAAGGACAAATAAATAAAAAAAGCTGCGTATTTTATCATCATTTTACCTTTTGCAAGCAATGAACCTCCAATTGTTATCTACTATTTCTTAATAACATTTCGCAGATATGTTCTCAAAAGTTAAAAAAGATCAAACACAGCGAGAAAGGAAGATAAAGGTTGATGGCTTTTTAATTATTAGAGCCCTTCCATTATCAAGAAGATGCTTCGATAATGTGATGTGCCATCTTACAAGTATTCACAAAGTAGTTTTTTTTTAAAATATATGTGAATGATATTTACATATGAACACACGAATTTTTGTTTATTAAATTTGAAATTTCATCCATATAAGTTTGAGTTAAAGATTGAAGATTTGAATTTACTTCGAGTTATTAATCCTAATCTGTTTTTGACTTAATTTAGATTTAATATACATTCGACACTCAATCAATTAAACAAACAATAACACTTAAATTATTTACCTATAATTAGTTTTCCACTATATGGGAAGAGAACAAAATTCTCATGCATTCACTATTGGTTGAACTGATTCAATAATTAATATTCCCTCCGTTACAAAATAATCTATGTTTTAATAAAAAAATTAAATTTCAAAAAGATATATTTTTTACTTTTTCAATGTAATTTTTACTAGGTAATCGTAGTAAATTGAAACTAAAAAAAATAATTATACGTATTAAACTTTATTGGTTAAAAATTACGCAAAATAGTTAATTATAAAAAGTTATACATTTAATACTAAAATTTAATATATTTTATTAATATGTGTAAAAAAATTAAAATATGTAACATTTTGAAACATAATTATTATTAATTTCACTTTCTATGTATTACAAGAACCTTCACAAAGAGATCATCGAAAAGGAGTATTACACTGATTACGAAAAAAAAAGATAAACTCTCAGCATTTTGTATTAGCTCGAGGACACACAATCAAAACCGAAAGAAAGCTTCTAACCACAACAGCTATGATCACCACCCGATTTATATGTCTAAGTTTGCTTTATCTCTCCTTTGTAAGTTTTCTTTTCTCTATTGTGTTGAAGACGATCCTCTATTTCTATTAAAATTAACAGAACTTTGGTAAAAGAAAATCTTTTAGGATCACTCTTAATTCATGTTGAAAGAGCATCTCGATCCCCACTCTAAACTTACTTCATTTTTGAGTAAAATGGAGTAATGAGTAAAAAATAAAAGCATTAATATTTTATTTTTTATTCATCACTCTATTTTCATTTCATTTTGAAGTAATTTATGGAGTGGGGATGGAGATGCCCTAAACTCGAATCTGAATTCAATTCCTTTTGACCTTTTATTCGTATTAGCCCAATAACTCGATCCAACACCGAGCTAACCTTTGGTCGAGCTGATCTTCGCCCAAGCTGATCTTTCCTCATCTGAGCTGAACTTAGACAAAAATGATAACTCTTTACACTATGATTTTAAGAACAACACTATTGATCACTTAAAAGGTCGTTTTCTCAAGAAAATTAGTGGAACCCCACCTGGAGGTTGTAAATTTCCTAGTGTCATTTAGTATAAATGTAACAATGATTTCCTAGTAACAAACTTGAATATGGAATCAGAATGAGTGATATAAATCAATAATCATAAAGTCTATACCTACTTTCCCCTAATTAAAGGATTTGCGAGAGTTCGTATAGACCAGTCAAAGTGATTATGAAATGACCGAGCTTTATGAACCGTAGCATTCGATCTTTGAAATGTGATTATGACCACCTAAAGCTAGGTCCCAGACTTAGTGGAGCAGAGAGCGCGTGACCATGGCCACGATGTGTTCCTCCACGGTGGCAAGTTATGGATCTACTTCTTTCTACACAATGGTTTAACCGTTGATCTCATTGATCATCTCCACAAGGCAACGACACATGTGTGTATTGCCGTACACGTGTAGATTGAGTGATCACGACCCTTTCTTCTGCTCCAGGACACAGGCTTACCTGTCAACTATTCAATTAACTGTCTCCAACTAACGTTTATTGCACAAGAGACAATAACTTATAGGCTTCTTGTCAGTTCCCAATACTATTTTATTTGTGTCCGGCTTTTCCATTTAGTCATCTAGTATTACAATTTTTTTTTAAAGAAGAGTAGAACAAGATTTTTTGTTTTTAAACGGCAAACGAAAGAGTTACGAAAATGTACATTTGATTTGTTCTGATATCTAAGCTTTATTTAGAGAAATACCAGTTTATGGACCATTAAAAAGGGGAATTAAATAAAGAAGCTATAAACGGCGCACACAAAAATGTATTGTGGGCCAAAAACAATTAAATATTAGAAGACCCCATGTGACATCATAGAGACACATCTTTAATAAAATACTAAAAGAGACCCTCGCAAAGACACAAACCACACAACAAACTCTAAGCAATATATAATCACAATAATGAGCAGTAGCTTTCTGCCTCGCATCAAAATCATCACCCTTTTTATTTTTATATATTTTTAATTACTCTCCCAACACAACCCAAAGCAAGCTTTCGATCATGATTATATTACCCACAGTAATACCGGATTTGCTACATAACCAATCAGAAATTGAATTTTATATACTTTGTGAACGTATTCCATCACACCGAGACTTGGATAAAAAGCCAGTAATATGGGAAGAAGTAAAGATTATAGTATGTCATAATTAGATGATAAATTTAAATTAAGATTACATAATAATAATAATAAAAAATTGAAACAAGTGGAGGTTGGATTCTCCGGGCGGAGGAGTCAGGACCAACATCTCCAGGCGGAGACTCCAACGAGTTCTGTCCTTTGCCAGCAGAGAAGAAGAGAGTTATGTTTCTTCTCGACGTGAAAGCCTCTCACCGGCGTCCGTTGAACCAAACACTCCGCCTGAGACTCCGTGAAGTTGCTGTGCGTCACCGGCGAGAACCCCATCTGCATGAACATGGCTTGCCACGTCATCATTGGCCTTTGTATCTGACGGCTACGATCCAGGACGAGCTTCTCAATCTCCGGCTGTATGAGGAACCTCTCGATCTTCTGCATTGCGTCGAGGTTGGCGTTGACGGCGTCGAGGGATTCGAGGAGAGCGGCGTGTGACTGCAGCGAGTGGAGGAGCTGTTGAGGGAAAGGCAGATCCGTCCTCTCGCACCCTCTGTCGGAGCAGACGATGATGGTCGGAGAGAGATGCTTGACGAAGCGGAGGACAAGCGGGAGGTGCGAAGGCATGTTTGAGAAGGAGGCGGGGGAGAGATTAACAGCGACGGCTTCTTTCTCTGAGGAGTTAGGCCATGAGACAGAGCCGAGGAGGTCCAAGCTCAGAACTTGGATGTCGAGGGAGATGTTGATCTCGGAGGCGAAGTGCATGAGGTTGTCCTGAGTGAAGGCGAGCTCAAGCTGGTCGGGAGAAGCGAAGACAGTGAGTTTGAGGGAAAGGGGAGGAGCGTCGCGGAGGACGAGCTCTTGCATGAGGGAGGCCCATTGGCCACCGAAGCCAATGTCGAAATCGATGATGTGGAGGCGGTTGAAGCCATGGAAGGACTCGAGGAGGGATTGGTTGGAGGTGAAGTTAGCGAACTGGAGAACGGGAGAGATCTCGGAGAAGGATTTGTAGGCGGAGATCTTGAAGATGAGGGAGTAAGGGTTTAGGGGTTGGGAGGCGTTGTTGATGAGACAGTTGTGGAGAGCCTCTTTGAAGTACAAAGCTGCCCTTTCGAAAGGCTTTCCCACCGGAGAAGATAGCTGTTGATTGAGCCGCGCCAATATCCCCTGAGCCACACTAGTGTCTCCACCGCTCTCCATCACCTCCGCCACCTTCAACAGCTGCTCCGTTATCATCCCCTGTTTGGTCGGATCCGTATAACCTACGGAGCCTTGGTTGAGACGCTTTGCAGGGGGAGGAGGAAGGGTCGCCGCAGGGATATGATGGCCGTAGAGGAAGGACGGATTCTGGGTGAAGTGAGTTTGGGTGTGGTTGATTAGGAGTGGTGGAACTGAGTGGTCTAAGCCGAAGCCGGAGGTATCGACGACTCCGAAGCTGCCGAGGGATGAGTAGTCGGAGGGGTGAAAGGTGGCGGGAGATTGGGAGGCTGATGAAGTCTGGAGAATGTTGTTGAGTTCGTGAGAAGGATCTTGGGAATCTCCCATCATGATGAGCCTGAGGATGCTCTGGTCGTTGTCATGGTCATGGTCATGGTCATGGTTGGGAGAGGCAGGAAGCACTTGCTCCCAATCACTCCGTCCACATTGCTCATCGGTGGAAGTGGAAATACCACCGCCTCCGACGGCAGAGTGAACGCCGTGAGAGGAAGACACCGTGGAGGAGGAGGTAGTGAGAGGGCTGAGAACAGAGGTGGGCTCTACGTCGGAAGAAGAGAAATAAGAAGAAATAAGCTTCCCTTGAAACTCTTCAAAGGGTAAGGGCATTGCAGACTTTCTCTTTGGATCACTATCTTCTTCTGTCTTTCTTCTTCTTCTTCTTCTTCGGGTTGTGGATGCGTGCAGGAAATTAAAGTGGCAAAGTGCGCTTCATCCTCTCTCTCTCCTTTGAGTTTTGCTTTAGCCTCTTACCCTGACTTACTCGTACTATTTAACAATTATCAATCTTCTCTCTGACAGTCTATGTTATTAATAATCTCTTTGCTCTGCTTTCTTAATCTATGTGTCTTCTTCCATCGCTTTCCCACTCTCTCCCCACGCGCGTGCTTCATAAACTCCTTCTATTTGGAAATAAAAATGTTCCACTTTCCTTATTTTTTAGTAGTGTTAACTGTTAGTTTCTTCTTTTTCAATCAATAATGCATAATTGAAGTAATATAGTTAATTCCTGATTGTCTAATTCCTTATACAGATAATCATGTGCATTAGTCTGCCAAGATTAGCAATTAAAGGGAAGTGTATTATACTCGTACTACTTTAACTCCAAACATCGTCTGAACCATTCTCGTTTTCGAAGCGGGGTCTGATGCCAATGTCATAATTGAACGGCCAAGATACTGTTCTTAGACAGGGCACCGAGTGGCTACGATTGATCAGAACCACCACGCTTTTTTTTCTCATTTTCGCGGTAGTGCAACGGAGGATTTTTTTAGAGATCTACAGTCTGCTTTTATTTTTGTTTCAATAATAACATTTAGTGGTAAAATTATTTTAATCCATTTCTATTTTTACTTTTAAAATAAAAATTATTATTTATTCTTCTATTTGTAGAGGAAAAAATACATTCCATATTTTACTTTATATTTAGAAATCTCTATTTTAAAAAAATACATTGAAGAAAAGTTAATCTCTATTACATAGTTTCTCTATTTTAAAAGTAAAAATAAAAAAATACATTGGAGATTGTCTTAACATCACAACAGATTTTAAAGTATATTTTCTTTTCGTATAATGAATTATTATAAACTATTGTATATAAAAAAATTAAAATTTCTATATTCTGATCTTATCCGGTTAATTTTATGTCATTACATTGTGGATATTTTTGTTCTTTTACTATGCTTTTCTGATTTAAACTTTGTGGTTTACAAACAATACTTGGGATCTATTTTGGTTCTATTTTATCTCAAAGCTGCTGTCGTTTTTTACTCCTTTCTGTGTGATCTTTGTCCTCAATTGGGTGGGTGTTTTAGGGTCTGGAAAAGCTTTTGTATAAATTTATCAAATGAACCAATCAAATCATTCAGCCCATTGTGGAAGGTAAGCCACACATCGCAATGCCTTACACGTTTGTTTTCAGCTACGGACAATATATCTTGGAATTACATTTTAAAATATCTGTTTTGTTGTATTAAAGAAATAAATCATCGTTTATTAGTCCAAATAAATAGCTTAGTTGGAAACGACGAATTATATATTTACGTTTGTGTATAAAATATACTTTGTGTGGTTCATCTTTTTCTAGAAACAAAAGAAATAAAGAAAGAAAAGTGATTGAAGATCTGTGAATGATGTTTCTTCTCTGAGAAGTCAAATGCACGAGAGATTGAGAAAAGAAAAGGAGAAGAAAGTCCTTTATTGAGCAGACAATGGGTGAATGAAGCAAGTCACCGGTCACCATATATCTACCAAAATAATCAATGAATAGTGCAACCAGAAACAACCAAAAACGAGGTGGGTGGTTTTATCTCTAAGACAAAGTCGGACCAATTTTGTAATGAGTTGTGACAATTGTTCAAGTTTCGTTGTTGTGAAAATGAAAAGGTATTATTTTGGCAACAAAAGCATTAACTTTCTAATGCAAAACAATTGTGTCAAAATACGTATGCGATTTTCTCAAAATATTACTGTGTGCATTAAATGGAACGTTAGTTCCATGTTGGCCATATTTGTCAAAATACCATTAAAATGTTTGATGATAATTAACCTTTTTAACAATAAATAGATAACTATTAATTTGGCTATTTATTATATCCATCATCCATGTTCCCATGTGGTTTGCTAACTACTACGTCTCACACTTTTCTCTATTATATGATTATTTTCATTATAAATATCGAAATGATCTTGTGATTGTACTCATTTTCTTATGACCCCCTTCTTGTAACTGAATTTTAGGTATACATATCAATCAACCAACATCCCATTAAAATAACACGTACATAATACATTCATAATACACGGGCTCATTTTCAAGTTTGAATCGGCAATGAATGTAAAGTTAATAATGAGGCGTCTAACTTGTTTTTTCATGATATATTTTATCATATTGATTATTGTTAGACTATATATGTATATACACGTATATTGTACATATAACATATTGACACATGAATAATGTGGGGGTTGCTTCGTGGGGATGAAGTAAGTGATGAAAATATGTTCGTTTCTCTTATCACAAGGGACCCTTCACCACAAGCAACCACTCAATCCCACGCAATCCCATAGTTATAAGGAATACTTTTTGACTAAGATTTTAGTTATGATAAATCTGAAGTTAAAAAATTTGCAAAAATTATTCAGTTTATTGATCTCTTGGAAACCAAATCATCATTAATTAGCCATTTGGCTTATGTGACTTGCATGGTAGGATATAACAAATGATGATTCTATTTTTAACATTAGTCGGAAAGCATTTCAAATACAAATCATATAGTATGGTGATCATTCCACTTTATAGCACTAAGTACGTTCCTCCCATAACTGAATCTTTCAATAGAATTTATAAAAAAATGATTTGCCAACTTCACTAAAGGAAAAATAAACAAAAGTCAGCTAGATATATTAACCATGTCAAATAATTATTTATAGAAAGGATGACGTGTTCGAGTTTATATGCATGTAGGTTGCGTCGTTCATTTTGTATTAGATTGATGGATAATGATTAGATTAGACAAAATGATCAATTAATTATTAGGAGATCACATGGGACATATAGGGAAAAAAAAGACCAGATTTATCCTATCTCATTAGACCCAAAGTAATACTAATAATCATGATTCAATAAACCAACCAAGATCAGCGGGACGTAATTAACAATTACCCCAACATAAAGAGTTTTCTCAATCATGTTTCACGTTAAACTATTAGATGTACAATGAGAAAACTGGCAGTGAAGACTATTGTTTTGATAGTTTATATAATATTGTGAACAATACATAAACTTTGTCTTCAATCTATTAAATTTTCTTTTGTCTAATGCTTTGTTCATTCTTTCAAATTCTTGTAGCTGTAAAATATTGTCTTTATTGTAAATCATTTATTAATATTATGATTATACAACTTCAAGGGGAAACTTATGTGATGTCCCCTTATCAATTTTGTGTATTTTGGATGATAATGATGATAACAAGTTAAAGTTATCACCCACAAAATTATAACAAAATAACACTTGACAAAAATTCAATATAACAAATACCAGATATATTTTACACTTTTATATCGCATAAGTTCAAACAAAAAATAATACATAAATTTAAACATCTGACATTGCAAATTTTAACATAATATTTTTGCATTAAACTTATATAGTAAACTTTTGTAACTGAACCAAATTGAAAAAATGAAATTAAAATACATTAGCAAATATAAAACACCATCTTCCAATTTTTTTATCAAAGCAGACTTCTTGAAAGTATTAAAGAATATTGATAACCACATCATTATATACAATAAAGTTATAAAATTCATTCCGGATGTCCAAAATTGATAAATACACGTGAATGAACTTCAACATTCACTTTAAATTTGGATAAAATGTAAGTTTACTAAAGTTAACCAAGAAAACATCTTGAGAAGGCTACTAATAGCAGACTTCTTCAGAAGTCTCGAGTTTATGTTATTTTTGCAGTTATAAATTGACGAATGAAGACTTTTTAAGAAGTCTGTTAATTTAGAAAACTTCCTTAGAAGTTTATTTTGTAAATTATTAGGTTAATTTTGATTGTGGATAATTTTTAATTGTACCGGAGCAAACTTCTTTAGAAGTTTCTCCAAAAAAATTATTTGGTAATCAAATTAATTTCACAATTTTGCAAAAAAAAAATGACTTTTTCATTGAAAATCTCTTGAGATGTCTGATGTGAGTAGACTTTTGTAATTGTCATTTTAGTGTCACATGAAGTTTCATAAGAAGTATGCAGAAGTTAGTTTTGTAACTGACTATGTTTGACTTTCTAAGAAAATACTTATGGAGAAGTGTGCTCTCAAAACCAATGATTTGACCAAATTCTCGGAATAATAATAGAGCAGACTTCTGGAGAAGAATCTAATTCTCCAGAAATATGCTAATTAAGTAATTTTAAAATTAAATATTTTAGTATTTTTCAATTGCAAAACTAACATCCAAAGACTTCTTGCGACACTTCAGTGATTTCATGTGAAAGTAATAATACTTCTCAAGAAGTTTACTCACATCAAATTTCTTGAGAAACTTCTATAAAAAACTAATTTTAAAGAAAAAAAATTGTCAACTGCAAAACTAAACTCGCTTTTTCAAAGAGTTATTGGGAAGTCTACTCTTTATTTAGGGTTGGAAAGAAAATTTAGCATACTTTTGGAGAAGTATTTTATGAATAACTCAAAAAAAAAATTAACTGCAAAACTAACATATGCATTGACTAGAAGACAATTATGAAATTTTATGAATATCATACCTAGAGTGGGAGTTCGTGCTTACCTTTTCCAAACACGGAGAACTTCTTAATGGAAGATACCATTCGTTGTAGTCCAAAAATCATAAAACTTCAGTACTTTTAATAAAAATATAATCTCAGAATCCAAATTTTGTGTTTTAAGGATGAAATGAGATAAGATATGCAAGATAAATATCATATATGTAAGAAATGAGACAATAAGATGATTTTGGTTGTTAATGGTGGTTAGTGACATTTTCGTAAATAATTGATGAAGATGAAGATGTTTTGAGTAAAATCATCATATTTCAAAAATAGATATGTAAGTACATTTTCTTGAATTAGTTAAACTTTTAGGAGCAAAAGAAAATTCCCAAATGATTAGTTTTGTGTTTGATCTCCAATTTTTTAGGTCATTTTTGAAAGTAGTTCCATTTTAAAACTTTTATAGTTTCATTCATATATTAAATATTGTTCTCTTAGTAGGCTAAACCTGAATTTTATTTACAACTATGTATTAAATATAAATTATATTCTTTATAAAGCAAATATAAAAACTAAAAAATGGTATTTATTTTGTGAAAGAAGAAATGTATCATATTAGAATTTTGCTGAAAAAAAATCTTAACACTCTTCAAATGAGAATTTTTTCATCACCAATTTCTTTTATTAAATTAAAGTCCTAATGAGTTTAGACGATTATGCACTCGGCGGCCACATAATAAAAGAAGACCATTAAAACATGACAAAAGATAAAGATGACAAAAGAGAAAAAAACTCATAAAGAAGCTTCACTTGAAATCTTAAAACCCGTATTCGAAAGAACCTATTGAAGTCGGATTCAATACCAACATCTAACCAAATAACATTCTTAGACCGTTAATCAACTGTAATTTCAAAATCAATAACATTGACTCTAATATTACATGGGGTCTATATAAAATTCTATTGACATTAGCTGGAACTTCAATATCCATGGGTTTATTAGCTAAATGGTAAATGGCATATACAATAAGTGTGGCTGCTTCTTGTGGATTTTCATAATTCCACTAGACAAAGTTGGATAGTCACTTGAAATGGATGCATGACAGAGCAGTGATGCGTGGAAGTAGAAGCCATACGGATCCTGAATTCCTTTGGAGTAGAAGCTTTGCATTTTTCCTCTTTGACAAAATAGCAAGATAAAAAAATTGTAATCCTCTAGGAGAAGAAGAAAGACCTAGCTCAGGACATATTCGAGAGAAAGAAAGTCCAAAGGGAGGAAAGAATGAATGAAGAGAGAATGTGGTTGATAAGAAGCGCAGAGCCTACAACTTCTAAACAATGGTTCAAGCTGGCTACAATCAGGCCCGACCCTGAAAAGTAAATAAAAATTGGACTGGAAATACTAAAAACATATGGATCTATTATAAAAATAATGAAAAGTTAAATGTGATTCTAATGGTTTTTAACTTGGAACCAACAACAACTTTAACCAACTAAATCACCTAAGAAACTTGAAAACTTGTTGGAAGCACATGCTTATGTGGCTTCTGCCCATGGCCGTCGCTAGCTACAACCCTGTAACACTAGAGGAATCACCGGGCAAGACAACACCGGTGTTAGGACGAACACATTATTTGTGAGGAGGATTTGTTGTTTTAATCTTAAAGGTGCGCAATTTTATTACTAGTCTTGTTGGCATAGGCGGATCCACTTAAAGAGTAATAGTGTTACCTGACATCACAAAAATATGCTAAAACATATTTTTTGTATAAGAAAATATTAAAAAGTTTGTAGCATAGTTGATAAAATCTAGGGTTTGACAGCCTTAAAACCATGGTTCAATCCCTACAATTGACCATTTTCACAATTTTCACACCAGACATATTTATTTTTGGGTCTGCTCCTACTTGTTGGTCAACTGCATAGAACACGAGCTTAAATGCTTCTTCAACTCAACTTTCACCCCCAAAAACTAAGGAGGTGTTATTCAATGGTAGGATGTATAGAGTTTAAATCTAAGGACAATCTAGTGTTATTCATTAGTTGATTTTAATTCTTTTTTTATAAATCTAGTGTTATTGATTCTTGTATTTAAAATATTTTGATTCTAAGAGTTTAAATCTAGTGTTATTGGTTTTTATATTTATAATATTATTATTCATAGAGTTTAAATCTATTGTTATTCAATGTAAGATTTGAATTGATAAATTAAAATCTATTGTTATTCATATATTGATTGAATTTTTTTGTGAAAGGAGTTGTAAAAATGTTGATATTTTAATAAGTTCAAATCCAAACACAATCTACTGTTATTCGAACGATGATTATAAATTTTATTTTATAATCTAGTGTTATTCAATGAATGATTTAAATTCTGTTTTTAAAATCCAGTGTTATTCAATTTTTAAGGATTTTAAATTTTTTTGTATTTTGGATTGATTTGAAATCTTTTCTTATGGTGTCCCAATGAATAAATAACTGAACTCAAAATCCAACGTATACTGCAAAGATTTTAGAATTCATCAAGTTAAACTATCTTAAATTTTTTAAATTTGATAGATTATAAAACATTATTAATTGATTTTAAATCAATTATTGAATAACACCCCTAAAGATTCCAGTTGAAAAATCAACTCTCATAATTATCAACTCACTATTTACGTGTTTTCTTTTACCCAGACTTTGATATTACCTTTTTCTTTTTTTTTTTCACATTTTCTTATTCCTCTAAAAAAAGTTGAGTCTTCTCATGGTGTTGCAAAAGTTTCAGTTCTTAAAATAAACCCTCAACTAAAAATCTTACGAAATAAACCCTCAACTTAAGTTCTGTTAATGTATGTTACCCTCCGTTTAAAATTCCGTCACGGAGGGTGACATATGTTAACAGTTTATAAGTTGAGGGTTTATAATCATGAAAACTTAGTTGAGGGGTTTTTTTACGATTCAAAAACAGTTGAGGGTTTTTATCACTAAAACACATTAAATGTTTTAAAAGCTTTATTATCATTTATGCATTGTTTAAAATTGAGTTATAAGCTTTTAAAAATAATTTATAATTGTTAATACATTATTTTATCAATTTTATAACCAATTTATAAAAAAATAGAAATATTTTAATATTTTTACAAATGATTAATAAGGTTTAGTGTCGTCCGAATATTGTATGGGTTAGAAGCTAAAAATTTTCTGGGCCTATAAATTAACAAAACTCATAGAACAAATAGGAATAAAAAATTTAAGTAGAGAGAAATATTCGAATTTAACTACCTCTGCATTTTTAATGAACATCCATAACCAATTTTGCTAAGAGATATTCTTAATAAAAAATGATTCCTAATATACTTATTTTTTCGAATAATTGTTATTTTTGTTTAAAGATTCATAAGTAAATAAGTAAATTATCGTCCATTTTTGTTAAAAACATCTCTTAGCAAAATTGGTTTTGGATGTTCATTAACAATGTAGAGATAGACATTTCGAATATTTCTCTCTGCTTTAATTTATAGGCCAAAAAAAAAGAGTTTAGCTTCAATCCATACAATGTCCGGACCGGTATTAAACCTTATTAATTATTTATAAAAAATATTAAAATATTTATGAATCCTTATAAATTGGTTATAAATTGATAAAATAATGTACAAAAATTTATAAATTAGTTTTAAAGGCATATAAATCAATTCTAAAAAAATGCATAAATGATAATAAAGCTTTTAAAATATTTAATGTGTTTTTGTGATAAAAACACTTAACTATTGTTGAATCGTAAGAAAACCCCTCAACTAATTTTTCAGGATTATAAATCCTCAACTTATAAACCGTTAACATATGTCACCCTCCGTGACGGAATTTTAGACGGAGGGTAACATATGTTAACGGGACTAAAGTTGAGAGTTTTTTTCGTAGAATTTTTAGTTGAAGATTTATTTTACGATTTATCTTTAGTTGAGGGGTTTAATTACTAAAAACCCTTAATCAAAATCCTTTGCTATTTCTTGATTAGTTTTCTTCATGCAATGAAAAATGTACGTATTCGTCAGTTTCAACATTTATTTGACTCCAAAAGATCATCGTCAATGCTCTTTTGATTAATACCTTTAACTCCAAAAGGCTACCGATCTATTTTATACTCGTTTTTTTTCTTTTCTCTCTCTAGTATTTTTTCATTCATTGTTTACACTGAAATATTCTAACTATGATGATATTCGATTACGTGAGATTTATAACTGTTATGATTTGTATTATTATCATATTTTGTGACAAGTTTTGAGATAATGAAACAAATTCTTTATAAGGAAGATGATTCCGATGTAACTTTTTTTTATTAACAATCGTCAATGGATATAGAATCAAATTGAACATCTCATACAAATCACTAGAGAAATACATGATTATATTCAAAAAGCTTTGAAAGAAGATCCTCATCATTGCTTTTATGTGTTTTAGTTTTTCGTAGGTTGGTTTTTGTTTTGTTTTTGATACATTTGAATTTTTATTTTATTTTATTTTTTCATAAAGTTATAAATTTAAGAGTGCATTTTATAAGACAGTAAAATAGTAATATAGTATAACTTAAAAATGATACCTACCTGCTTTTATGTTGTATTTAACTTTATTATAAATACGAGATAAAATCATATTCTCCTATATATTAATTGAGAAGTCACTAAAGTGATTTTTGTACACATGTCATTCATAGGTGAATTGTTACATTAATTGTTATAATTTGATTGGTCGATGAATTTTTAATTTTTATTTATTTGATTCAATTCTAAAAAAGAAAAATAACCATAAACCAACTTATAACAGTTAATAAAAAATACAAACAATATTATTAATAAAAATACTCCTGAATTCATAGTAAATTTATTATCAAATATATCCAATAATAAAAAAATAACTTGAAACATCAGATTTTAAAAAAACATTTGGACTTTGAAAAGTGTATTTAATAGTGCACAATTAAAAAACAATATGGATTAATTAAAAATTAGATGCGTTACATATATATATTAGCATCTAAATTTTTTAATTAATCCATGTTATTTTACTGATTATTTTTTATTTTTAATGTTTATTAACTCACCATTAACCAAATTATTAGGTTATTTATTTCAAAATTTTGCATATTTGACGATCTATAGCCCATGTGGTGAGTGAGTTTAAGTCACATTAGTGAAAAAAATTGTTTTGGAATTTCAGAAATTATTAACACATACATATTACTTATTTACCAAAAATTATTTTGTAACTGTATACTATTATTTTTAGCATATATTATAATGATGTGTGAATGTAATGTAATATTTAATTGATTGATATTTAGAAATCAAAATTTTTAACACTACATAAAATATAAATTTGATCACAATGTAAAAAAATAATTATGGTTATCTATAGAAAATTAATAAAATGCTAAAAATTCATAATTATACTTTTAAATCATAAGTATAAACTATATAAAATATTAAAAATCTGTTTATTTTAAAAATATCGGAAACATAAATTCATATTCAATTTTTAAAATATAAACTATAGCTTGCTAGTAGCATAAAATTATTATATTATATTAATATTTTAGAATTATTTGTATCTGCGAATTCGCGGGTAAACACCTAATATACTTAATAAATATATTGTTATATATTCAAATCAGTAGTAAATCATTCTAAAATCTGATATATTTGAATTGATAAATCAAAAAGAAATAATTTTAAATATTTTCTACTTTTAAATTCGTTGGTATTAATTGTAATAAAGAATTATAAATCCTTAATGGATCATTCAAAATATTACACATTTTAAATCTGTTGGGTTAGAGTTTAATATCTACAATCAATAACACTACCTAAAAACAATCGTCAGATCAAAGAATACAGATGATGGTCCGCGTTTGACGGTGTTTTTTCCAGCGTTAAAGACGCTGTTAGAACAACGCTGGATCTCTATATGGGCCTCATGAAGCCCAATGCTTTTTAATTCTTTCATGAATGTGTTCATTCTTCCAATTGCAATTTATACAAACTTTGAATATGAAATCATAAATTGGTAAATATGAAAAATAGTATATTACCAAATTTGAATATGAAATCTAGAAAAAAAACATTATCACTAATTAGAGGCCAAGCCTATAGCTGCGGCCTACTCTCTACTTTTGATAAATAGTTACATACACGTCTTATCTATATATATTAAAGCAATTGAAAATACATTCCCAACCGAAAATTTTACATTAGTTTCGACATTTCTAACAAGAAAAGTCTCGCCTGATTGATTATCAATGTCATAATAATAATAATAATCAGTTAAAGTTTTGAGCTGGAATTAACCACATTCTGGAAATTTAAAGATCTTAATTGGGAACATGAAGAAACGTTGATTAAAAAGGAAGGAGTAGCTAGTTATGAGTCACCCCAACATTTGCAGCTGAGCCGTAGAACCCTTCTCTTCCCATCATCACTTCCTCTCCTTCCTTCATATTTTAGAAAATATTATTAAATCATTCAGTAAACTTAGTTATTGTACGAGTGATGGCTTATTAACTTTTAAAGCACATGTAAACCCAAAGATAGTAAATAACCTGCTGGCGCACGTTAGCCTTCTTGGTTGGAGGATGATCAGGCATGAGACCAAAGTGTATGTGAGGAAAATGAGCCCACTGTTTCACACATCACGCATATATGTATTTTTAAAACCTGAACAACTTTATTATCTTATATCGCATGGGAAAATTAATTACCATATGATTACATTATGTTCACATTTACACCACAGATAAAAACAACAACATAGTTTTTGCTGAAGCATATATAATTAGTATTTCTCATATACGTACATAAAAAAGTGATCAGATATATTCGTATATAACATGGCTTTATATGTGTTTGGGGATTTTCCTGAAACCCTAGACTAGATCCTGATTCCTAAGGCTACTCTGGTGGTGGACAAGACATATCATATATATGCTGGACAAGACTTATATCTCAAGGATTATGTACGGTAACTATAGTTTTTTTTTCGTCAATTTTTTTTTTTTGGTAACTGGTCAATCCTTTTTTTTTTCTAAAAGCAACGGAAGAATCAAATTAACGTAGCTCCACAATATCTACACATAATATGTAAATACAATTCCCCAACGAACACTTAGTATATATTTATATATAAAATACTTAGAGCATCCTCAAATTTGAGAGTGCACTATTCACCTCCTTACTTTTCACTTTACTTTTTCTATTTATATATGTTTTGTGATTGTGTACTTAATATTTCTTATTTTATATTATAGTATTGTAATTATATTTACACTTAAATATTATAACTATTGTCTAATTAAATTAATTTCAAATAATAACAAAATATTCATAAATATTATATATGAAAATACATTTTGAGATGGCCATAAAAGAAGATATGCATTTTTAACAAATTTTAGCACGTAATCTTCAAAAAAAAAATCACTTATCACTTAAAAATGCATTGATTGAGCATAAATGGAAGCATTAAGTAAATAATTGTATTGGTTAGTTTTGTATTTTATATTTATATATATTTTGTAATTTGAATTGTTTGTGTTTTATTATTATGTACAATTTTATGTTTTTTTATTATAAGTAATATGGTTTTATTATTAAATCTATTTACTAATTATGTTAATACCATATATTAATATGTGCATATTATTTATTTATTAAAATTTAATGATCATAATTCATTATTAACAAAACTAAAGATTAAAGTGTACAATATAAATTTTTAAGAGAAAATATTTGAGGTTCACCATTGGAAAACCATCCTTTCAATCCCTTATTTTAAAGGTGGATCCCATTAAGAATAAGAGGGCTTGTTAGAGATGGCATGAAAATTTTTCAATGGATCTCTTAAGAATCAAATAATGTAAAATAATAAAAAAGCTAGAGAGAGAGTGAAATGAGTCTCTTCATGAAGAGACTTTACAACAAAGTTGAAAGATTCATATCCCACTTGCTAACATTTCATTGGCTTAATTTTTTTTATAACTTCAAATTTAGTTTCTTAACTAAATTCAATTAAAAATATTAGTATTACATTGGGAAGAAACTTAGAGCATGATTATTGGAGGCTCTTAAGAAGGATTCTTACACCGTTCGCAAGTTCCACTAACACGTGGGGCTCGTGAACAGTACAAGAATCACTTCTTAAAATTATTAAATAAAAACCATTTTTGGAGGGTTTTTTACACTGTTTGCGGGCTCCACTGACACATGGTGGTCCGCAATTTATTCGTTTTTAAATATATTTTTTTAGTTCAGCAAAAAGAAAAGAAAAAAAAATAGGAATCACAATTGGGGTTCCAGAGTTAAAGATGCCATTATATGAATCTCTTACCACTAATGATGTTCTTAATATATATATGTACATACCAAATCTCGTAATAATAATAAAGTAAACTATGAGTTTTAATCTAAGTAAAGAAAGATAGAGAGGATTAAGAGGGAAAACGAAAATGTACATTTTTGGCAGCAGCACTGAAGGCCTCTCTGTGGCTGATATCAGGGTTGCCTGCCTTTATACGTTGGATCTCCTCCCTGTCACAAATTTTGATACATATAGATCTGTCACATCACATCTATCTCTCCTCCCAATCTTAATTATGAGTAAAGGATTAATTAGGCAACTTATCCATATTAAGCAAAGAAGAATAAGTTACTTGATGAATCGGTTGTAAGCAGATGGTACTCTTTGTCGCTTCTCTGGGGCTGCTTTCCCACAACAAACAAACAGAACATATTCAATTTTTAATTTAGAACTCTCTATTTTTAATTCCCAAAAAATCTAAGAGTTCTCAAAATAATAATCTCTATACAACTATTTTCTCTCTCTTCCTCTCACTCTCACTTTGCTCGTTATCATCATAACTTCATCATTATCTTTCTTTCGATCTAACTCCCCAAAATATATCATTTGGCTTCTTCAGGTATAGCTAGATTTCCGGGGGATAAAGATAGGTGTTATAAAACTTTTGCTCAGAAATTGTTTTATTTGGAAAAATGCGAGAACTAACATAGCCAAGAAACAATAATCAGACTAAAACTCTGAAAATCCAAATAAGTAAAAATATAAAGAACGCTATCTTTGGGGCTTCTCTACTGTATCTATGAAAGGGAAATTAAAATTCAACGAAGCTAACTAGGAAATGATTGAATAGGGTTTTGTTTGTAAATTAGGTTTTTTTTTCTTTATTTGGAGATGGTGAAATAAAGATAAAGAAGATGGAACGTTACGTCTATTGGCTGGAGGTGGGCGAGGCATTTCCTGCAGATCGACTCTTCCGTTGCGAGTGGCCATAACCAAAGACTCGTTGGAGTGGTGAGCTGCTGCCTGATGGCTCATCATCATGTTCATGTTTATATTATGTCCTCCGTTTCGCATCTCCTCCTAACGAAAATAAAAAGCAAAATAAACCAAAGAAAGAGAAAAGAAGACTGGTCAATGGATAAATCGAACCAAACTCCTTTCAATATTTTTCCAAGAAACCCTATATAATCATTGTTGTCTTCAACAAGAACCAAGGCTAGAAGTTAGATCTAACATAAAGTGCTAACCAATTGTTAAACGCTTTTTTTTGGACTGTTTCATAAATTTGGCTTTCTCGAGGATCAGTGAGAAAAGCCCTAAATGCTACTTTCTACTAATATATTTTGATGAATAAATTGATGTATACCAAGAGATTGGGAGGAGGAGGAGGAGGAGAAGGTAAAAAAGAATGGCCAATGTTTGAAACGGAGGGAAGAAGAAGAGCTCTCATGTTGACAGTCACCGACAAAAGATTTGAGCAGTGGCCGCATCTCACCGTCACGGTCTTGAACAGACTACTCGGAGGAACACTTACCTGCCAATATCACACATTAATATATAAATATGTATATTCATTCATGTGAAACCCTAGCTAGAAATGGAACCTTGATATACGGATAGAAATAGACGAGAGAAGAATACAAATTTACAGCTAGGACGGTGTCGCAGAAGCTGCAATGGACGTAACAAAGCTGGTCTGAAGATGAGATGTGGTCCGGTGGATAAGCTGGAGCTGAGGAGGACGACATCGACATGCTCGACATAGACTCCTGTTGCTTTTCCTTTTTTTCAAACAAAAAGAAAAGAGTAAGAGAGGGTGTGATTTGATTGGAAAGATATGACTAATCGATCAGATAGAAGTAGATTCTGCTTCCCCCACACCTTTTGACAATCGTGTTAGTGTTGGGTGATGAACAGTACCTTATACATGTTAAGTAGTTCTCCAGAAGTTGAATTCCAGAGAGAGAAGGGAAAGAACGGTGGAGAATATAGAGGGAGATGTGGTAGAGAGAGACATTTCTATTTATGTAAATATGAAGAGACACTGTACCTAAACAATTTGGCAACATGTGATGAAGAGGCCATTGTAGAGATAAGCTACATACCTGCATTCTCATTTACTACCCTTTGAACCGGTATTTCTTTTCTTTATTCAATCACTCCTTTCCTTCTACTAATTAAACCGGATACATATTCATGCATATATAAATAATCAGATCAAAATCTCCAATTCAAAATCAGATATTTAAAAATAATAATTCGTGGTGCTTGAGAGAGTTTGTTATATATATAAATTGTGATCAAGTTGTAGCTATCAGTTCAGAAACACAATGACTTCAATTTATGCAGCATCAAACATAATACATATACGACAAACATGTTCACCGTGTTAATCAACTACTAGATTTTGACCCGCGCGGATTTGTTTTTGTATAAAAAAGTTAGTTGATATATTTTTTTTTAATTTTGATATCCATATTTATGTTAAAAATAGATATTCAGTGTTTTGATATCAGATTCAGACCCGCAGTTGAACCGTAAATCAGGTGATCCGTATATATCCCGTTCAAATTTAATGAAAATTTTGTTAATTAAAATTCTGATAAAATCCGGTAAAAACCTAAACAATTATCATTAAACATGTATACTAATCATGGTTGACCCATTAAAACTCTAAAGAGAGCTGATAATATTTATAAAATTAATTTTATATACTTTTAAATTGTACATAAAATTGAAAAAAAACTATTAGATTTGTTGTTTTTTTTACTTTGATAATTTTTTACTATTCGAAAAATGAAAACTGATATTAGAGAAGACAAAAAATTATTTATATGACAATATTAGTTTGTTTATTTATTTATATTGTTTGAGAATACGTTTAAAGATGTCGGATCGTATAAGAAATATTTCAACATATTATTTGATACTATTTTGAATATATAAATTTAAATCATTTGGGAAATTAAGATATGTTAACAACCATTTTTAAAAAAAATTGGTTAATAAGTTAAGGTCTCAAAACATTAATGTTTTTTACTCTAAAATAATACTCCCTCCGTTTTTTTATATTTGACGTTCTAGGATTTTGCACACAGATTAAGAAACATTTAATTTTTTATCATTTTCTAAACAAAAACATCATTAATTATTTACCTAACCACAATTCGACCAATAGTAAAATAGAAGCTATAATATTATTGGTCATCTAACATTAATTACTAATAAATTTTACATAAAAAATTGAAAACGTCAAATAATTTGGAACAAAAAATTTCCCCTAAAACGTCAATTATAAAAAAACGGAGGAAGTATCACTTTATTAAAAAATCATTAATAATCGCCTCATTTAAATCCTTACCATAAATAAGGAGAAAGTTTAGGGTAGTTTTGTTATAGATATAAATGCATTAGGCTTAAAGATAATATTGGAAGGGACATTAATTATATTATATAATATTTTTAAATTTTTTACCTAAAATCAAGTTGGATCCAAATTTGTGCTTCTGTTTTAATAGTATTGATTTAAAAGCATGTAAGCGGAAAGAACAAAACCTAAAGTTGGATTAGTGTGGTGACAGATGTAAGATTATACCATGACATTGTATGAGTGTTTATTGGAATGTCATACACTGAAAATGGAGATAAATCTAACATAAGTCAGATTTGATCATCCATGTAGATGATTCTTAAGAAAGTAGAATTTGGTTAAGCATTTGTTAATAGTTGGTAATAGTATATCAGGGTAATAAGTGTATCCACAACATCCGTGGCAAATTACACATAGAGTTGGTCGGATAGTACAAAAATGTGATGATTGCTATTAGATTCAAAATCTATCATTTAAATTTATCCGTCTGTTTGTGATTTCAGACAATGTATGTATTTAACTCCCACATAAAATTATCGGGCTTGAGGTTCTGGGACTGATCTCCGATAGATCAATCCCAGAAAATTAGTCGAGCCTTCAGGTTCGGATATTCCAGGTTATCAAAAGAAAAATTACACATAGAATATAGAGAGACATCCCTTCAGAGACATCCGAGAAATCGAGTAATGATCTCGAGTTTGAAAACCCTAAAATTTCAATTTTTACTTATCATCAAAGAAAATAGAGAGAGAGAGAGAGAGCTAGTCAAATATGTTTTGTTTAAACACGCACTTGCAGTAAATCCAAGTCCATAGTTTGGAAAACAATAATATTAAGGTCTTTATACATGTCTCTGTG
Source organism: Moricandia moricandioides (assembly GCA_905132885.1). Classification (NCBI taxonomy): domain Eukaryota; kingdom Viridiplantae; phylum Streptophyta; class Magnoliopsida; order Brassicales; family Brassicaceae; genus Moricandia; species Moricandia moricandioides. The sequence goes on along the minus strand of CAJHQQ010000327.1, from coordinate 147,232 downwards.
GGAAGAAGAAGAAGATAAAATGTAAAATAAACGAACATCGGTAGTGAAATGTAAATTTGGTTATGGTTTGAATTGAATTGAAAGACCATATTGTTTTCCTTTTTATAAAATGACGCAAAGTTCGATGAAGTGGGAGAGAGAGGAAGAGGAAAGGGACGTGTGCATGGAAGTGATTAAGCAAAGGCTCATTCATCAGTTGTTTTCACACTTAATAACGTTTCTGCCACACCACTCTTTCCCTCGATCGTCGTCAATTCCATGCTCTTTTTTGTTTTCTATATAATAATCTATCTATATTCTTATGTATATCATTTTGTCATCATTATATCAATTTTACCAGCAAGTGCATGTGTGGTTTCACTAAATTCCATAGTGCAGGACCACCATTTTGTGGTAACTTTTCATATTCCGTGGTAATTACTAGGTCATAGTAAACTCAAAAACATTTACATAATTTGAAATCAGTTTGATTTTGAATTTGTTATCATTATTTACATATATGGCAATCCAATTGCCAATTACCTAATCACGTAGATACATAGAATATGAAAATATACTCAAACTTCTATATATGCTTTTGAAAATTTATTAATTTATGAAGATACTAATTAATCACATTTATAAAAGTTCTATAAAGAAACAACACTCAAATTATATTATAATATATTATCGTAGTTATATATGCCTAATATAATTATTAATTTATAGGATCATATCTTTAGCACCTAAGAGTCTAAAAGTTTATTATTATTTTCATCAGTTCTCTATTTTCTACATTATTCTAATTCCAATTACATTATGTTGATTGTTTGAATAAACAAGTTATTGTTCCTTAAATCTTTGCAAATTGTTATCAAAAAAAATTCTTGTAATAAAAGTTTCAAATATTTTATTAAAACTGTACATAGAGCACTTTCTAAAAGTATTCTCAATGATATTCTATTTTTTTCTAAACGCTATTTATATAGTAAAAGCCTCTCTAGTGATATGTTATATCTCATGTCAAATATAAATAAGTGAACAGTGACACTCTCAATAAGAATAATACTATTACACTATTTGTAGAGCTAGTAAACTTTTTCTTTACAAAATTAGCTTTCATTTCTATATTTTTTTTTTGACCTAGATAAAATTATATTATAAATTTTCACATGAATATTATGTTAATATGTCATTTGTATTTTTATTGATGTGTTGCAATTTAAAATTAACTGTTTAATTTTAAAAATATTGTAGTTGTGTTAGATAAAATAAAAAGTAAAATTTTAAATTTTTTTGAAAATTATGGCTATTGCATAAATTAATATTTTTTTGGTCAAGCATAAATTAATAAATAAACAGAGAAATAATATATTTGGAATATTCTTGATAGAGAAAATAGAAATAATCATTTGAGCAAAATGCTTTTCGATTTTTAGAGTAAACATTTTTAGAATAAAAATAGATGCAACTATTAGAGATAGTCTAAATATCTCACTTAAAAATAATAAAATAGTAAAAAGTTAGAAAAGAAGATAACAAAAGGTTTTAAATGGGGTTCTAGTCTGAGAAGTTGCATATATTCTGTAGATTTTTCATTTAGTTATTAATACAATTATTTTTTTAAAACTAAATTAATTATCTAATTTAAATATCAATATTTTTTATTTTCTAAATGATAATGTTGCTTTTATACTATTAAGTAAAAAACCAAGAGTGCAGAGAGACAGACATTAAAATCGAGGACGACCCAAGGCGTCGAACTTGACTAATTATAAAAGTAATAATCGAAAAATGCAACAGCGGAATTTAAAGCAAAAAGTTCAAAAAAAGAAGATCAGCTTGTTTAAGAACATGTACTGTTTTATGTCCGATTTGACCATTCATATCCCAACCTACCTTGCTCACAACACGCACATTAGCATATATATGTGTACACAGAGCTAGGCATGTGTAGTTGTCAGCCACAACGCGCGACAGAGATCAAATTTTGATTCCATGCCTTCTTTCCATTGTTTCTTTTATGTTTTCTTAAATACTTTTAGATTAAGTTGACAAAATAAAATAAAATTTAGATTATAAATTTATCCGATGATACTCTTTATAGGATTGGTTATCAAATAAGTTTTTTTTGTCAGCTACTCATTTTACTAGGTCAAGTCTCTGTAGAATACTTTTATCTTATTGTGTCACACTTCTTAGTCTCTTTTGCTAATTGGATTGTTTGATCATTCTCACTCCATGGAATATGAAATAGATTTGCATTTTTGAAACTATTTTGTACGCTTTGAAAAGTATAATCTCCGAGGCAAAAACTGCACAATCTTTCGGGTTTGTAGTCATATCCACTAGGTCTAAGCAATCTGTTTCGAAGCGGATCGAGGAAATCCTCATGTCTCTCATGCATGTGACCGTCCAAAATAGTCATTTCATCTCAACGTATAAGGTCTAAAGGTTTCTTTTGCACACATGTAGTCTGAGAAAATCAATACTCATATGATCTTTAAGATTCTAGGCCATTAGCATTGTCATTACCAATCCATAAAACATCAATTTGATAAGTTGGATTTTAATGTATCCAACTGAAATATGTGGGTCTTCATAACCAAATGAGTTATTAAATTCATTTTTCTTTCTTTTCCAAGGCCTCAATATTGGGGAGAGAGAGAGAGAGAGAGAGAGAGAGAGAGAGAGAGAGAGAGAGAGAGAGAGAGAGAGAGAGAGAGAGAGAGAGAGAGAGAGAGAGAGAGAGATGTCATTTCTCACACACTTTGGAAAACCATCAACATCCAAGTATATATATGCACGTGTATATGTCTGTCTTTCTCTCCATGTTTCATTAACATTCCCGTTTCTAGCCACTTCTTCGTCGTGCCACGGTTTTATCAGGCATCATATATCTTTTCAAGACCTGTACCGAAAACAGATTTTCATAATGAAGTAACAAATTTCTGTTTCGTTTAGATAGTATCCCAATATATAATCAACTTGTACGGTTTTTTGTTGTTGTCAACTTATACAGTTTATTGTATTCGAATGTATAATATTATAACACATGTGCGAGGTATCAATTAAACGTGGGCTAAACTGAAGAGAGATTGCTTTGCGAGACACTGAACCTTTGTGATACAAACTAAATCATAACATAATAGTTTAATCAAGTTTTTTTTTGTAACTGGCTTTCTAGTTTAATCAAGGTTCAAAAAAAAAACATAATATTATCATCGTCACTTAAACTAATTGTATCATAATTCCATCTATGTTGCCCTACGTACTTAAATAAGTGTGTTTACACAATGATCTCGTACAACTTTATTTTTATCTTCAACCATTTGCGCCAATAACATGCATATGATTCTTTTTACTGTTATATGTAGTCAAATAGTTTGTCTGCATCATCGCTAGCTGCATCAGTACTTTGATTCAGATCCGTGCATATAGTTAACAAAAACAATTATCCAAAGAGTTTAATACATATTCTTTATATTTAGTAATCTACGAAGTTATCTATGTTCTTTATTTCTCTATTTTTTATTCTTTACATTTAGTAAGTTATGTAACACACGTGAAAAGAATAACATTTTTAGAGAGAAAAAAATTGTTCTTTCTATTGTTAAGTCTTCTTTGTGATCCAGTTAACTATATATAATATGGTATATCAGTTTATGTTCTTTTGTTAATGTTCGTTAAAATTGAAACTATTAGTCACACATATCAAACTTTGTGAGCAATTACTATTTTATGTATTATGTTTTTTTTGTTAAAGGGTTCATTTTATATATTATGTTCATATTAAACACATCCATTTATTTAATAGGATAAAATTTAGGTTTCTTATGTGGAACCTATCCAAGAAATAAACGGTTTTTGAGGTTTCTATGGAGTTAGATTGGGAGAGAAGATAATAAATTCAGGGAGGACATTTTCCTCTTAATATGTTATTGTTTCTTTTCAGTTCAAACAAAGAGTGTTTTAGGTTTGGAACCGAACTAAATATATTTTTTGTCTTGATATATAAATAACAGATATTTTATCACTTTTTTAAAGATAAAAGTTCTCAAAAGTAACAAACAAAATTGTATAAACAAAGGCCAGATGTAGCAAAAGTGCAAAACCATCTAAAAAGTGTTCTTTCCATTTCAAAATGTTTCATGTTTTTTTTTTAAATATACTTTTTATATTTGTAGTATACCTTTTATTATGTAATAATAGTAAATCATAAACTCTTAAAAAACTAATTATTTTTATTGGCTAAAAATTATAAAAAATAATTAATCACATAAAATAATATATTTATAATCAAAATTTAATATTTTTATATATTAATTGAGAACATTATAACATGTGAACTATGTCATGTGTCACTAGTAAAATAATTCTCAGAGTATTTAGAGAAATATGTTTGTTCATCTAAATACATATTCTATTATTCATTAAATTAACAATAAAATTAATTTGTAATCTACAAAATCTACTTTCGTATTTCCATGACGAAATTATCTAATGTGATAAAAATATATATGATAATTAATTATTAATAATAATAAATATATAATAACAATTTGTGTGTTTTCTATTATTTTGTTCAGTTTATATTATTTAAATAAATTAAGCAATCCATTAACCTTATAATAAAAAATAGAATTTTTGGATATGCTATATTTTGAATTTTATAAAAACTATAAATTACTAAAACTGTTAAATATCTCATATTAATATTTTATGATTAATTATTTATTTTTTGTTATAACAAAGTACAAATTATCCTAAAATTATACGAGTCGCAAGTCTCATTTAATAGGTATTCAAATGAAAAAAATAGATACATATATTAATATTATTTAAATTGAATTTAAGACCATATAAAATACATAAAGATTTTAGTTTAGACAATTTTAAAATATGTATCATATTTTAGTTGATAAAAAATAAATATATTTTTATAATTTTAATTTGATTAAATTATTAAAATATTTTTTTATATCTTTTGCTTACGAATTAAAAATTATTTATTTTAATAAATATTTTATAATCTATTTTATTCCACATAATTATTATTTATTAATTTATTAATATGTATGAAAACTTTAGAATACAAATATTTTGGAATGAAGAAATATGATATAAGTCAAGATCTATTTAATTAGGCCAGACATTCACGCGCTCTCATTAAATTTTTATATATGTATCTCACTTATTTCTAGACACAAATGTAGATCAAAATTATTAACGCCAAAAGAGTTTTTGTTTCTCTATACATTACCAATTAATAATGAAAAATTATTAAGAATAACATAAGTTAAATAATACTATGTAAAAATACACATTATCAAAAATATATTAATATTTGGGTTTACATTTTATTGATTATTGTTTAAGGTTTAATGTTAAAGGGACGAGGTTGAGTTTCTAATTTTTTATGAATATTTAAAAAAATTATTTAAGTATATTTTCATAAAAAAGTTAAGATATTTTTGAAAATTATCATTTAATAAAAATAAATTTGTAAAATAATATCAAAATAGAGTTTGAAATTCTTATTTAACTCATATATAATAGGGAAAGCTGAAAATTTCCACAGTGGGGACCCAATTTGCCCTGACAATACAAAAGACATTCACAGCTTCTTTGACGAACTTGCTCTCCTGTTTTACTTCATCAAATATTTAATCAGATGAATTTAATCGGATTTGTAAGAGAGAGAAAAAGAAAAGAAGAAACGAAATTTTGTGGGCTCTAATAGGAGAAATGGATGGGCCCCTTTGGTTATTTGTTCACCCGATGGACATTACAAAAAGTGTTCAGAGATGGGAGGTGTAAGGGGCTTTGGTAGAGGGGAGCCAAGAAGCAGCGTTGATGAAGTTGTGTAACGTAAACTGACGGGCTTCTGATATCACATGAAACCCGGCCCAATTGACCCGGTTCATTGTACCCGAATCCAGACCTGGGTATCCATACTCTCCATCATACAAAGTTGTAAGAGCCGTCTCGTTACTCTAGTCCATCCATCCATCATTTGGGTTCGATCAAAGGACTAAGGAATGTCCCCATCAAAACCGTCAGAGCATAGAAGCCCCATGGACGGCCCACGTACGTCCTCACGCCTCCTCCTAGTTCTGCCCCCAGAACTGATCTCATCACCGAGTTTTGGATCACATTCCTGTCGTCTGATTCGGGTTCCTCCGGTTCTGTGAGGTTATGGTGTCGACTCTGTTCGAAGGGCTACGGGCCAATATACTGCAGTTCTGGAAGACAACGACTGCTTTTCCGAATATAAGTTGACGGTGGCGGTGCTGTATATGTTGCACTCTCTGAAAAACTGATACCATGAGTGAACGTAGAGCGTGTCTTGATACCCTTGGATGCTACATCTTATATACACTGACTTGTCTGAATCCGATCTCAAAGCCGTCGCCTGCTTGTTCTCAGGCCCCGCCGTGTTCCTGATCGTCATGTCTCGCGCCCCAAGACCATCTCCCTCGGCCACTGTCATGAATTTTATTACAGTTTAATTTTCAAATAGACATTTCTGATAAAACACTATTTTTTTCTTTACAATTTGTATGATAATAGAATAACTTTATTATAGTGCAAAATTTACTCCAATTGTTTGCACTATAATAGAGTTATTCGATTTTTAGTGTAAAATATAGAGGGATGTTGCAAAGCTTGCACTATAATAAAGATACTTTATTTTAGTGTTAAAAAGAGTTAAAAAGAAGTATCAGTGTATTACTTTCTAGTTTCTACTAACCAAAAGTGGCGGATTTGAAAGTGAAAAATCCTCTGCCTTTGCTTTTGTGGCCGGTGATGATGGTTTTGCCAATACCATCTCCGACGATCATGATGTGGGATTTGATTCCCACTTTGACATATTCCTGGTAAACACCTAAGTTTTATATACCATTGATTTTAAAAGTGACGCCATCATATGCATGTTTTGTCCTGACCAATAAATGTAATGTAAGCATATTCATCATCAGAACATATGTGTATGCATAAAGAGAGTGTCACACATATTCATCCAACGGAAACTTGCAATTGGAGTACTGAGAAAAAAACAAGGTAAGCCGACTGAGAAAGTTACAATAACTAGAAGAAGCTCAGGTTGTTTTCTAAAGGACAGATGATTAACTTAGCGTAAAGTAACATTCAGCTTCAACAACCCCTTGTAAAGATTGTACAGAGTTAGATCCTTGATCAGGTCTGGAAACTCAGTGAGCCGGTAAAGATATATTGATGTCAGAGTCTGAGCTTCTCGGGTTGTCCTCTCTGTTGTTCCAGCTGGAAATGTCGAATGAAGATGGCAGTGGCTGCTCTCTCTCTGGGTTTGACGATGAGAAGACGGAGCCCCCCGGAGGAGTAGGGGGCGGAGGCAACGCCAGGACCGTTGCTGAGGTAGTATGTTCGACTTGTTGCTTCCTTGGTGGTTTCTTATGTTCGTGGTGATCACCCGCTACGAAACTGCCAACAACAACCTGTTTCTTTTTATTTTGAGGAACACACAACAGACTTGGTGAGATGATTTCTAGAATATAAAAGCCTAAAATGATTCAAAGGGTGACCTGAATAGGAGTGGCTGCAATGAGCAGGCCAGCCACGCAGCCACCAACAACACGACCATCAGGGCTCGCCAAAGAGACGCTCATGCCACCAGACCGACCTCTTGAACCTTGATTCTCTGTTTCCATAAAAGTACCAGACAGCGACAGTATCTCAAACCGACCCTGCCAACAAAACATGACATATATAATATATCTAAGTCTCTTCTCTATATCTGGTAAGTGTAGAGTGGAGTACTTCGACAGACAAACCTCGTAGGTAAGAGTACCACCGCAGGAATTGGGCTGACGAAAAGTGACGTTTGATATGACTCCATTAGCTGATAAAATACAAATAGCTCTTGGTCCTTGTTGTGAAAACGAGATTACTCTCATCGTAATATCCTTCAACCATATAAATAAAAACATCATACAAATAGAGTGGTCGCTAAGCTTAGAAACAAACGAAAAATCTTCCGTTGCTCAACTAAAATCCAATGCCTTTTTTTTTGCTTTCTTAATACATACCTCACCAGCATTCACTGTGATTATATGTGGCGTGAAATTTGATCCAACACCAACCCCAAACCTTTCACCTGCTATTTAAACCCTCAAAGTTAAACAATCCATAAAGACACGCGAAATGTTATCAAATTCAAGAAAACAACTAGGAGTAATTTATATATTAAGGAAATAATGCAGTTCTATATACATCTCATGAAAACTTTCCTCATTAAGTCATAACTATTTGCTAAAAAAAGCCAAGCCCAGTGTTATCAAATTTTTTGGCCATACTAATAAAACTTTTTGAGATCAGAATTTGTTATAAGCTTTGTGCGAATGATATGAGATGATCAAGTTTAACTATTGCGTCAGAATTGAGAGGTTACCACAAGTATGGAATCCCATCCTCTTATTATGCATCTTCACATCTAAACCATTAAACTTGCCTCTTCCTCGTTTCTTCACAAGAGGAGCCGATGAAGAAATTTGCAGGGGCAAAAGATCTCCATTAGCTTCATTTTTACGAGGCCTTCCCCTCTTCTTCTTCCCGGAGGCTTCCCCTGCTCCTGCACTAGCCATTGGAGCTTCCATAGGAGCCAGAGATGAGCCAAGAAACTGGTTAGGGCTCTCAGATGGACCTTCTGCTCCTATCACAGTCACTCCAGAGCTGATTCTATCGTTTGTTTCCATTTTCAAATGCTGCCAAAGTTTTCTTTCTTCTGTGAGAATCAATTCATCAGGCCACAAGAGAAACTACTACAACTGACCAAGGAAACAAAAGTTTATAATCACCACAAGGTAACGATGGATTCACATGGTATAAGAGTTTCAGCAGTTTCATTTTCGAAGTTGGTGCTTCTCTTCATAAGTAAATGCGAGTAAGCAAAAAAAGATACTAGTAATAACTATCACTCTCTAGCATTAATTAATTTGGCTACCACTTAAGTTCAAGAACTACACTTACTTTGAAAAAAAAAGAATTGTTCGAAATTCCCAAGGAATACTAACTCTCGATGAGTGTCAACTTCCCAGCAGTCCAAACTGCAGACAAAGCAGAAAGAAAACTAACACAAGGGCGTTAAAATTTTAACGTGAAAGATGAGAGAATTAAGATTTTCAAGAGATCTTATAGAAAGTAAATAAATATATATATAATATCGGACAAAATATAAACTATACCTAGACATTAAATAATAGTACTAGTAATTATCTTGTCGTTAAGACCGACGACAGTGAGTTTTAGTTGATAAATACTTTCACGTCCGGTTTGAAATTTCAAACAAAAACACCATCTTATTCATATTCAAATAATAGCAGTCAAAATGCAATAATAATTGCATTTCTCTTGGGACAGTTTTGAAGCTCAATGTTTTTTCTTCTTTCATATAGAAACCCCCAAATGTGTGTACATCATATGCATAAGATGGTGCGAGTCTAGGACAACGAGTATGTCTCTTTTATATACCAAAATGCGAGCAATGCTTCTTTTTTTATAATTCTTTTTTCTCACGTCTATATTGATGATACCTTTCGCCATTTTCATTGTGTATATATTCAAATAATAGCAGTGATTATTTAGGCTTTAACTTGTTTTGATTGGAATCACGTGTCTGGTACAAAAATTTCTCAGCAATTCTTAAATAAAATATCAGGAAAAGAAAGCTCAAATAGGGTTAACCGGTCAAGTCCTATATTGCTTTTACTTGCAGGGAGATATATTTGATTTAACTAACAACTTTAAGTAACATTTTGTCTATTAATTAATTTATTCGTATCTCAATAAGATCACGGCACATGAAAAAAACTTTTGGATTATCATTACGTGTCAACCTACTCCTGTTTTCCAGTTAATTTTTCGAGGTCTCGAGGTCACCTTCATAATATTCTTTATTAATTACACAAATACTATAGTATTACTAACTAACAAGACAAGAGATGAACGCTAGTGATTCTTTTATTTCACAATACTCATATGTATTGTTTTTTTTTATTGTTTGGAACACACATGTATTGTTTATTTCCCAAGGATTTTCACTCCATAGAAATAAACTATTGAGTTGAGTCCCACTGCAAAAGGAAGGATGCAAGTATCAGGACTTTAACAACATTGCCGTTTAGACAAATGGGTTGGGCTTTAATATTTCAGGCCTCGGTTACCTACATCGCACTTGGGCACTAAATAAAAAAATTCATAAACCCGACCCACATAACATTTATGCGTGTATAAATCAATTATATACAGAGACATGGAAGTCACGCACGCTGAGGTCATGAGTGAGAGATGAGAGTTTACGCTGCAAATCCGATAGAATCTAGTATTAAAAGATGACTTGAGTTACTCGGCAGTCCGGTCAGTACAAAATAAACAGAGACGTCTGAAGTTAACATATAGTTATATTGGAGAAGATGGTCGGTATCTGCCTTCGTTCAGATACTTAGAGACAAACTCAAGCGTGTTTAGATCACTGTCCCTGTCCAACGGATCTTCCAGGCCCAATAATGTGCTCAAATCTACTGACTCTATTGGGACCTCAGTATTTTCTTGTGGCTGTTGTTCTTGGGACATACCATTAATGTGTAACAAGGAGGAAGACACATCGTCGTTCTTATTATCGACACTAGCTATGAGTGGAGCTTTGGTTGAAGAGGCTGCTTCTGTCTGTGAATTGTTTTGTTGTTTAGGCTGTGGAGGGTGGCGCTGAAGGGTTGAGAGATGAGTTTGGACGGCTGCTAGCTCCTCCTGGAGACTCATCACCTGTTCACGTATTTTTAATCATATAACGTTAATTTTTTTTTTCCTTTACATATATAACATTAGCCAAGTGGTAATTATATAGATAGCATCGTCACTTTAATACATTTCATGGTGTACAAAGAGATAATAGGATTGAATTATACCGTGAATGAATGAATATAATTACTAGTATTTGTTATAAAAAAATTCAAACTGGTTTGTACAACGGGGTGTTATAAGTTTAATACCAGTGTTAAAGAAAACAATTCGGAAGGTAAACCACAATTAGATTGACAATTTGACTTTCCATTACTCGGTTTTTCGACAGACGAGCCCTTGGGAAGACACATGTTAGCTAAATTTTGTAACCTCGACCCCCAAGGAACCTTCCTAACCAATTAAAAATTAAATTTAATATGTGCAATTTCCAAAAAATAAAAACAAGAACCACGACGGAGCTGTAATAAAATAACATGTTAATCAAGCTATGCGGCTAAAAGATGTTGCAAGCTATGTTGATCAGCTGACAAAAAAAAGAAGAAGCTATGCTGATCATAATGATATAAATCTCATCATGTATGATGTCTAACCTAACGTTACATGATGATTTTATTTTAGAGTGAAAACATGCATCATGCATGCGTTCATGCCTCTCTCTAAATCTTTGAAAAAAACCATCAAAAAATAAACATATGTATATATGAAGAAAGTAAAAATCAGAAAAGATTAGGTTACTGAATACCTGGTGTTGAAGGGCGAAGATGTGACCAACGCATCCGTAGACGGGATCGCGAAGCCTAGCCAAAGCCTCATAAGAAAGCGTGACGACGGCTTCAAGTCTCCGGTTGGCAGGAATCATCAAGAGGAGCTTAGAGGCGTTGCTGGCTCCAAAAACCTTGTGCACCGCCGCGAAATGAGCCGTCCCTTCCTCTGCGTCGAAGTAAGGAGCGAAGACACATTCTGCCACGCATTTACGCCGTAGAAACTTACATGCGCCGCATGGACTTCCACCGCTACTTGTGCTTCCGCTCATATTTTCCAACAAGACGTAATGCTTTGCTTGGATAGGGATAAGGTGAAAAAGTGTCGTCGTCGACCAATTATATATTCAAAGAGAGAGAGGTAGAAAGTGATATCTTCAGTTTATGACTGAGTAATGTTTTTTAGTTAATGTGGAGCATAGAGGATCGTGTCAGGCAAGAAAATCATGTCTTGCTTTTGGTGGTGGGTCATTAATAATCATTACATTTTCTTTTTCATATTTTCTTCAATGTGAATATAATATACTGTGTTTTTTTCTGTGCGACTGCCAATTTCTATATACAGTAATCCAAAAAAAAAAATTGGAATCGCTAAATCAATGAAAGTATTTAGCATGCCAAAAACTAAAGACTTGTAGATGCATAAATAAAGTTTTGAAAATAAAAAAATATACATACACTTCAAAAATATTTATACACAGATTACAAAAGATAATTAACAGTTAACCAATAGATTGCCAACAAATTATAAATCTTGATTTAAAAAACAATGTTTACCATCTAGGACTAGAATTCTATAAGTAGCACACTTTGGCATATAAACTAGAGAATTATTTAGAGCATGATTATCCGGAGTCCTTAAGAAGGGTTTTTGCACTGTTCACGGGTCCCATTGATATGTGGGGTCCATGAACAATACAAGAACCGTTTTTTAAAACTACTAAATAAAACCGGTTTTGGAGAGTTTCTTACACTGTTTGCGGGCCCCACTGACACGTGGCAGCCCGCAATTAATTCATTTTTTTTTAATCAACAAAAAATAATAATTAAGAACTCATTTGGGGTTGTAGGGATAATCATGGCCTTAGGATTACAAAAGTTAAACGAGACGCTAATGATATGATCTTGTGGCGTTTAGTATTCGAGTAAACAGTAGTAATGAGGGTGAACTGGTGGCTGAAGCTCGGAAGCAACGGCAAAACGGATGTGGATTTATTGTAAATGGACAAAGAGAAAGAAAGAGCTTTGCGTGAAGCAAGCACACTCAATTCTCATCTACTGTTGTTGACGTATCCACTCTCTCACTCTCCCCAACCGCCGCAGGAGTTTTCTTTCATTCACACGTGCAACCCTCATCACACGTGTGTATTCATTCTTTTTTTCTTTTAATTCTCCGCCACAATCATATTAGATATAGAACTACATTTTTGTTCTTATGTAAATAAATCTTGTAAGTATAGTAGTGCGGGTGTGTAACAACATCTTTGATGCTACTAGTTACTAGTCGGTAATAAAATAACAGTAATAATAATAGAGTAGAGTAGAGAGGAGAGAGAGATGTCTATTGCTTCTTATTTGAACAAATTGTATAGTTCAGACACTGACAACACACTGATCAACTGTTTGCTTCGCCGCAAGTACAACCTCAGTCAGTCACTGTCATCATCATGTCTCTGTTTGACAAGATGCTGACCCAAATCAAATGGCCAAATTCGGGCCTTATATAGGTTTTCTAGTAGGTTAGTGGGCCGTGCCTTTAGAGTCATCAAAGCTTTGTAATTAGCCAACGTTAACAAAATTATAGTAGTTGTTTGTTACCCTTGTAACGAATGCATTGTACCATAATAATCAAACTGATTTATTATTTGATACAAAAAGAGAAAAGCGTTGCGATTTATAAGACTACCGAAAGCGGTGAGGAAAGGAGTAGACCTAGGGGTTGATACGAGGACACGTGTCTGTCAATGTTGCTTGTTCACACAGTAGAAGAAGGATTGATTAGACAAGAGGCGGACGGCACGGTGACGCTCTCTGTTTACTACTGTTTTCTCTCTTTCTCTTCTTTTTTTTTGTTAACAATATTTTTATGGTATATATTATCCTTCATATTTTGCATGAAAGATGATCTAAAATCCAGAGTAGTATTATAAACTAAATAAATAAAAAACAAATAGGAGCGTTACTTTCGTACTCGCAAAGTGAAACTCACGCGTGGGTTGCTTGGCGTCAACTAAAGCTGCACATAGCGGTTACGTTCATAAAAGTCATAATTGACACGCTGCTACGTGCCTCTCTTCCAAGTTCCGTTTCCTTTTATTTTTTAAAATGTTTTCTTATTTCATCTCCATTAGTTTTAACAACCACTTCTCCTTAACCAAATTATAATTTGATCAAACCAAGGCTTTCTTTTAACCAATCAAACCAATGTTTTTTTAAAAGAAGAAATCTCTCACTTAGCTTGGACTCGTTTGCTACAACCGCTGATTCAGCCCTCGTAATCTCCACACATGATATTATAAAATATACGCGCCCACACTATCTCCTTATTTTGGCTGCCAGGATAGTTAAATTCAATTTTTATCAAAAATTCCAGTTCACTTAATAAAAGATTACCCGAATGAATGACTAATTTTTATCGATTCAGTTTGTTTTTCATTGAAAAAGATAATACCTCGTTTTAGCAACTGAATCAACAGAAACATTAAAAATACGGAGAATTAAATGCAAAATACCATTCTCAAATTGATTGGTCAGGATATTCCACATATCTTGCAAATTTACAAGTTCTTAAAACACACATTAAATACACTTGCGTTAATAGAATTTTCCTATTTTGTATCCTAATCGAATATCGACTCACCAAAATATATCTAGATTGAGGACACGTCAAGTTTATCCCGTTTAACCGAGTGGTCTTTATCTAGTAGTAATGGTTTTCGACTGGAGCTTCCGTTCTGGATTCAGTTTTCTTTTAGCCACTCATAGACGTCTTAAGTAGCAAGAATATCTAAATTTTTATTGGCCTAGTGGTGATTAGTTTTTGGCCTAGAAAACCTTTGGGATTCACCACCATGGTTATCTAAAAAAAAAAGTTTATCCTGTTCATTTTATCTAATATTTAAGGTTACGATTAAGCATATCGGGATCTTATGTACATAAATCTAATTCTTTTAGAGTGTTTTTCTGCATATTATGCAACAATAATTTGTTTTAGTTTAAATTCTGTTTAAAAATAAAGTTATATTAGTATTCTAAAATTTATTATATATATACTAATATTTTAATATAATTTTTATTAGTTAAACATAAAATTAAGTTAATTTTAATTTATCTTAAATTATATATGAAAATATATATATATATATATATATATATATATATATATTTAAAATTGATAGTTTTTTTATAATTATTAAAAATAAAATAAACAGAATAATTAAAATTTGTAGATATTAAAAAATAAATGATATTAGAATTAAAAGTTTATAATTATCTTAAAAAGTACGAAATTTTAAAATTTTAATTTCTTTTAATAATAAAAATTATATAATTATATATTAAACTTAAATAATGTTTAAGAATTTAAAAATATTTTATATTTCTATTATTATATTATTTAATGTCATATTAAATAAATTTATTTTAATGATTTTATTTAGTTATTCTATATTCAAATTTTTTTATCAAAAATATAAATTTATATTAAATATAATTATCATGTCATATTTATCTATAAGGTATATCATCAATTATAGTATTTTATATCACTTTTTTTAGTGAAATTGATTGCGAATATGACATGTGTCAAATCATTTTTAATTATGTTTAGAGAAACTTTCTCATCTAATTATTTACACAAACACAATTTTAGTATACGCAACCAACTAGGTAACTAAATGTAAAGTACTAATAAATTAACTTTGGGTGCAAAACTTTGATGTATTTTGTGGAATAATATCTTCATCAATGCTTAATTTCTTTGTATTCCAAAAAATTTATCAATTAAAATAAAAAAATGAAAATGCTATTCTATTTTATCCCATAATATTCCGTGATATTCCAGAAAAAATTACAACTTTCATTTGTAAAGTCAATTCAAATCAAAAACATTTTAGAACAAGTGAAATGCTAATTCTATACCATTAAATTCTATGAATAATAATTCCTATCATTATATATATATTTTATTTATTTGTCACCAGTTACATTTGGTTTGTGGACTTGTAGTAGTACGTAACTCAAATTTATAGTGTTGTGCATGTTTGAATGATAAACGATGAAAATAAGTAAATATTTGTTTTAAAAAAAGAACTGTATTTTTCTAAGGATCTGAGGGGAAAAAATTGTCAAAACTTCTAAACACGTTGATATTAATAAAATTTGACAAGAAAAATCTAACGCGTAGCGTCGAGCCGTTACATTTTTAATGTAAAAATTGTCGTATTAAAATCACAGGAAACGTCATTCATTAGATGAAGTTAAAGCTCGATTTATTATATAAATAATAGTTTTGTAGTTTTGTCCCAAAATAATAAAAAAAAAATGCTTTGTAACTAATATCTAATTGTGTTAATTAGATTGGATTTGCATCAATACATATAAGTAAAGAATAAATTAAACTATAAGTAGAAAAAGGAAGGGAATATTATAACAATGAAGAAGTTGAGAAATATGGAATGTTTTGCTTCACGCAAAGAGCCTAACACGAGACAAGTACGCTACGTCGCGTTGCTTTGAAGGATTTTATAAGCCTCTTGTCTTAATTAACAGTTTTTGTAATAATAAAACTAATTAGATAAATTTATATTGGCAAATCTCTTAAATAACTATTTTAATGTTTTTATCATAAAAATCTTACTAAAGAAAAAATAATTAAAATATCTTTTATTTTTATTTTATTTTAAATTTCACATCTAAAATTTTACTCCGTAGATTTAAATCATAAGTCTAAATTAGTTAACTTAAAAACAATAAATGTATATTTACATTTTTAATAAAAAATATTTTAATTATTTTCCATTAAATATTTTTTATGACAATTTTTTAGGTATTTCTCATTTAACTTTTTGACAGCATTTGTTTTTTATCTGCTAGATGCTACAATTAATGTATTAATGGGGAAACAATAATATTTCCAATTAGAACCAGCCAAAACCCTAGTTTTGATTACGTCCGACCTCTTACTTCTCCCCCTTCTCATCTCCCAAACGTTCCCCTTTTTGCTCTTTCTCTGCTAATCACGAACCAAAAACACATCCTAATCTGGATGAAATAATATAGCTCCAAAACCCTAATCACGAATTAGTTAGTAAGAACCTTGTGATACCCTTAAAAACAAAAAAAAGGGGGTAAGTGATCGGAAGATGAGCAGTAGTGGAAGCCCTAGCAGCAGCTGTGGAGGAGGACCGTGCGGTGCGTGCAAGTTCTTGAGACGGAAGTGCGTCGCTGGCTGCATATTCGCGCCCTATTTCGACTCCGAGCAAGGAGCGGCTCACTTCGCGGCCGTACACAAGGTTTTCGGAGCAAGCAACGTTTCGAAACTCCTTCAGCATGTTCCCGAGAACAAACGAGCAGACGCTGTCGTTTCAATCTGTTTCGAGGCTCAGGCTCGTCTCCGAGACCCTATCTACGGCTGCGTTTCTCACATCGTCTCTCTTCAGCAACAGGTTATTCTATAAAATTCATTAAAATTAATACCATATCATCATCACAAGTATGATGGGAAATCGTAACAGTTTTAAGTCGATCTACTGTCTTTATGTCGTGACGTTGATCAATTTCCTTTTTTTTTAAAAAAAATTAGTTGAAAGTCTTCAAAATATTTATTCTTCAAATTACAATATTCAGTCTGTTTTTTTTTGTTCTTTTGTTCTTTTTATCTGCTTCACTTTCTGTCCAAGCCTCATGCAGACTACTCTCTGTTAAGCATCTAGGACAAATTGTCTTGTGTTCCAATTCCGGTTTGGTCTTATTCTTGGATGTCTTTTTTTCGTTGTTATAAGGTTTTCAGATGATCAACATGAAAAGTTCATTCAGAAAAAATCTATTTAGTTTTAACGAATTGGGCTCATAGACCTTTTGCCTTTCGGGTAAAGTTATGTCTTTATATCAATTGACGTGTCTATGAGTCCATATATGTGTTATATATTTTGATTGAACAAGTTTGTTGATCTTTAATCTATATATATATATCTGTATACAGTTTTAGTAATGGTGGTTTAGTAAGAATGTATATATATATTCTTTGACAAAAAGTGTATATATATAATTATGCATAAATGTATGTATACATGATCCAATGCGTTACATAACAGACGAAACCCTCCCTCTTCCTGCTAAAATGTCTCAGGTCTTAGCTAGGACTCAGGAATTAGTGATCATTGATCATATGTACTATCTTCAATAATGTCTACAAAGTTGTTTTCTAAGTTAATCCAAGCCATTGATTGAGAGATAAATTAATCATCCTTGTTCGCAACAACCATGTTGCTTACACTTATATCACTAAGCATCATTTACAATAGTATAAAATATATTTTTCTTCCGATTGCAATCAATGTATACGTGCTTCGATCTATATACTGACTCGAATACATGTACACGCATGCACTTGCCATCTATAAATTGATGTTAGTGAATGATATTTTCAGTGTCACAAGCAAGTGTTTTATCTAAAAGTAAATGTGTTTTCTAGTATTAATATAGGATTGTTTTATTCCCCGTAATTTTTCTAAAACGGTGGTCCTGATTGATCGACGAGTCCTGTCGTGTGTTTTGGGCAAAAGTGAATCAGCATTTTCTCGAATTCGGAAAAATCTTGTAATAATTAATTATTGCTTGAAATATCATATTTGAGATTCTTATATCTCTTTACTACTATTATTTTGTCATTATTATCACTTTTAGCAAATCTACATTTGTATGAAATTTGTTAAAAATAACAGGTGATGAGTCTGCAAACTGAGCTTTCATATGTACAAGCACACTTAGCAACTCTAGAGCTGCCACAACCACCGCCGGCTCCGGTAACTTCTTCTGGATCTCCGCCGCCTCTTTCCATATCAGACCTCCCCACAATAACACCGTCGTTGTACGAGCTCTCTCCCATATTTGAACCGATGTCCTCCACATGGTCCATGCAGCAACAATCTCGACCGTTTGATCACATCTTCGGTGCCCCGTCATCGTCCACTATCGGAGGAAGCGGCGAGCTGCAAGCTCTGGCACGTGATTTTCTTCACAGTGGGCAAATGCCAGCGCCGGGGACTGGTGGTTCTGTCCCAACCGGGATAAAACGAGAATGATACTATTTTATATTTGTGTTGGTTAATTTGGACCTCATCGGATCTATAATTAGCCATATGGTTCTCGTTGTTTTATGTATTTATACTTGGTCGGATTCGTATTTTAATTGTTGGCTGGAGTGTTAATATTATAAGAACTGTGATTCTCGACTTATTGGAGTTTCTTATTAATATATACTAGTAGGCTCTTACAGCGTTACTATTTTCTAACAATCATTTTTAATAAAATATTTAGTTATAATATTATATGATATTTTAAATGTATATATGTATAATATTAGCTCAATGTCGATATTATATTAACTCAGATAAATGATAACAATTCAAAGTTTAATGTTTGTGTTACAGTTGACTGATCCACCTCACAGTAACTTGTAATATTTTGAAAACAGACATATCAACTTGAAGATGATAACACTAGTTAACATAGCAATTAATTTTGATACACTGTTCAAAGTTGATAAGATATTATCTACTCTCTCAGTTTATCTTTGATGAGTGTGAGAGATGTTTTTTTGTGCACGTTTGTGAGGGATGTAAAAAAAGAAGAAGAAAACTTAACGTAATAGCAAAATCTCATACACCTTGCGAAACAAAGACGTGCATACAAGGCACAAAATACATGAAACTACCATATACTATTAATATAATTTTAAAGGGATGCATTGAACTTAGAATTAGAGATGATTTTTATTAAAATGATAAATATAATTTTATTTAAATATGAATTTTAAGAACTTATTTAAAATCCACTATAATTCTACTTGACATTTCATAAAATCTACTATGATTAAAACTATTATAAATTTTGATATTTTAAAGTTTTCAAATGATTTAGAGGATTTGGATGGAATTTATTAGTTAAAGAAAAATTTAAATCTTATGGTTTTATTTGAGATTTCAGAATTATTTAACAAAAATCATATTAAACTTTTCAATTTATTATAAAATCATTTAAACCCCCGTTAAAATTAAATCACATTAAACTCTAGATATGTAATACAGAAAGAGTTTCTGGTTTGAATTTTTCTTGAGCTATAAGTTTTGACCTTGTTGTAAAAACGGCCATTTACCATACACATAAGTAATGTAAATATTTACTATTCATATTTAACTTTTTTTTATCAAATCAACATCATATAATAATATTTACTCAAATTATTCGATGGAATAATCAAATAAGTCGAAATAACCAATGGTAATATTTTTTTGGTTTAGAATAATTTTCTTTTTTAATACAATAACTTTTTTTGTGATCGTTTTATACAATAACTTTAAATTAATAGAATAGATATGAAGTTAAAAAAGTTTGTTTAAAATAGAAAACCCATTCGAATAAAGTATGACGGCCCAAACTACAAGTAAATTAATGGGCTGGCGCCACCGTAGAACCTCTTTCGATCTCTCAACATATAAATAGGAAAAAAATAGAAAAGTTTGTATGTTTGAGAGATTGGGAGAGTAAATAAAAGAGATGAAACCTGAAAGCAAGAAGAAGAAAATCCCTATCAAGCAAGAGGAGGATGATTTTACTTTCAATCTAAGCTCTCTCAAGGAAGTAATAGAAGACTGCACCACCAAAAATCTGTTGGATTTGTCGTCACTGTCGCAGGCTTTGTCCATGGTGAAGCGCAAGTTAAACCGGAAGGAGAGGTTGCGTCGTCAAAGGAGAAAAAGAGCCGTAGTGAGTAAACCAGACCCGGCCACTGACGCATTGATACAACTCTTGGATATTGAACCTGAAGAAGAACTCTTCAAAGACTTCAACTTACTTTCAAACATTGAACCCACGCGTTCCTGTACGGAACCACAGCTTTGTACTCTTAACCGAGAGATGGATATTCTCGATCTTTTCAATTAGATATTAGGGTTTTTAGTAATTAACCCATCAACTAAAGATTATCGTATAAAAACGTCAACTAAATATCCTACTAAATAAATCCCAATTTTAACTCCGTTAGCCGTCTAAAATACCGTGACGGTGTGTGATATATGTTAGTGATTTATAAATTAAAAGTTTACAATGTTAAAAACTTAGTTGAGAAATTTTCTATGATTCAAAAATAATTGAAGATTTTTATCACTAAAAATCATTAAATATTTTAAAATCTTTATTATTACTTATGCATTGTTTTAAATTGATTTATAAGCATTTAAAACTAATTTATAAATTTTTATACAAGAATTTGTTATAAAACTAATTTGTAAATCCAAAACTAATATTTATCAACACTAAAAATATTAAATAATTTGATATTTGACAATAGTGATATGAGAAACTTGTGTCTATATCGCCATTCTCAAATATAAATAATTTAAAACATTTAAGTTATATTAGGTGTTAAGTACTATCGACGATAATTAATTTATGAAGTTAATCTTCCACTAAAATGACAATTAATTTACAAAGTCTTATTAATCATTTGTAAAATTATTAAAATATTTATGAAGCTTTATAAATCAGTTATTGAATTAATAAAATGATGAATAATAATTTATATAATTTTTTTAAAATCAATTTTAAACAATACATAAATGATAATAAATATTTCAAAACATTTAATGTTTTTTAGTGATAAAAACTCTCAACTATTTTTGAATTGGAAGACAACTCTTCAACTAAAGTTTTAATATTATAAACTGTCAACCTATAAATTGTTAACAAATGTCACCTTCTATTAAACATACATTAAAGTTGAAGATTTATTTTATAAGATATTTAATTGAAGGTTTATTTTAAAATTCATCTTTAGTTGGGAGATTTAATTCCTAAAAACCCTAGATTTTATTATGTATATATCTCTCATTAGATTTTGTTTATTTTTCTAAAAAGAATATTTGTTGCGATTTTGTTTTAAAGATATCATCTCTAATTCCTATTAATTAATATATAATGAGAAACTAAAAGATGTTTGATTTGTAGTTTTTAATTTACCAAAAACAAGACCACAAGAATACTGACGAGAAACAACAATTACTATACAAAAGTGTAGGGTCAAGAGTCAAGAGCACTTAAAATGCCTCTTGCTGGCTAGTTTGAAGAACAAGCATCAGAGTACTTGGGACGATTCGTGATGAATGAAGGAAGGAGGATATTCACCATCGTCCTCATCGGCTGGCTTATAGTCTTTACCTCTCCAAATCACGACCTGCTCCTTGTCAAATGTGACCAGGATGCAAGGCACCAAATCCTTCACACAATACACTTAGAGATGTTAGTGTGTTTTGTTCAATCAAAGAGTAAACAACAAAGAAAGAGAAACAATATCATCATCATCTCACCCTAAGTTTAGCTCCAATTTTCTTGTAATCCTTTTTCTCTAGTCCCAAGCAATCAATCCGTACTAGTTCAGTAACGAGGAAGGCGTCTCTCACCATCGGAACAAGACTACCGTAATACCCATTTTTAGCTGAAACAAATTAAATAAACAGAGAGTTGAGGGAAGTTGAAGGATTCTAAATAGATCATATCAGTCACTTAGAATAAAAATAACAAAGGACCGAGTTTTGTGAGGGCAGGAACGGCTAGGCCTTTCTTTCTCATAGCTTTGGTCTCGTCGATGGTAAGACCATCGATGGTAGTTTTAATAAGCTTAGGGTAGACGGGTTCATGAGGCTTCCACAACATCAAAGGAATCTTGGGCCTTTTCTTAGGATCGTAGTTTCGGCCTCTATACAAGACAAGGGTACCACAGTGCTTAGAAACGACCTGCCCATACGTTTTATCCTACAAGACCAAAGTGGTGGGAGTCATTATCTAGTTTCCCTCCCCCACCCAAATAGAGGATTGATGAAGAAGAAGATTTGATAACCTCAAGGTGGAAGATAAGGTTCTTCATATCAAGGGTTGGGACACCAAGACATTTGACACGAACAGCTTCAGCATGTTTCCAGTGGTTATAGATATCATTGAGCATATTGTGAGTCAAACCATCTCTCCCGACATTGATTTGCCTTTTGGTTTTGTTCCTCTGACAAAGCTCAACAAGAAACTTCCTCTCAGCTTCAGTGAGAGGTGGGCCCTGTATCTTCTCCCTCTCTTTCCTCCTTTTCTCTTCCAGCTTCGGATCCTCCACTCCTTCCACCGTCTCTACCTTCGGGTCCACCGCCGGCGCACATACACCCGTCCATTCCCGGTTCAATCGATCTGGACCGAAAGGAGAGTACTTGGGCTCTCTCAATCCAATGGGCCTCACACTGGAGCTACTCTCCGTGTAACTGAACCTGAAATCGAACGGAAGACTTGAGTGCATCTTCTTCACCCCTTCCAGAGACGAAGGTGGACGGTATTGCGGCTTCGGCGGCTTCTTATTCTTCTTCTTCAGGTTAAGGTTGGGATCTTCAGAGGCTTGCGGTGGTGGCTGGAAGTTGTAATGGTCTCGGAGTCGTGATGAAGATGCGGAGACTGTATCGTGGGAAGAAGCGCCGTGAAGGCTGCGGGTGAGGAGAGCGAAGGAGGATGGTGAATGGTGGCGTGAGAGACGAATCAGTGACATTCTGTAAGTTTGGGGGTTTTAGTCGGAAGGTAGGCTCCGGCCGCCGAGGGTTTCAATTGCTTCTTCTTTCTACTGTCTTATCCTCCTTTTCTTTTCATGGGCCCTAAATGGGTTGCCCAATGTTGCAGGCTTGTTATCTAGAATTCACAACAGGTTTTTTTTTTTTTTTTTTGCTTAAAGAGTTGTTGAGGTAAGCAAACATATACTAGTTGTTGATGATGACATAAATACAAGTCAAATGTGACATAAATTTTTAAAGACAAAACATTCGATGCCTTACAAGACACATTAATATACCAACATTGGAAAACTTTGAAGCTATATTATCACTTATAACAGCCAGACTTTTCTTTGTAGTTTAAACCTAATTTCTTGTTTTCCAGTTCAAGTTAGCTCGCTCGAGCTCATTTTGTTCTTTCTTACTACTATACGCACATATATTGTATTGATTATTAGATATTGCAAGTGGCCACTCTTATTTTTCCTTCTAAGATACCATCACCAAAATCTAATTAGTAAAAGAAAAATTATATACATTAACAATAAACAACTATCTAGTTTTTGCATGTCTGGTCTTACTCTGATTAATTTTTAAAACAAATTATTTTTATCATCTTTCCACAAGAGGTCTTCTTATTGTCTATTAATAGAGGAGGGAATGTGTCATCTTCTCATAATCCAATAACCAAACTTATCATAAACACGAATATTACATACATATGGGAAGGTCAAACTATTCATCTCATCTTCTTGTTCCTGCTATTCTTCTTCTTTGGATATCACAAGTAGGATATGCTTCATCCGAAGACAAACATGCAAAGGTATTATTATTAGACTGCTTTGTCCTCATAGCTATCTTCGTTCTCATTGAGTTGCACAAATTAAAGGTTATGTTGCAAAATAAGGGAAATGATATACTTTGATAAACCCTTTTTTTAAAAGGATTTCTATATCATTTACCTGGGAGATCAACTGGGAAATGGAGATGAAGCTATCAAGACACACGTAAATCTCCTCTCGTCTTTAGATATAAGGTATTATGAAATGCATTTGCATCAGTTACATGTATAACATATAAAATAAATCAAAGCATTATCCAAATAAATCAAAGCATTACATGTATAACATATAAAATAAATCAAAGCATTCCTGATGTATATAATCTTTCTTGAAAATTAAACAGCCAAGAAGAAGCACAAGAAAGAATGGTATATAGTTACAGTAAAGTCTTCAACGCCTTTGCTGCCAAGCTTTCTCCACATGAAGCTAAGAAGATGATGGGTATGTATCATCGTACTTGCTTAGTAGCTAGTAACATCGTACATCCTTATCTCTTTGATATTCACATGCACTATAGTGAGAACTGCATCAAGTAACAAACTTAAAAAAACTTTGGTGCAGAGATGAAAGAGGTTATGGGTGTATTTAGAAATCAGTATCGGCAACTCCACACAACAAAATCATGGGATTTTGTGGGACTTCCTCTGACAGCAAAAAGACATCTAAAAGCAGAGAGAGATGTTATTATTGGTGTTCTTGATACAGGTTTTATCATATATGTTAACTCATTATATAATATTATGTTTGTTTTTTTGAAAAAGACATAATATTATGTTGGCAATATATTTATATTCATTTCTTCTATATGGTATGTAATAATCAGGAATAACTCCAGATTCAGAGAGCTTCCAGGATCATGGTCTAGGCCCTCCACCCGCGAAATGGAAAGGATCTTGTGGACCTTTTAAAAATTTCACCGGATGCAACAAGTATGTAACTAACTATATCATCCCATATAAACAACTATTAGTTCTTGAATCACTTATAAAGTTTAAAGGTTGTATGTACATCACTGTTTAGTAACTAAAGACAAGGACTAAGATGATAAATTAAATAGTTTGAGTACCTTAGGAAACTTCCGCGTTAATATAAGGGACTTTATTGATATTATTTTTGAATTTAAACAGCAAACTAATCGGAGCAAAATTCTTCAAGGCGGACGGTGACCTGCCCAACGGCGAAGTCCGATCACCTCTCGATATCGACGGCCATGGAACGCATACATCTTCCACAGCAGCCGGCGTTTTAGTCGCAAACGCGAGTCTCTATGGCATAGCAAGCGGAACGGCCCGCGGCGCGGTTCCGTCGGCGAGAGTGGCGATGTACAAAGTGTGCTGGGCGAAATCCGGGTGCGCTGACATGGACATCCTCGCCGGATATGAAGCTGCGATCCACGACGGTGTAGACATTATCTCCATCTCTATCGGCGGTCCAATCGTCGATTATTCTTCCGATTCGATATCCGTCGGGTCTTTTCACGCCGTGAGGAAAGGGATCCTCACGGTGGCTTCAGCCGGGAACGACGGACCGTCCTCAGGGACCGTAACAAACCACGAGCCGTGGATATTGACGGTTGCGGCGAGCGGCATTGATCGGACGTTCAAGAGCCAGATCGATCTCGGCAACGGCAAGTCAATCTCTGTAAGCATCTCCTAATTTCCTTAAAATCAATTTAGTAAAAAATAAAAAAATTAATAAAAATTGCAATGATCAAAGGGGATGGGAATAAGCATGTTTAAGCCAAAAGCCAAATCTTACCCGCTTGTAAGTGGCGCTGATGCTGCTAAGTCCAAAGACGACAAGTCCTTGGCAAGGTACTTACTTTTTTTTAAGAAGAAGACAGGAACCTAAACTCATGTTACTAAGACTTGTTGATGATATGGTAAAGGTACTGTTTCTCTGATTATTTGGACCGGAAGAAAGTGAAGGGAAATGTGATGGTGTGTCAAATGGGAGGAGGTGGTGTGGAGTCCACTATTAAACGCTATGGTGGTGCTGGTGCCATCCTTGTTACTGATCAGTATCTTGATAACGCTCAGATTTTCATGACTCCTGCCACCTCTGTTAATTCCTCCATTGGCGATGTCATTTACCGTTATGTCAACTCTTCAAGGTTCATCTCTTGGATATATTGTCATTCAAAACAAAGAATGAACCCTTGAGAACATTTGTTTTTGTTTCCTGTGTTTGGTTCAGATCACCATCTGCTGTGATTCAGAAAACCCGAGAAGTGACAATCCCTGCTCCTTTTGTTGCTTCTTTCTCATCAAGAGGTCCTAACCCTGGATCTATACGCCTTCTCAAGGTATATATATACATAGTAACTAAACTTGTCTCCTCATTGTCATGTGATTATGAGAAATGGCTCATCTTTCGCGGATTGTATGTAGCCTGACATTGCTGCACCCGGGGTTGATATATTGGCGGCCTTCACTCTCAAGAGATCACTCACTGGTTTAGACGGTGACACCCAATTCTCAAAGTTCACCATCCTCTCTGGTACCTCCATGGCCTGCCCTCATGCTGCTGGTGTAGCCGCTTATGTCAAGTCTTTTCATCCCGATTGGTCTCCCGCTGCAATCAAGTCCGCCATCATTACATCAGGTATGCATCATCCCGGTTCTGTTCTCGTGAAGATATCAGAATATTAGAAACATGGAACTGAAAACAGAGAAAGAAACCCTTAACATATATACTTGTTTTGGGTAGCAAAACCGATAAGTCGAAGAGTGAACAAGGACGCAGAGTTCGCTTATGGAGGAGGCCAAGTAAACCCAAGACGAGCAGCCAGCCCTGGCTTAGTCTACGACCTGGACGACATCTCCTATGTCCAGTTCTTATGCGGGGAAGGCTACAACGCAACCACTCTGGCTCCATTAGTGGGGTCACGCTCCATAAACTGCTCCTCCATAGTACCTGGAATCGGCCATGATTCTCTAAACTATCCAACCATACAACTGACGTTGAGAACTGCCAAAGCGTCGACGATGGCTGTGTTCAGGAGGAGAGTCACCAACGTGGGACCACCATCGTCGGTGTACAACGCCACCGTTAGAGCACCAAAGGGAGTAGAGATAACGGTAGAGCCAATGAGTTTATCGTTTACAAAGGCTTCACAGAAGAGGAGCTTCAAAGTCGTGGTGAAGGCCAAGAAAATGACTCCTGGGAAGATTGTGTCGGGATTGCTCGTGTGGAAGAGCCAACGCCACTCTGTTCGAAGCCCCATTGTAATCTATAGTCCTTCTTCGGATTGAATTGCTCATGGCATTAATTCTTCACTTCTTTAGCTGCTTCGTGTGTGTGTGTGACCATATCATTATCTAGATTTTGGTCAAGTATGTTAATTTCGTATAGAAATCTAATAAATAATACTCTTTATGTTTTTTAATCTTTTTAAAACATAAACATCATTAATTCTTTTATTGATAAAAAACATTATTCATTATTTATTTATATAATTCAACCAATATTAAAACAAAACTGTATAATTCAAATAGTTATATAATTATGACAACAAAGATCTTCTAGATGAATAGCAAAAGTGGAAATGTGTGGTTTGGACGTCAGTGATCTACTAATGTATGAATTTGTTTTAGCTAAAAGCAAATACTAAAGAGCTGCCATATTGGATTCAAGAATTAAATTTATTTTGAAAAAATTCAATCTAAGACGTAAATAATAGATTTTGAAGTTTCTTAAATGATTGATGATAATTTCAAAACATTTTTCTAATTCTTTCACTTTAGATTTCAAAGGAATACAAAGAAATAAATTTCAATAATCCTTTTAAATTTTATGAAATTTTTGAATATTTATAATGCACAAAAAAGAAACAAAAAAATAGTGATAAAAATAATAAAACCTTAATCATTACCATATCATATAGATAGAGAAAGTCATTTTAAAAAGTGGAATAAGAACTCTATTAACAAAATAATAATAAAAAATCAACTATTTTTTATATCAGTAAAGTGACATCTTATTACAACACTAGAAATCTTCTACATTGTAGCTAAAGTGGATATGTGTAGTTGTAGCTGTGTGATCTACTACTATATGGATATAGAAAAAGCATATACCAAGCTTCGAAATTTAAAATTGGTTAAATGATTAGTTTTTGAGTTTTTTTATTTTTAACTAAAGCTTTTATGATAAAAGTAATGACTCATGAAACCAAGTTTGTCTTTAAAATTTAATTTTATAATCTTGAATGAGTTCTCCCAGTTCCATTGTAAAATCATGGTTGAAAATGAATTAGAATATAGTGCCAATTTAGATTTTGACCAAATACTTTGATTAAATTGACTGTAAAGCCGCCACTTGTAAATGGACTATGAATGACATTTATTCTAGGTTTAATAAATGCAATGTCCATCTAAATTGATCTCAGAGAATTGATTATGTGACGTAAATCTTTATCACCTAAGATTAACACAAGTTGGTAATCTAGGTACTCTCCATAAACCATTCTTTCATAGAGGTTGTCGAGACCCTCAATATTACATTTATCTACAACATGAGTTTTACCTAACCTGGAACACGTGGATTTTTTTCCTTGCGATCATATAACCTTATGATAAAGGTATCGAGCAAATCGATGGTTTTTGGTAAAGAATTTATGATGTTTGAAATTGATTCTGACGGATGAAGGACTAGCCACAAATACAAAGAATTTTAAAGGCGATGTGATCTCAAATTTTCTTATGATTGTGGTAATATGCATTAAACCATTCTCAGTAGATATAAATTATAGATTTTGAAGTATTTTAAATGATGGATGAGGATTTTAATACATTTTTCTAAATTCTTTCATTTTATATTTTAAAGGAACACAAATAAATTTGATAGATTCCAGTCCCTTTAAATTTTATGAGCTTTTTGAATATTTTTAGTGCACAAAAAACAAACACCAATTTTACTGATAAAAATAAACATTTCCATAATATATAGATAGAAAAATCATTTTAAAAAGTGGAATGAAAAATCTACTAACAAAATAATAATAAAAATTCAACTATTTTTACATCGCTATATAAAGATATAGAAATTAGAGTATATTGGAAAATAGAAGAAAATTATTTATCGATTGAAATATGAATTGAAACATATACTTTTTTAATTCGTCAAAACGATAATATATTTTTTACAAAGGAAGATCGTTGAATAGTGAAACATAATGACACATTATCTCTCTAATATCTTGACACTTATATGATTTAAAAATATAAAATGACATTTATATTGAATATATTTTAAATATTTCAACTAATTAATACTCCCTCCGTTATTGAATAAGTGTCACTATGACATTTTTCACACATGTTAAGAAATTGTATGAAATATTGTAAATTGTTATTAATTACATCTCTTTGACCAATAGTATTGTAGATAAATAAAATTATTTATAAAATCAATGCAGTTTGCAATCAATTTTCTGCTGAAAATAAGTATAATTTGTATTGGAATTGTAAAGTGACACTTTTTATAGAACAAGAAAAAATGGTTAGAATGACACTTATTATAAAACAGAGGGAGTATAAAATAGAAATATCTATTACGGAAAAAAAATACCCACAGAGTCCTGGAGTCAAGGTCTAGTACTTATTATGTTTTTTATTATCTGGTGTTCCAAAATTGTGAATAAAAAAATTATTTTATCTTTTCTAAACAACAAAATTATTAGTTATTTATGTAAATAATTTCCAGCTAATAATAAAACATAATTGCATAATATAAATAGTTATATACAATAAAATAAAAACAAAAATGTTTATCTAGTCTGAAATAAAATATTCTAATCAGTCAAATATTAAAATAGCGAAAAGAATATAAAATGCTTGAATAAAACATGGAAAAAAAACTTATTATATTATTATTAGCCCATTGAACTTTAAGCAAAAAGGGGGGGAAATGTTTCATGAGCCCCAAACTTTTGTTTTGTCTCTGTATCAGAACAAGATAGGCCTAATAGTATAAGCCCATATTATAATATGTTAGCCCAGTAACCCCAAATTCTTATTTACGAAATTACCCCTCTACTTCCCTGAACATAAGCCCTAAAACTTAACTGCGTTTTCTTCCCGTCAACAATGGCAGCTTCTATACCCGAACAAGTGCTTCAGCCCCTTCTCCGTGCCTCATCCACTTCATCACATTCTCTAGAAGAATGTTTGCAGTTTCTTATAGAATCTTCAAGGACCGAATCTGGCCGCTCCGATCTGGCTTCCAAGGCGGATATTCTTCCATCGATCGTCGCTCTTCTCCAGCTTCTTCCCTACCCTTCTTCCCGCCATCACCTGAACCTCTCTCTGAAAGTACTCCGAAACCTATGCGCTGGAGAGACAAGGAATCAGGAGGCTTTCGTGGACCACAACGGTTCTCTTGTCATCTCCCAGTTGCTCGATTCTGCGATTGGAGATGTCGAGACTGTTCGGTTCGGATTGCAGGTTCTGGCCAACGTTGTAGTGATGGGAGAGAATCGCCAGAGAGATGTGTGGCTCCGATTTTTCCCGGAGAGGTTCTTGGCAATCGCCAAGGTTAGGAGGAGGGAAACGTGTGATCCTCTGTGCATGGTTTTGTATGTTTGCTTTGATGGAAGCAGCTCGGAGATAGTTTCACAGCTTTGCAGCAATGAAGGACTCAACATCGTTGCTGAGACTCTACGGACATCATCTTCAGGTGAGTAAGTTCGAACACAAATTGTTAAAGAAATCGCTAGGCTAGGAGCCTTATATATGATTATTGATTAGGCTGGCGCCAATTATTTGAATTTTTTTAGAACACTGCTGAGACCATTTAAGGCATTAGTGGACGCTGCTAAGTTTTGTATGTGATTTTTGTAGTTGGGTCTGTGGAGGATTACTGGCTGAAGCTTTTGGTTTCGAGACTCTGTGTTGAAGGAGATTGCTTCCCTGGCCTCTTTTCCAAATTAGTCCACAAGGACGATGCTGGCAACCAGATATTTACATCAGAACATGCCTTTCTTTTGAGGATGTTGTCTGACATTGCTAACGAGCGGTTAAAAGAAGTTTCTATCCCCAAGAGTACAGCTCATTTCCTTCTGGGGTTACTCAGGCAATCAGTTGATGTTTTTGATTTTGTTTCCGGTGAAAAAACTGAGCTTCCAACGGGTTCAGCTGTTATCGATGTAATGGGCTACTCTCTTGTAATTATAAGGGACGCTTGCGCGGGAGGAAGCATCGAGGAACTTAAAAATGGTTCAGGAGGTGGTAATGTCGAGATGCTCTTGTCATCTGGACTAATAGAGTTCCTGCTTGGTATGCTTAGCAAACTTGAGCCTCCAACAACAATAAAGAAGGCTCTAAAGCAGAGTCCTACTTCTTCTGGAAAGCCTTGTCCTTACAGAGGTTTCAGGAGAGATATTGTGTCTGTGATTGGGAACTGCGCGTACAGACGGAAAGAGGTACAAGATGAGATCAGGGAGAGAGGTGGGCTGTTCGTGATGCTGCAGCAGTGTGTGACGGACGATGAGAACCCCTTCTTGAGAGAGTGGGGCTTGTGGGGAGTGAGAAACCTGCTGGAAGGGAACGAAGAGAACCAGAAAGTTGTAGCAGAGTTGGAGATGCAGGGATCTGTGGACGTGCCTCAGCTCAGAGAAATTGGTTTGAGAGTTGAAATTGATCCTATAACATCCAGGCCTAAGCTTGTCAACGATACCACCTGAAGGAAACGTGATATTTCTTAGTGAAGTTGATAAAGTATCATGATGCTTCTGTTGAGTAACAGCCAGGTTTGGGTTGAAATATGGTTTTGGATCTCATCAAAACAAATATACGCTAAGCAGAAACACCATCACCTTTATTATGAATTTACATAAACAAATGTCTCGTCTGGTCAGCTATTCTGTATGAGGTCTTACTAAACATAAATGTATTTGTAAGAAAGGTTCCTCTAATAACGTATACATTAGTGAAACTCCTGGATCCTTTGTTTATATATGATCAAAGAATCTGAAGTCTCTCTCCCTGCAGATGTTCAAAAACAGGTGGATTGGCTTTAATGACTAAGTGGTTGTGCGTAAATTCGCGGATACTATTAATTTGTAAAATTTAATATAATATAATATTTGTTATGTTTTAAAACATTATATATATTTTTATTTTAGTAAAACGAAGGTGAATTTTATTTATTATATATATTCTAAATAAAAAAATCATATATTTTGTTAATTTTATTATTTTATAATTTTTAAGAATATAAAATCTATTTTTAGCATTTTATTAGATATTTTATTAATAGCTATAGCAAAAATAATTAATATATGTTCGAAATGTCATTTCCAAACAATTACCATATACAATTTTGATTTCTAAATTTCATTGAATTCATATTACATTAAATTTATAGATCCAGTAATATTTTTTTAAAAAAGCAATATATACATTACAAATACATGATAATAATTGTTGAAACCACAAAATACTTTCATTGACTAATATGGCTAAGATTAATACACCATGTGAATTCCTTAACGATAAACATGTAAAATTTTGAGATAAATAACTAACAATTTTGGATGGTAGAAAGTTTTTAAAGACATTGTGAACAACTTTCAATAAAATGATTCGCATAAAAATAGTTACACACACCATATATATAATTGACATGGTTGTAAATAAAGTATTCTTATTGTTATATCATTAATCTTAAGATACACAAATTAAAAAAATATTAGCTACTAATTTTATTTTATTTTAATAGAATTTTCTATTATTACCTATTTTATACATAAGTAATAAAATTACTAATCACTAATTGTATTTTTATTATTATCTATAAATTATGCAAGGAAATTTTTTTAAATCTCTTCTTTAAAAATATTTATTTTATTAAATGAACAAGATCATTTATGTCACAAATCCGAGCATTGATGAAAAAAAAGTTAATGCATATATCTGATAACTATTATTGGTAAATATGATTTGTTTGGTTACTAATGTAAGTTAATTTTTGATTTAATTTTTTTAACTCAAATAAATCAAAAATAAAAATCTATCAACCAATTAAAATAAAACAATTAACATGAAAGCTTTTTCACAAGTGACACACCATTAAAAATTAATTAAGTGACTTCTCAATTGATAAACAAAACATTTAGATTGAGATAAGTGTGAATATATATTCAAATAGAATAC
Organism: Moricandia moricandioides; assembly: GCA_905132885.1. NCBI lineage: Eukaryota > Viridiplantae > Streptophyta > Magnoliopsida > Brassicales > Brassicaceae > Moricandia > Moricandia moricandioides. The sequence continues at coordinate 113,918 of CAJHQQ010000327.1, read as the reverse complement.
ATGTCTCCAGTTATTTTCTAGCATAATTTGTTTTTGATAGGATCCCTTTATGAGCATTCGCACCAATACTGAATCATATTTCCACCAACGCTGTTGATGGCGGAAGCAATGGCGTTGATGGAGGCGCCAAAACAGAGTTTAGCTCTCAACCGGAGTAAGGAGACTGGCCTTGGATTCCTCTAATCCCCTTTATGGCAAATCAACTTGTGATTAAGGTACATTTTACAAGATTGCTTCCTTGCATAGCCCCCTACAGTCTTACTTAAGTTTGGCCAAGAAAACTTGACACAATCATCAATCACCCCTTTCAAAGAAGGAGTGTGGTTTGCATAAACCAACGGGATTAAGATTTTCATTTTAACCGATACAAGTATTAATTAAAAAAAAAAAAAAACAGACTTAGAAATATTGTAGTGGTAGAAGAAACTATTCACATGGGGCATGCAGGCGCTCTAGCTTCTTCTTCTTCCCTCTTATTGTTTGCCTCGTTCAAGAGATTGCTTTTTGTTTGCCTCGTAAAAGAGATCCACTTGTGGATTCCTCTTCCTGCTCTCGCAATCCTCTTCTTGAGCCTCTTTCTCAGCCAGCTTCTTCTGCTTGAAAACTTGGCAAAAATGTTTAGGCTTGCCGTAGCAGGAGTCGTAGGGCACAATTTCAAACAACTGCACGTACATGGCGTCAAATTTTGATACACAATTTTACAAAAATGTAATGATACAAAAGCTGAGGAATCTCCTTGATGTGTTTTTCACTTTTGATACAAAAGTTCACTCATTATTTAAGAGAAACCCATAAAACGAAACATAACTTTTTATGAGAGGATGTGTCACGTTCAAGTTCCTCTATTTGATGACGTGGAGTCTTCGGAGAAAGCTCTTCTTTCTTTTTATATATATATATATATAGATAGATAAATAGATCTGATAACTACACTAATAATATGAGGACACATAACGAGAGAAAATGATTAAAGACGTCAAGTAGTTCAATTATGCACATGACAAGATAATGCAGAAAATACTTTAGTATGGAAAGATTCAGAAATTGCAGAAGATATACTGACCTGAAAAAGAAAGAAGATGACAGAAAAGAAGCAACCAAATGGAGTAATTATTTTATTTGAGTATTATCATTCTTCATTTTCGTTTAAGCAATATAAAATAGTTCATATCTTTCTCGCACTTTTTGATATAAATCGCGATCAAATAGCTCGTCGATTACACATTCTCCGAAATGTTATTTTGATGGTGCTGAGAATAGCTCTAAACATGGAAATCATGAAGTCTTGGGATAATGGAATATCCTCCAATGGATGACGTCATTCTCCATAGTCTCAATTGTAAACCAGCTAGTATTCAACCGGCCACAGAAAGAGCCTGCTATATAGAAAGAGCCTGCTACTCCAACCGAGAAATATTCACATTCAGAGGAAGGAGGTTTAGGTTTTAAAGAAGTCGTTGTTGGGTTGATCATTAAAAAATACTTGGAACTCAAGAGGCACGAGCGTGTTTTCCTTCACTTGTTTGTATTTCACCGTATCAATGGATAGTCTTAACAACATGAAACGTGTTCGGTCCAATATAGAACAACCATAATCCCCAATTTTAAAAGTACCCAGATCGGGATTCAGATTAAGGAGATCGAGTTTTTCTAAGATGCATTGCCTTGTCTTTTCTTCAGCACCATCTATGGCTGCTTTCTGTCTCACAAATATATATATATATATATAGACAACAATGTCTTAAAATCAAAATTTAAGAAGTATATTCTTCATAATTTTAACCATATATCAATACGTAGTAAAGAAGAATATTTATAAATTTACCAAGAATGATGAATGTAACTGTGCGGACCATTACCGCCGCTCATGGGATAGGATTGAGAATATTTTGCCATTGATCTATGTATTTGCACGTCAAGAAGATTAACTTCCCAATTGTAGGCAATATTAGTTTTAATATATAACCATAAAAAATGTAGTTTATACTTCTGGAAGATGCTGGTGACAGGAACGTGCCTTCCATAAGGCTAATAAAGCAAGATCGCCATGCCACATCAAAAAGAAATATATAACATTTGAAGCCACATTTTCAAAGTATAAAAACTCTAGAAATTGTTGGGAATATTTTATTAACTTGTAGAGCTATTAATTTATAAATATTTCTTTTTAGATATTTATATGTATTTTTATAAAATAAAAAATAATTGAATTCAATTTTATATATTTATTAAATTTTATAAATTTGAAATTCATTTTGTTTTTATTATATTATTTGATCTATATGAGATATGTTTCATACAATTTTAATGTGTTTTAAATATAATTTTATTAAATATTATTAAAATATTATGAAATCTTAAAAAAAGAAATAGACTATATTGTCAACATAAAACAAAAAATATAATGTATATTTTATATTAATATAAACCAAATATATATATATTATTAATTTATAATTTCAATGGGATTACATAGTTACATGGGATTTTGTAATTTTTTTATATTATCGATTTGTGTCATATTTTAAATCTGTCTAGTTCGGAACCAACAAAATTGTATCGTGTTTATTAGTTTACTGATTAATAATTTATAGAATGTATACTGTAGTGAATTGATGTTGAAGATATTGTTTTGACTTTTACTTTCAGTATTTTCTTGTTCATGTTGTGATTTTTCTTAGACTTTTGAACATTTCCATTTTATTTTGACAATGTATTTATTTTTTTGTGGTGAAAAGCCAATTTGTTATTTCTTATTTAGAACATATCTAACTTTCATTAATCTTAAATTTTTTGAATACAATAACAAGAGGAATTTATCCACCCTATTGGTAGAAAGCATAAAGCTACAACAACAAAGAAAATTAAGCGAGCTAATTTTTCAAAGGAAAATGATAGTGAATTCGAAACGAATCTTGAATGCATTAATAAATCCTTCATGACATAGTTGGACGACTGAGAGTTAGTCATAAATTTGTGACTTTTGAAAGACAACCCTCACTTACGAAAAAAACATAGGTACCCACCGGTATGCAAAATAACAAAGCAGTAAAAAAATCTTAAAACTATAACTTGACAACGAGTCCGAAGATCTACTCTCATAGAAGGAATGCATGGTTGTGAGATTCTCTACGATACAAATCTTCATATAAGAAAAATATGATTCTAAGCACAAACTAGAGACCCCAATAAACCCACCTGATATCTTAGTCAAACTAACCAAAAACTACCAAAACCACAATATCAATCCCCATGGAAAATGGGTTTTGGTGGGTTGGTCTGCATGCTGACAAATCCACCACTTTTCTCAAAGGCCCATTGCCCTACAATGGAACGTCTACACGTCACAGTGTTTTTTAATCGCAGCAAATACGTGCCATCCTCGCCGGTTCCACGAATTTTACATTGTATAAAATCACTAGTGATCATGACCTACATGATTATAATTTCACATTTAAATATATAAAAATAAGATTCTTTCGTTTCGTGCTCAGAAACAAACATTTACTTAATAGTTAAATTATGACAATGAATAAATATTTTTTATTTGCTTATAAGCTTTAAATTATTTTGTAATTTATATGTATAATAAAATATATTATATATCATTATCTTCCCATTTTAATAAGATATGCAATTTCAAATATATTATTTTTACTATTTCAAATATTTATTTTTAATATGTTGATTTACATCTATTATTTTAAATTAAACAATGATTTTTTATCATATTAAAATTGGATTATTATTTTCTTAAATTCAATATAGTTCACTACAACTTCTTATATTTGTATAAAGTGGTATATATATTTTAATAAAATAGGAAACAAAAATATTATATTAGAGTTTCATTATTAAACATAATTTATAATATTTTGAATATTCTCATACACACTAAATCATAATTATTAGTTGATTTGATTGTTCATATTAAAAATGTTGGTTATTCATAATTTAGTATAGTAGATTGCATCATTTTTTCCTGAAATGATCATAATCTTTTTGTTACAATTAGACTACAATAAGAACATCTAGTTAACTAGATTATGCTTACTTTTATATTAGGACGATAAATATATATTTTTAAACATGTATAATTGATATATGCTGTTTTTGATAAAAAAATAAAAAGTTTAAGTGTTGAAATTTTTGTTATAAAAATTCTAATCATTAACTGAAATATATTGATTATAAAAATATAATTTATCTTGTTGCAGCCTCACATTTTTAAATATTTATTTATTTTTATAATAATCATTTTTGAAAAATGAGATATTTTTAAATTAATATATATATATATATTTTTTTAGGAAACATAAAGAATATAAAAGCCTATGTTTTTATTTTATAAGTAGTTCCTTTTTAGAGATTAATTATGTGCTTTAGTAAAAATGAAAATTAAAGTAAAATATTAATCATAATTTTATTAAGTAAAATGAAACATAAATAATTATTACAAATAGCATTTAGAAATAATATTTTTAGTTTATTAATGGTATTAATGTAATCAATTATCACAAAAGTTAATGTGAGCGCGACACGTAAAAAAGTCAGTTTTTAAATTATATTATAAATTTAAAATCAGTTTTCAATATATTCAACTAGTTGTTAATTTTGTTTTATCAATCGTAGTCGAAATTTTTAATTAAATAATTTAGAAATTTAAATAAATTTTTATATATGAAAACTAGAAGAAGCAATCCTATTAGATATATAAGAAATCTATAAACATCTATTAATTATATCTAAAATTAGTTGTATAATAGTATAGACTTTTAATATATTTATGTATGTATATTTTACATTTTTCCTTTTATAATTATCAATTTTATTGTATTTATTTGGCATATGCTAAGATAACACGTATCACACTAATTTAGAGAATTAAAAATTGTATAGTAAGATATTTAAAAGTCAACTAACTTGGTATGTAATCACGATTAGTTTTACTATAATATTTCTTTACAGAAATGCTATTAAAAATTAGGCCGTATATGGTATTATTCACTATGAACTTGATTTTGTGCCAAATTGAAAGTGATTATTACATTAATTTTTGGGTATGTTTGACCAGTGTTGTTGTGCAATTATTACGGTGAGATTGAGCCAAATAGTGCCATTACATTATTTTGTTTATTTTTGCAAAGAGCATTCTTAAAATAACAAATGACCAATGGTGCATCGACACAAAATGCACCTCCTCCTTCATAGGATAGTTATTATTATTATTTATTATTAAAAAAAAGTGCAAAAGCCGTTTCATTTTCTCTCCATTTCTTATAGAAAACCTTGAATCTCATCATCGCCGCCTGCAATACAAGAAAGAAGGTGGTGTAGTTTTGGCCTGTCTTCTTTCGACAATCTTTGTTATCAATAAGCGATGGGAGATAACAATCACAAAGATCAAAGGCCACTTTCGTTTGAGAAATCTAATAAACCCATTTTCTCATTTTACATGTCATCTTCATCACCATGCTCTTTTACTGCCATCATCATCCTCCTCATCTTCTTCACATATTTTTTATACTCCTTCAGTTTCATCACTTTTTTACACCCTTACTCTCCTTCTAGAATCTCTAACTCTCTCCTTGTACCCGTTATGCGACTCGGATCCGGTCTACAACCCGACGAAAAGACGGAGCTTAAACACATCGTCTTCGGGATCGCCGCCTCCTCAAATCTTTGGAAACATCGAAGTGAGTACGTGAAAACATGGTGGAGACCAAAGGGTGAGATGAAAGGTTTTGTGTGGCTAGACAAACCCGTAAACGACACCGTTTCCTCCTCCACGGCCTTGCCTGAGATCAAAATCTCTTCCGACACGTCGAGTTTTAAGTATCGTTATCGTAACGGACACAGATCAGCCATAAGGATCACAAGAATCGTGTCGGAGACGGTAAGACTGTTAAACGGAACAGAAGCCGAGAAAGAGGTTAGGTGGATAGTGATGGGTGATGACGACACAGTGTTTTTCCATGAGAATCTGGTTAGGGTTTTGAGGAAATACGATCATAAGCAGTTTTATTACATAGGAGCTCCCTCCGAGAGTCATTTGCAAAACTTGCATCAGTTCTCTTACGGAATGGCATATGGAGGAGGTGGTTTCGCTATAAGTTATCCTTTAGCAAAGGCTTTGGAGAAGGTTCAAGATCGTTGTATTGAAAGATACTCTGATCTCTATGGTTCTGATGATCGCATTCATGCTTGCATGGCTGAGCTTGGTGTTCCCCTCACCAGAGAACCTGGCTTTCATCAGGTCTGTCTTTTTTTTTCTTCTTCTATTTTAAGGTTTTATTTTTTTTTAATTTATATTTGAGGTTTTAGTTTTACCGAGTAAAATTAGGCGAAAACCATAACGTGAAAAATGTAAATAAAACTTAAAATCCGTGATCTGATTCACTTTCCACTATTTTATTTGTTAGCTTATCAAGATTTGAGATTTACGGGAATTGAACTTTAATATAATTAGATTTATTAAAAAGCTAATAGATTTATTAAACTAATCATAGGTTTATGTTAGATTTGTATAGAGTTTTGTCTATTTAGTAAATCATGTTCCAATAGTTTTTTTTTTAAAGTACAACAGATATACTCCATTTGTTACAAAAAGATCCAAGTTTTAGAAAAAAAAACTGTTTTTAAAAGATAAAATATATTTTCAATGCACTTTTTATTAGCTAATAATTATAAATTGCAATTTTCATTAAAATTAATTATGTTTATTACATTTTTATTGGTCAAAACTTATGAAAAATAGTTAAACACAGAAAACAATACATTTATAATTTTATTACGTTTTCTTAATATGTGTGAAAACTCCAAAATATGTAAATTTTTGAAACGGATGGAGTATTTATGATTCTGAAATTCTTTTAACCGGCAAGAATCATCACTCCAATAATACTAAATTTTAATATAAATATAATCACTAAGTAAATATATTTTTGAAGAATAGGGATGATATTGATGAAAATTTAAAAATCATCAAGCTAATAACAATATTTTTATAACATATTAAATCTAGAAATCAATAATATAGAATTTAGGAATTAAACTCCCCACTAACTCCTAAACAACACTATATAATATATATATACACAGAAGTATTTTATTTTTCTTTTGCCAGCAAGATGTGTTTGATTAGAGCTATCTAAATTTAGAGAAGTGATGATGTTTGGGCTAATCATATTATCAGTACCGCTCATTAGGACAAATTTCTTACTTAATATATTTATATGATACTCAACAGTTTGATGTGTACGGGAATCTCTTGGGTCTATTATCGGTTCATCCACAAGTGCCAATAGTCTCAATCCATCATCTAGATGTAGTAGAGCCTATATTCCCAAGAACTAACCGAGTCAATGCCGTAAAGAGACTGATGATCCCAGCAAAGCTCGATTCAGCTAGCCTCGTCCAACAGTCCATATGCTACGACACATCCCGTCAGTGGACGATCTCTATCTCATGGGGATACACTGTCCATATCACACGTACGTATATGCCAGCAAGGATGATGGAAGTGCCCACTCGTACCTTCAACGACTGGCACAAACGCCACGACTTCACCAATCTTGCTTTCAACACACGTCCTGTAACATACACTGATTGTCAGCGTCCACGTGTGTTTTACATGTCTCGTGCGCTCAACGATTCTTCTTCGGGCATGACGATTAGCGAGTACTTGAGGCACAATGAGTGGAATCCTAAATGTGAGTGGGGAATACAAGATCCTTCTGATATCAATCGTGTCTTCGTCTACAAAAAGACTAACCCGGATAGGTGGAATAAGGTACACACACTCTGTTCAATTTACTTTGTAAGAAAATTACTTATTCGATATATGTAAATGTCAAATGTTTATAGGCACCAAGGAGAGATTGTTGTCGATTATTGCCTACAACGAAGAAGGGAACTATGGTGATCAATGTGACAGCTTGTGAAAATGACGAAGTTGTTGCTTATTCTGATAAGTAGTTCTTTTGTTACTTTACAAGGCTTATAAGAACAGCTTGCTTTCTTATAAGAAACTCTTTAGAAAAGACCTTGTTTGTTTACTGTAGTGACATTGTATACTTATAAAATAAACTATATAAAAATTTGTCAAATTTTCATCTATTTTTTTTTGTGTTAACGATTGTATTAAAAAATGTTTATGTATCTTGCAATTACTCTAAAAAAATGTTTATAGTAAGAGTGATTGGTTGGGTTGTAGAATCCTTTTTTAATGATCGCGAGATAAAGTTTTGTTTTTTTTTTTCAATTTAGAAGTTACTACATTTTTTGTTTAAATTTTAATATTTGAGTTTTGACATCTATAATTGAAATAACTTATATTGATGTTTCATAGTGCTCTGGAAATTCAGGATTTGGTTCGGATCGGTTCATATTTTTGTTTTATATTTATGAATTGTTTAAGAAGCGACATTTTCGAATCGAATCGGTTTTGGGTTATATCGGGTTCATGTAGAATCTTTTTCTAAAACCTAAAATAGAACCAAATTAGAAATAGTTTGGGTTTAATTCGGGTTTAAAGTAAAAAATCTGAAAAACACCCAAACACCCAAATTCCTAAATATCAAGATTTCACTTAGATGTATTGAAGGGATGTATGTGACTAATGAATGTCATATTTTTTAATTTTAGTCATAAACCTTGCCATATTTTTGTTGTTGGTATATATATATGTGTGTGAAAACAGAGATATTACTTACCCCAAAGGTTCAAGCGTGGGAGTGATGGTGTGTGGACCGAAGAAGATGAGACAAGAAGTGGCGAAGAAATGTTCTTCTGGTTTGGCTGAGAATCTTCACTTTGAATCTATCAGTTTCAGCTGGTGATTGGGCATTTACGATATAAACATAACTCTTTTCTGTGTGCTCTTTTTTTCCTTGTGTGGTTGTTTTGTGAAATTTTCTTGATCTTTTTTTCTAAAATGTATTTTTATTGTGAAAATGATCCCTAGGATTCAGCATCTTTCTGTATTTAAACATTGTATTGCCTTATGTAATGATTTGGTCTAAATCGAGGAGTGGAGTATTGTATTAACGTTTTTTTTTTCTTTTGAGAAAATAGTTAATGGACCTCCAAAGATATTACGGCGGATCTTTTCCGGAGCGCACCACCATCGTTGCCTCATAGCATCACTATCTCTCCGTCCACCCTAAGTGGGCCACACGTGTTCGCCAATCTCTCGCCTGTCGCTCGTGATCTTATAAGGCTTTCTAGATTTTTATTACCCCATAACAACATCTTCAACCCTAGCATCCCATTTTGGGGTATTTTTTTTTATATATATTTAAAAAAAAAAAAAAAAACGAACCAATCACGGATCATCACGTGACAGTGGGATCCGTGAACAGTACAAGAGCTAGTGCTTAATTAGAAGCTTTTAGAAGTGGTGCTCTAATTTAATCTTCAAGGCTATATGAAATCCCTTGTGCATGTTTAGTCTGTCAAACACACCCTCACGTGACCAGTTATCTTTCTATCACGTGATAGACGAGTGCATTTCTTTGATTTTTATAGCAAAAAGATATATACATTTCCGTAAAAGAAAGAAAAAACACATTTATGTCATTAACAAAAAAGGAGGGGACAGTATATTCAAAACTGCAAAGCTGTTCGTGGAGGTAACATGAACTAATGTGGAAATGATTTTTGATTTCTTGCAGATTCACAGTGTAATGGTAACACGAATAGAAGAAATTAAAACAATTTTGATGGAGAGCAATCAAAATTTTCTTTTTAGAAATTTCACCATTTTGTATTTTTAAAAGCCTACGTGGGTTGTATTAATTTATTCCTTTTCATTGTAGTTAAGTTTTCATATCGACAAAAAAAAACAGATTGACAGATGGCTTCAGTAAATACATCTAAATAAATTTATTAGTCAAAGTAATGCTTTATGTATTGGACTTTAATCAGCAAGTGATAGTATATGAATAAAAAACACAACATTTCATATATCAGCTTATAAAAATTTAAAGAAGGTATAAATAGTTTTATGTACTTGACAAAGCCTAGGACTGTGATTCGGATCATCGGGTTGGGTTAATGTCGGTCCATATCGGATCTGGATCCTTAGAATTCTAAACATATAGATCTAATTAGGTACTTAGAATTTTTTGGTTCGGATTTGAATCGGTTCGGATTTATAATTCAAATATCTAAATACCCATAATTTTTAGATATACTTTGGATTCATGTTGATTCATGTATTTAAGATCCGAAAAGGATCTCAAGTACTCGAACTCGACCGAAATCATAGAAAAAAAAACAAATCTTGAAAAAGACTCAGAAACCCAAAATATCCAAATATTTAACCCAAATCTTACATGAATATTTAAAATACCCGAAATTTTATTCAAATATCCAAATTATATTGTTGAAAATCTAAATTTTTACGCGAAATCCAAAAACCCAAACCCAAAACTTAAAAAAATATATGTAATAACAACATTATACTCAAATATACATAATATATACTAGAAGTTTCATGTATTTCAAGTATCTGATCGGGTCTCGGGTAGGATCCGGATCCGAACCGAGACCCGCATGTCCAAAATAATTATACCCAATAAATACTTTAGCCAAAATTCGGATTCGAAACTGTATTTTCGGATTGATTCCGGTTCAAATTCACGGATCCATGAAAAATGTTTAGACCTACTAAATCCCATATGTCTAATCGTTTAATTAGGCCAATAATTGTTAGGTGGATTGATGGTATCTTTGCTAAAAATATTGATGTCAAATCCGCTCTGCTTGACTCGTCCCGTGGCGGATTGATGGTATCTTTGCTAAAAATATTGATCTGCATAATTCGAAAGTAAAACTTTAATAAATTCGCATTCATTCTTTATTCATCGGTCCACTAAATTTATTTAAATTTAATAATTTATATATATATTTTAAAAATATTTTTAATAATATAAACTGTATATTATAAAACATATTTTTTTAAAAAATCTAATTTTTTTTAACTAGTATGTTTATGCATTATATAATATTTATAATTAAAATTTAGATAATAATAATTTTCAATAAATAAATAAATAAATTTAGTCTTAACCCATTGCAGTTTTTAAATTAGTTGACATGTATATGTTCCTTATCCAAAATATATGTTATGCATCAAAAAAATCTTAACCCGCATCCGCTCCATGGATCAAACATGGCAAAAGGGCGAGATCCAGGTTTTTTGAATCAAATTCTTAAAAAGCAATGTTTTAATATTCGATCCAGACCCGCGGGAAAATCTTATTATTGATACATAAACTGGTTTGAGTTTTAAGAAATGTCCATTATTTTAAACACCATAGAGTCCATTAAAATCCTTAAATTCGACAACTTGGTTATCGGTTAAACCACCTAATGAGTGATGTTTTATTTTTAAGTGTTTTTTTAATTTACATTTTTGTTTCCTATTTCAAATAAAAATTTAGGTTCTAGCAATGTTCAAGAAATCGTTAGGTGGTAACTAGACGCTTTATAGAGGACTAGCGACTAGGCGGATTATTCGAAGTCTAGACGAGGTTTAGGCGTTAACAAATTATTGATTTATTATATATATATATATATATATATATATGAGATTTATATAAAATATTTTAGTTATTATATAAAAATATAAAATTATTGTGATAAATTATCAAATTAAATATACAAAACAAAAGAAATTAGATAAAATTGTAGATCTATGCTGACATTATTGATTAAATTAATATATTTAGATCAATTTAATCTGATTTCAACTAATTCTGAATAATTTAAATTGTATAAATCAGATTTTTTTTTTTTTAAAAAAAACTGGATAAGATCGAGTTGACATCTAAGCTAGGATCTAAACGCCACCTAAACCGATTTTTAGAACCTTGATTTCTAGTTTTTAGTTTTCTCGTTAATATATTATTTTTTTGCTACAACCTATACTTTGTATCACTTTCAATTTTGTTAAACTATGGACTATGGTATATTAGTATTACATTCAAAGTATTATGTGTAATCAACAAGCGAATCAGAGCGTAGATGCTATTGTGACAAAAAGAAAGAAGAGAGTTTTAGGTGTTATGGACCTATGGTGGGTCTTGCTGCATGTGATTTTACTCTCTTCGTTAACTTAAAATTTGGTAAAATTTAGCGGCAGCATTTGTTATTTAATTTTTGAGAGTATACAAGAGGGTACAATAGAGATTTAAGGTGAAACCTAAGGGTAATTCAGTCCAAGAAACAAAATCAAATGGAAATATATGACGGGCTGAGAAAAGCAAACAAAAAAGTTTAATAAACAAGAAAAAAAAATTCTCATATCGAGTTCTGTGAGATCTGCTCCAAAAAAAAAAAGAAAAAAAACTGCTATCGGGAAGAAGAGGAGAATCGCTTACGTGGTGGTGACATATATATATTTATATAGTGAGTGTTGTGTAATATATATATGCATCTTTCTAACTTGGTTTGGTTGGTTTGGTTGTGTGTGTGTGTTGTTGAAGGGGTAAAATGAGGATTAGGAAGAACATGAAGCTGTCTTCGATGCTTTTAGCGACAGCAGGTTACGGCGGAGATAAACTGGAGACATATGTGTGTCCTCTAAACCAATCTCCGTGGGATGTGATTCCTCTGACTTCCTCCTTCGAAGACGACGATGGTGCCGCCGAGTTAACAAACCTAATCGACTCGTCGTGGTTTCTACCTTCTCCGTCGTCTTCTTCTCACCAGGTAAATCCAATTAATGTCAGTATGTGATCTCATTTCGATTTCGCTCCAGCATTATTAGGGTTTGTCTTGTTTGTTCGGGAAACTCCAAAGAACCCTAAAATTGTGGATTTTGAGAACCTGGGTCTCTTTCTTTCAAGATTAGGGTTAATGGGTTGTTATTATTTCGCTTCTCTGAACTATCTTTCGTTCTCTGGCTCCGATTATTCTTTTTTTGACAAAAGTGTGTCTCCATTTCACTCAGTTGGGTGGAGAGGATAATGTGAGCTTGGGAGATTCTAACGGCGCTCCACAAAGGTAACAATCCATTTCCTTTTCACTCCAATCGTGTCTCCCTTCTTCATTCTTGTCTCCTTCCTTCGCTTCTTCCGTGTTTTTTTTAGGGTTTTCCTCGTCTGTTCCTTATTTCGATAACTCGGGTAATTTCATTTCGCCCGAATCGGACTCGGATCCTAAATGCCGCCCGACCCGGTTTCAATTTCTCGACCTATCTTCATTTTTTTTTTTTTTTTTCCTTCAGATTAAATGGCTCCGTCGGAAATAACCACAGCCTTGTCTCCGACGAGCGTCTTCATCTCATTGCGCCGCCGGACGTTGAAGATCCGAGCGATGGCAGTGACAATAAATCATACCCCGTGCCGGTGAAAACCTCCGGCGAAGACTACCAAGCGGCTGTCTCGGTGCCAGCGCCGCCTAAACGCGGACGGCCACGTGGTTCGGGCAAGAAAGCTCAAGCCTCCACCACCACCACCGCCGCGGCTTCTAGTAATCCGTATGAGTTTTACTATTACTCTGGTTTCGGGCCACGTTGGGGCAGAAAAAGAGGCGGCTCCGGTGACGAGAAGATAGTTGTGACTGATAATAAAAACGGTTGCGAAGATAAAAAGAGTAACAACAGTAGTGGTGAAGAGAGTTATAAAACGGCGGCGTTTGAACGTGGGAGCAGTAGCTTTGATGGGTTTGAGTTTATGGACGTAGTTGAAGATGGCAAGAAGATGAAGAGTAGAATGGCGATGAAGAAGTTGAAGAGAGGGAGGAAGCCCGTTAAGGAAAGGTCTTTAAAATCCCTCATGTAATATATCCATCTTTTGTGAGGCCTTTTCTGTCTTTTTCGCTTCATCCTTTTTTTTGTTGTCTGTAATCAGATTTCGTTTGTTTTTTTTTAGTTTACATTTGCAGTAATGTTTTCAAATCTATGTTTGTATTTGGTTAACATGTCGTTGTTTGTAGTTGTTTAAAAAAATGCTTTTACCTTTTTTATCTTTGCAAAAAAACCATTTTCTTAAGAAATTTAAAGCTATAATGTCTTTTTGTTTTAGTAAGCAATTTTTTAAATAACGTGGCTTTAAAAACTATTTAATTTTTAAAGCGTCTTATTTGTTAAACCTCGCCATGAAACATGATAGATTTTTATCATAGTGTCCAAACCCTAAATCATTTAGATAATCGTATTTTCTCAGACACTTTCGTGTTTACATTAATATTATTTTTTAAATCTTTATTTTAACAGTATTTATTATTTCATAAATATTTTTTGTGTGCTTTCATAATTTTATATAATTTTTTTATCTCCAATTTTTCATTTGTTAATTTAATACTTCTTTATTGATAACTAATATTATTTGCTATACATATATATATACAAACAATAATCATCTTATTTTATAGAATCATTCTAAAGTTTTATCAGAGATTTTATAAATTTTAGTTTTAAGAGAAAGATAAAAACATAAAAAAATTATAGGAGTGTCTTTCATTTAAAAAATATATAAATCAATGTATTATAAATATTTTAAATAAAAAACTAACAAAATATAATATATGTCTTTTCATCATCAAAAATAATAATATAATAAAATTGAAATATGCATTTCAATGAGCATCAAAATTTTAATAAGTTGTAACTTCAAAATGCCGCATTTAATTTCTTAAAATCATTTTAAAGTTAGTAATTTAAAAATAAATATAATAGAAAAAATTGAAAATAAAAATATTTTTTCTAAAAAAAGTATTTGCTATTTAAAAAATTTCTGTTTCAAAAATTATTGAAAATATTTTTTCTTACAAAATATAATACATCGTTTTTTATTTTAAAAATTAAAATACATTAAATAATATAGTAGCATAATTAAATAAATTTTTTATTTTTAATACAATAAAACTAGAAAGACATTAGTTTAAATAATAAACCAATGCATTTTTGTCAGAATGACATTTTTAACACGGCAGAACATATAATTGTGTACACTGGATCATTTTAAACATATTGATAATCAACTTTTTACAATCTAATATGGTAGCTGGTTTAGAATTATCTTTTTATGATTAAAAGACTTTTTGCCTAAGCAAAAATGATGAAAATTATTTTGGATCAATGATCCAGTAACATACTATCTTTGACATTGAATTGGAAAAGAACTTATTGATAACCAAATTATTAGTTTTTTATGAAATTTAACTCCAAATTATCTAAAATTACAATATTCAATGTTTTGGTCTAGAAATATAAGTAACAGATTTTTCGATAACACTAAAAATTTGTATATATCTTATTAGAACTGCAAAGAAAAAATATAACATTATATTTAGTTTCTTTTTTTCCAATATAAATTTTAGACTTCCTCCATTGTTAGTAGTTTTAAAATATTTTATATTAAATTTATAATATTATTTGAAAAGGTTAATAGTCGTACGTTTGAGAAAAAACTTTAAAGTATAATATTCTAGAGAAATATACACTCTATATTTATAACTATAAAAAATTACACATTTATTTAAGTTAGCATGTTTTCTAATCATTTAATAACTAAATACATACTCCCTCCGTTTTTTTATATTTGACGTTCTAGGATTATGCACACAGATTAAGAAACATTTAATTTTTTATCATTTTCTAAACAAAAACATCATTAATTGTTTACCTAACCACAATTCAACCAATAGTAAAATAGAAACTATAATATCATTGGTCATTTAACATTAATTACTAATAAATTTTACACAGAAAATTGAAAACGTCAAATAATTTGGAACAAAAAATTTTCCCTAAAACGTCAATTATAAAAAAAAACGGAGGGAGTATATCACAAATACATATTTTAAGGTGTATAATATATGTACACACTTTTTATCATAATTGCATTATATATATTATCTTAAAATATCATATCTTATGTTGAACAATTTGTCTAAAATACCATAAATTTAAGTTTGAGACATACTATTACTATTTTTTCTAACATTGCAAATTTAATACCAAAATAACCCAGAAAAAAAATCTGAAGGGTTAACAATAATCTTAAATTAGAGAGAGGAAACATAATCATGATGTTTTAATTTTGTGTTCGATTCATTAAGGATAAAAAATATTGTAATGCAATATTTTAAAAAGAAATTGAAAATTAAATTATTAATGACGCTTTATAAGGAAAACAAACATAAAAGTGTGGTACTTTAGGATATTTTCATTATAATTTATGAATGGAACGCATACAATAAATAATTACAATTATGCCTTTCTAAAGCACATTTAAAACTCCATCGTTACATAAAGAAAAGAAATTATAATATAAATAATACGGCCACAAAGAAACAAGTTCAATCTTTACTAATCAGACCATAATTTGGTAAACTCGGTTTATCGATAATCTTACGGACTAATTTTGTCCGGACCAATTGTCATTATTGTGACTTTTATGTGTCTCAACTTGTCTGCCAACTTTTCCACTGATGACGTGGTAGTTTGAGTATCAAAGACCTATAATAGTAAAATATAGATTGTTCCACTGTCCGTGGATCGTTCATAATTAATGATAGATGTAGAAACTTACTAGTATTAGTTAATGTGAACTGAATGAGATATTTTGTAAAAAAGAAAGTTTAATAATTCAATAAACAGTCTTAAAATAACAAAGAAGTAGTATTAAAATAATCTTCAACGTTGATATTATTAGTTTTGCCTTGTTTATGTTAACATGCTGCTGTAATGGCTTCATTTATTAGATTACTGTATAGTAACGTAAAGAGAAATAATTAACACGATATTATTTATTATAGTATACACACTATACTCTAATAAATTTCAAAGCAGAAAACACTTAACAAATAAACATTGCTCGCACAAGAATCATCGTGTGTGCCCAAAAACAATCTATGTAGTATATAATAATGTATAGTTTTTTTTTTTTGCTAAAATTTGGAAACCAATATGGTTTATATAATAAAGGCATAGAGAAGGAGGATCTCAAAGAGATGTGTTGAGCAGCTCTCTGTAATCTTTACGGATTCCCCAAAGAATCTCACTGCATTTTTTCATGCTTGGTCTGGAACCTCTGTGAGGAGCTAGACACTGAAACGCCATCTCCAACACCTTCTCTAGTGCTAAGTTGTTGGCTGGATTTCGTTCTAGCTTCGGGTCCAAAACCGATATTGTATCTCCACTTGTGAACTTCTTGATCGCCTGATCATTAACACTCACAACCGTCAATCGATAAGCTTAAGATGAATGATAAGCAGATAGATGTTAACTTTACCCATCTAATGGTGATGCGTTCTTTTTGTTCTCTGTGAAGCTCAATGGGACGGCGACCAGTGAGAAGCTCGACGAGTAGTACACCGAAGGAGTAGACGTCGCTTTTGTCAGTGAGTTGATAGGTAGTTAAGTATTCAGGGTCTAAGTAACCAGCGGTTCCTTTGACTTGTGTGGAGACATGAGTGGCTCCTGATTCAGAATCAGGAGCTAATCTTGCGAACCCGAAGTCAGCAACCTTGGCTCTGAAGTTGTCAGTGAGGAGAATGTTTGAAGATTTGATGTCTCTGTGGATGAGAGGCGGCTCTATAATAAACATATATACATGAGCCCAACAAGTATCAATCCAAAAAAATACAAGTAAATAGGTAAGGAAGTAAACTTACGGGTATACATGTGAAGATAGGTAATGGCATGAGCAATATCGGTTGCGATATCTAGCCTAGTTGCCATGTCCAGAGTCTTTCCTTCCTTACCTAAAAATAAAATGTCAGAAGAAGAGAAATAATAATAATATATAATAACAAAGAAAGAATGAAACTGACAATCCAAGTGATCTCTGAGATTGCCATTGGGTACATATTCGACAACAAGAAGCTTCTCGTCATTGTGAACCAAATAACCATAGTATTTGACCAAATTCAAATGAGTGACTTGAGCCAATGTCTTAATCTCACTCATGAACTCTGCTCCTTGACGCTCGTCGTCGTATAAACTCTGCAGAAGATAAATATTAAAATAACATCTCATCTCATCAGGCTGAGAGAAACTGAGCAAGAGAGTATTAAGGACAAAGGCAGAGCCAAAAAATTGGTTACTTTGTTGGGGTTTCGAACCCTGGTTAGACAAAGAAAAACTATAAATTTTAGATTTTACCATTAGACTAAATAAGAATTTAAAAAAATTGTGGCTGAAAATATCTTTATAATAAAAAGTCTGGAAGCGACTTCTTCCTTGGCTTGGTCCAAGGGCCGGCTCTGGATAAATGTACATATCGGAATTGAAAAATATTTTTAATAATATATAAGATAAATGAGCCAATCCACTAATCATTAATTGATTTTAGGTTGAAAGACCATCAAACTTAACCAAAGAGGTCGGTTTAAGAGTTATATATGAAGACCTTTTTGGCACGTTTGACAGCAACGGTGGAGCCATCTCGAAGTTTGACCTTGTAAACAGTGCCGAAACCACCTTGTCCGATCCTGAAGGAAGGGGAGAAGTTCTTGGTGGCGGCGTAGATTTCATCGAAGCTGAATCTTTGACTCGGATTCTCTGTATCGTTGCCGTTGCCATAGTAACTTCCTGTGGAGCTGCGTCTACTACGTATGTCATGATGGTCTGTTGAGAACATAAAAGGATTAAAAAAATGGAAGAAACTTGTGATCAAACCATAAAAAGGAGTTAGCAGTACCGGAGACGTTGAAACTGTTGGAGTGAGGAGGAGTGAAGCAGGTGACGAAGATCCCAGAGATCCAGCGAGCGAAGGAGGTGTGTGTTTTGTCGGTGGTGGAGGAAGGAGCTGGGGAACGAGTAGTAGTGCTGTACGAAGAAGTAGATGCGGTTGCAGGTGATGATCCGCCTGTGTAGCTATGCCTCCCACCACTGCGCATCGATAAACAATTCTCAAATCTCAAATGGACGAGTCGCAGAGACTGACTTTTCAGAATTCAACTTTTGATTATACACTCTTCGTTTGGTTTGGTCTATTTATTGTCCAGCTGTACACTTTTTAAACCAGACAAGCTATCTATATCTATATATATAAATCATTTTTTAACTGTTTATTTACATATAATCCAATGATTTTGTAATAATGCCATCATTTATTTAGATTTTTTAAGTCAAACGTGTGAGTTGTAAGCGATGAAATTATAAGCTACTCTGGTTCCATTTCTTTTTAAAAAAAAAAGAAAACTAATATAAACAACTTTTATTAATGTAAAAACTTCTGGTTACACGGCCTTATAGGCAAAATATTAGAATATTAAACCTGTTGTTCAAAATAATACTATTAAACATGCCACTATACGATGGTAAATTAAATGTGCCGTTATTCGTTAATTAATACGTAATATTTGTTTTAAAACGTAATAATTTAGTAGTAGTATTTTTACACGTTAACCAATCTAACTATCGGTATGCTTTGCTTCCTCTGTATTTAAAAATTTCATGTTTAAGGTTTCTTACATTAAGAAACAATAAATACATTCTTTTACTTATTTTTTCTTTTTAATTTTAAGTGATGTTTTAGTAAAAAAATGTTTTACATTATGATCATTTGTATCATATATTATAATTTTTATTAGTTGATTATTTGTAATTATTATTGTTTTTAGACAACTGAATAAAACTTTGTAATTCTTTAATTGATATGCAATTTTTTTTTAAAAACTAGTTATTTTAAAACAAATAGAATATTAGTTTTTTTTTGATAAAGCTCCACTATTCATATTTTGAGCATTTATTTTATATTTTAATTTTAAAGATAAATACGTTAATGCATTTTTCTCAAATAATTTTTCTAAAATTTTTTGTCACCAAAATAACCCAAAAAAAATTCGAACTAACTCTTTTTATTTGAAATTTTGAATATTTTTTTTTTCTAATTTTGAAATTCACATACAAATTTCCTCTCATAACTTTAAACCTTAAGTTTACATTAATTAACCGTGTGAATATATATTTATAAATAAAATTTACTTTGATCATTTTATATGCTATATTTGTAACGAAAACGTTTTTGAAGATAATTCTAATATATTTCTTAATTATATTATAAAATATTCTGTAAACAAGATTAAAAATTAAAACACGGAGGGAAAACTAATTCAGTAATAGTATTCTGGTCAGCGTTTCCTTCAGCCGCCAGCGTATTAATAAATGCCAGAAGGATCTATCTCTCCAAATTGCAATCATTTTCGCATTAAAGTTTGTATTTTTTTTCCTTTTTTGTATAAACACTTTTAGTAACTTTACAAGATTACCATGAATAAATTTATTAAAAGTCAGGTTAATGACTTTGATTCGAAGTGAATCAAAATAGGATAGGAGAGGTTAGGTTAAGGATGGAAGATTGATAAACCATAGCAGTTGAAGGAAGGTTGATATTTGACCATACAAATTTACAAATCAATCAAACAAATTGTCTCCGACAGTGGGTTCAACATTTTGACCATCGATAATAATGGGCCATGGTGTGTAAGGCCCAGTATTTGCCCGTCAAAATAACGAAGTCGTACTGTATGTCCGTAATGAGAGAACAATAATTAATTCGGCAGGCCCCGGGCTCACTAGTATAATTAAATAACGGTGAATGATGAGTTAGTGGAACTTCCCGTTTAGGCCCGTGGACTTGAAGCCCATTTCAACATCTCTAAGTGGAAGCAGACAAAAAAGCTCTCTCTCTCTCTCTCTCTCTCTCTCTCGGAAGCCTCGCCATAATTTCCTTCTCCTCGCTTTTTCGCAGGCGGACGAGGAGGAGGAGGAGGAGGAGGAGGAAGTACAAATCTCCGACGACATCTCTGTTATTACTTTCCGGTTCTTCTTTTGTTTCCACAAAATATGTTTACCGCTTATTCAATTTTAAGGAGGGTTCACGTACTGTTATTGGATGTGTTTTCTTTTTTGTTAATGAGATGCTGATGAGATGCTGAATCAAGTTTATGCTGTGTGTGTGTTATATATTTTTGATTTGTCTTTTTTTTTCAATCTCTGTTGCTAACTATATGCGATTTCATCTTCATGAGAAGAATTATAGTTACGTGTCACCAGAATTTTGATATGAGTTCGTTTAAATTTTACTATTCTGATTAAAATTGGCTGAAAAGTTATTTAGTTCCTAACTATTACTTGACTTAATCCTGTTTTAGATTACAAATCCAGCTTCTGGGACCAAAGAACATTCTTACACACCTTGGTTTGTGTTTTTTTAAATCTTAACGATCATATTTAACTTTTTCAACTTGGGTTTTGTTTAACTAACACTGTAACAATACTTCATCTTGTTGCATTTGTTGAAAACCTCTGTTCAAATTATTGTTATTATTAAAAATGTGTATTTAAAAAGTGATTCAGTGTTTTGTTTTTCTCTTGTTGTGCAGCTCTCAAAGGGATGCGACGACTTTTGTAGGCTGCAACTCTTGCGTGAGTGTATTATTTGCGTAGTTGGTGACAAAATGGGAGGTTGCTGTTCTTCTTCTTCTTCTTCCAGGCATTCACATCTTGTTGGAGCACCTCTTTACTATTATGTCAGTTATTCCTTTTCTCTTTAGCTTCTTTTTTTTTATGCTTTGTCACCTTAATCCTTCTTTGCATCCATGTTGCTTTGCACAATAATAGTTTCACCTATACTTGCTACATCTTGATTTTTGTTCTGCTTCTGAAATATGTGCATGTTTTTCATCTACATTTGACAAAGAAATGAAGTTTCTATTTACTCAAGTTTTGTTACAAAGTGTCCAGAATCTTTTGAAGAGCTTAGGCCTTCAGGAGCTCGTGCTGGTGTGGGATCAGCAGCACTCACCACAGGCCTTTTGGCTGATATCATTGGTCTGGAGACATCATCTATACCGGACACTTTTTATGCTCCTGCTCCTCTCCCATATGATTTGCTTTTTGGGAGACCAGTTTCCGAATCTATCAATGGAAAGATTAGTGGTTTTGAGACATGCGGGGGACTAGACTGTAAAACTAAATCCAGCTCAGTAATTCTCTCGCCGAGTGAATCAGATTTCTCTAAACAAAAAACATGGAAGAACCAATTGGTAGACGAAGAGGAGGAAGACTCTTGCCCTGTTTGCTTTGAAGGTAAAGAATCGAGATCTTTTGATAATGAACTAGTATTTCTTTAGAGCAACGGGTTCATTTTGCTTCCCCCAGTGCAGATTATGATGTTGAGAATCCCAAAATAAAGACAAACTGTGAACATGATTTTCATCTCTCGTGTATCCTGGAGTGGTTGGAAAGAAGCGATGGTTGCCCTATATGTGATAAGGTGTGTGTTTTCTTCCCTCCTGAATCATCTAAGTTGCTAATTGTCTGATTCCTAAACGACTGTTGTAATATGTGAAATCCCTTTTACCACTCTTTATCCAATTTGGCCACCTATCTAATTTGCTAATAGTCTGATTCCTATTGTCATCTGGTGCAATTATGGCTGCGAAAAATGCATACTTTGTTGTCGACTAACTAACATTCCAATTCTTTTTTTCTGGTTCAAATAACTCAGGAGGTTGTGGTTGATGATTGCTTGAACTAGCAATAGCATCAATGGTCCTCTGGTTTGGAAATTTTAAGCGGTTACACTATCCGGTTAGTCTGCACCATCTTTTTGGGGGGTTTGTTTTGTCAATTTGGGTTATGTTACCTGAAAATGGTGCAGTCATATAGAAATTATACATACATATAAGTGTAAATATCATCAGCCTCTTGCTCCTGTGTGTTCTTTGGTGGTGGGGGTGATATAAATGAAAAGATCATTTTAGTCTCTGATTGTTAGCAACAAAATGAAGTTCTCATCATGATGTTTTCAGTCTTGATCCATGATTGTATGATCTATAGTATGAATTTGTTTATTTTATGGGAATTAAAATGATTTCATGTGTTATGATAATCAAATAGTCATATAATTATTTCAAATTAAAGCGGAGGCGACACCTTTTTTGAGTTATCATTTTTATGACCGTCAATTTGTTTCTATCTTTTTTGTTTTCATAATGAACACAGGAATGATTTTGCAGAAGAGTAGACTTATTTTCCTCGTGATACAAAAATAGGAAAAGTGGATTTTCGAGTTGGATAAAGAGAAGAGATTCTATTTGATGTGGATAATAGTAGAACCATGATGTAAAAGAAGAATTAAAAAGAGAATTGAATATTCTAAAATCCAATATGATCCTATTCCTAGTCTTGTCTTGATTAATCTCTCCTTGTCTGCATTTATGTATAATTAATTTTTAAAAAATTAGAAAGTAAATGAAAGAAGAGAAAAGGAGGTGAGAGTCTTACAGGTCCGCGAGTTTGACTTGGAAGCCACTTATGTCCGCCACCTCTTCCTCCATCCTTAATGACTCTTCTGCCCCTCCCAATTTTCTATAAACATTTAGCAGCTGTATTCTTTTCAATCATTTTCTAAATTACGATGCACATATCATTATATCATTCGTAAAAGCTTACATACTAATCTTATTGCCGTCGTTTTAAGTAGTAGAAGCCAGTAAGTAGTACAATGCAGTTTTGCAAAACAAAAGGAGAGATTTTTAGTGGGTGACGGTGGCTTTTCTTGGGTTTGATAATAGAGGGAGGGGGGTAAAATAGGAAAGATGAGAATGGGACAGAAAGTTCCCAAAAGCATTATTAGTGAGAGTGATTTGAGTAAGACCACATACATGAACTCGCAGCTTTTCCAGATTTTTATCTTTCTTCCACTAAGAGAGCTTCTTCTCTTTTTTGGAGCTTTCCCTTTTCTCTATCAAGATCAGCAGCTAGGAGAAAGTATCTTCCTTTTCTTATTCTTATTCCATTAACCTCTCTCTCTCAGAGTAAAAAAAAAAAACAATCAAATCCAAATGCCATGTACTTATCTTCTTCTTCTTCTCCTGTTTGTTTTCCCACTCTGTGCCTCCGGAAAGAACAGCAATGGCTTCATCATCATCAAAGGAAACCAGACGATCCTGAGCTTCCAAAGCATTTTCAGGCTTGGTTTCTTCAACCTTTCCTCCAATTGGTATTTGGGTATCTGGTATGCTTCTTCTTCACCCTCTCCCATTTACGTTTGGGTCGCCAATCGCAACCGCCCCTTTTCCGATCCACACTCCTCCACTCTCCAGCTCTCCTCCACCGGCTCCCTCATCCTCACCAACTCCCTCCACGGCGTCGTTTGGCACTCTCACAACAAACATCCAGCCTCCGGTTTCCGCTTCTCCGATTCCGGTAACCTTATTTTAACCGGATATAACGGTTCCCCGGTTTGGCAGAGCTTTCAATATCCCACTGACACGTGGCTCCCTGGCATGAACGTCACCGCTCAAACCGTTTTCACTTCGTGGCGAACCCCCTCCGACCCTTCCCCCGGGTTTTACTCCCTCAGCCTCAGCCCTAGCTTCAACGAGTTCCTGCTTCTCCACAACCATACGACGCCGTACTGGTCCACCGGTAACTGGACCGGAGAATCCTTCGTCGGCGTCCCGGAGATGACCGTTCCTTACATCTACACCTTCCGCTTCCTTAACCCCTACACTCCCGCCGCCTCCTTTCGGTACATCGTCACACCCTCTCACGCCTCCCCGCGCCTCTCGCGGTTCGTGGTTGACTCCGGCGGCCAGCTCAAGCAGTGGACGTGGGAGCCTCAGACACAGAGCTGGAACATGTTCTGGTTGCAGCCTGAGGATCAGTGCCGCGTTCACGCTCTCTGCGGCCAGCTAGGCTTCTGCAGCACCAAGCTACTCAATCCTTGCACCTGCATCCGCGGCTTCCTCCCTAAGAACCCCGCCGCCTGGGGATCTATGGATTATACCGACGGATGCATCCGTCAATATGGTCACTCCTGCGACGGGAGAGATACCTTTGTGGCTGTCGGAGATCTGCGTTACGACGGAGATGTCCAGATGTCGCTGTTACAGGTAAGCAAAAGCTCCTGCGAGAAATACTGTTTAGGGAACTGTTCTTGTGTCGGTTTTTATTACAATGACAAGTCCAATCTCTGCAAAATGTTACTGGAATCACCCATAAATATCAACAACTCGACTGGAACCACGGAGGATGTTCTGTATTTAAGAGATCAGATACAAAAGAGCTCAAAGAGAAGCGTTTCTAGAACCGTTATTGTACTGTGCTGCGTTGTCGGCTCAGTCTCAGTTCTTGGGTCTACCTTGTTTGTGGTATTGATTCTCTTGAGGAGGAGTAAGAAGAGTAAGAAAACAAAGAAAGAAGTGGAAGATGGGTTTGCTATGTTGAATCTAAAGGTCTTCTCTTTCAAAGAGCTTCAGAAAGCTACCAATGGGTTCTCAGAGAAGCTCGGACACGGCGGTTTTGGTGCTGTTTTCAAAGGTACATTACAGGATTCTTCCACCTTCGTGGCTGTGAAGCGCTTAGAGAGACCTGGAAGCGGTGAGGGAGAGTTTCGGGCAGAGGTATGCACCATTGGGAACATTCAACACGTTAACCTCGTTAGGCTTCGAGGTTTTTGTTCAGAGAATCTTCATAGACTTCTAGTCTATGACTACATGCCAAACGGATCGTTGAGCTCCTACTTGTCAAGGACCAGTCCCAAGTTGCTAAGCTGGGAAACGCGTTTCAGGATCGCCGTAGGGACTGCGAAAGGGATTGCGTATCTGCACGAAGGGTGTAGGGACTGTATTATTCACTGTGATATCAAACCGGAGAACATTCTCTTGGACAGTGATTACAATGCCAAAGTATCTGACTTCGGATTGGCCAAGCTAGTTGGCCGTGACTTCAGCAGGGTTCTTGCCACTATGAGAGGTACTTGGGGATACGTTGCTCCTGAATGGATATCGGGTTTACCCATCACGACAAAAGCCGATGTGTATAGCTTCGGAATGACACTGCTTGAGCTGATAGGTGGTCGAAGAAATGTCATTAGCGATACACCTGGAGAGAAAGATGAGAAGGAACCTGAGAAATGGTATATAAACACTTCGTAAATGGGCAAAACGTTATTGAAACATTGAATAAATGTTTGTTTTTTTTGGCAGGTTCTTTCCTCCATGGGCAGCGCGTGAAATCATACAAGGAAACGTGGACTTGGTTGTCGACTCTAGACTCAACGGAGAATACAACGATGAAGAGGCGGCAAGGATGGCCACAGTGGCGATATGGTGCATACAAGACAATGAAGAGATAAGGCCGGCAATGGGAAGGGTGGTGAAGATGCTAGAAGGAGTTGTGGAGGTGACGGTTCCTCCACCGCCTAAACTGATACAAGCTCTTGTCTCTGGTGACTCATATCATGGAGTGGGCAATGGACTGAGCGGCACAAGCTGTAGTGAAGGCAGGGGTTGTTCTGATCTCATGACTGGATTGTCTAGCCCTGGCTCACGGTCATCTTTTGGTGGTAAACCTCCTCCTTCTCCCTGATCAGTTTGTAGATGGTTCTGTTAGAAAACGGTCTTAAATGTTTGTGTGTTTATTTTGCTCTCTAAGAGGGTTTAATTAGTAGTATAATCTCTAGTTGTTGGTTGTATGAGAATGAAGCTTTAATTTGTCATTAACTATTAATCAAAAAGAAAAGGGGATGAGATTTAGTCAACTGTACCTTGCATAGTTATCAAAGTTCAGTTGGATCCAGTCATGAAATAAAACTCTATGTATTGTTCAAATATAAACTTTTACAGTTCATAATGGACCCATTAACAGTTAACGCTTGACTTAATAGAAGGTTAACAGTAAGAACCACTGATTGTGTATTCTTTTGAAGAGAGACTGTAGGGATCTTGAAGTTTTGTGCTGTTCAAGTTGATAGCTTTCTAATGGCATATTATTTGGAAGAACTTATTAAAGAGAAACATATGGTAACTTTTAACGATATTAACGGTCACAATAATCTCTCAATCTTTTTTTAGTGGATAAATGCGAGAATCTCTCTTCTTCTCCATGGCTAACCTAAATCATAGGGAAACCAGTGAAAATAATTAGAAGAAAAAAATAAGATAAACCTCATAAGTCACTAACCATTTCAATCTATCATCTTTCAATTCTTCTTTGTCTAAACCTCCCCACCTAGAGAAAAAAAAAACAATTAGAAAGGTAATAAAGATTGTCACAACCGGAGAAAATGGAAACTCCGGTAAGAGAGGAGAGGAGATCCACCTCATCCTCTTCCGGAAAACCACCACAAACCATCAACGTAGCAGCTGATGACGCCATCGAGAGTGGTCCATCTTCTCCCCTTCTAGTCAGAGTCTCAGTCTTCGAAACAGAGCATGAGACGGCCAAGCTTCACCACGCCCCTTGTACTTTGCTCGACGACAATGACTTCCCTCCGATAAAAAGCTTAAGCGACGCTAAGTTGGTATGCATGGTTGAATCATCAAAGCTTTGGGAAATAGCTGCACCAATAGCCTTCAACATTCTATGTAACTACGGAGTTAACTCCTTCACAAGCATCTTCGTCGGACATATCGGCGATCTCGAGCTATCCGCCGTCGGCAATCTCCCTCTCCGTCGTCTCAAACTTCTCCTTCGGTTTCTTGCTAGGAATGGCGAGTGCGTTGGAGACGTTATGTGGA
Source organism: Moricandia moricandioides (assembly GCA_905132885.1). Classification (NCBI taxonomy): domain Eukaryota; kingdom Viridiplantae; phylum Streptophyta; class Magnoliopsida; order Brassicales; family Brassicaceae; genus Moricandia; species Moricandia moricandioides. The sequence goes on along the minus strand of CAJHQQ010000327.1, from coordinate 86,426 downwards.
CAAGCGTTTGGAGCGGGACAAATAGAAATGTTAGGCGTTTACATGCAACGTTCTTGGCTTATACTCATCGGAACATCCTTCTGCTTGCTTCCGCTCTACATCTACGCAACTCCACTTCTTATTCTCCTCGGACAAGAACCCGAGATAGCTGAAATCTCTGGCAAGTTCACTGCTCATATCATCCCTCAAGTCTTCGCCCTCGCCATCAATTTCCCAACTAAGAAGTTTCTACAATCGCAGAGCAAAGTGGGGATCCTTGCATGGATCGGTTTCGTAGCACTGACCCTTCACATCTTCATCCTCCACCTCTTTATTAACGTTTTCAAATGGGGACTTAACGGTGCAGCGGCTGCCTTTGTTGTCTCGGCTTGGGGAATCGCCATTGCGCAGCTTGTTTACGTTGTCGGGTGGTGTAAAGATGGTTGGCGAGGGCTTTCTTGGTTAGCGTTTCAAGACGTTTGGCCGTTTTTGAAACTGTCGTTTGCGTCTGCGGTTATGCTTTGTCTTGAGATTTGGTACTTCATGACTATCATTGTCTTAACCGGACATCTTGAAGACCCTGTCTTAGCCGTTGGTTCTCTCTCAATCTGGTAAATTACCCCTTTTCACAATCTTAAATGTTTTATATATTATCTGAAACCATTTCTCTTGTCTCAGTATGAACATTAATGGATGGGAAGGAATGTTGTTCATAGGCATCAATGCAGCTATAAGGTAAAAGAAAAAAACGAATCATTATTATTTTATTTTTTTTGGTTTTCTAGTTAAAGAAAGATTAGGTTTATGCGATGTTTCTTCTTGTTCATCAGTGTTAGAGTGTCTAATGAGCTAGGATCTGGACATCCAAGAGCAGCCAAGTACTCGGTGATTGTAACGGTGATCGAGTCTCTCATCATTGGAGTGGTGTGTGCAGTTATAATTCTCATTACAAGAGATGACTTTGCAGTGATTTTTACGGATAGCAAAGAGATGAGAAAAGCTGTATCTGATCTTGCTTACCTTCTCGGTATAACGATGATCCTCAACAGTTTACAACCGGTTATATCTGGTAATTCAGATTTAATGTCGAGTTTTTTTTATAATAAAAATGGTTCTTGAAGGATTTGGATGGTAATGAAGAGTGTTGTTGTTGATTGAGCAGGTGTTGCAGTAGGAGGAGGATGGCAAGCACCGGTGGCTTATATAAACTTGATTTGTTACTATGTTTTTGGTTTACCTCTAGGGTTTCTTCTAGGTTATAAAACCAGACTTGGCGTGCAGGTAAAAGCCTCTCACTACTTATCGGTCTTTAATTGGTTAGGTTGGTTTAAATGCAATCATTTTCTATTGGTTCAAACTAATTTCAGGGGATTTGGATTGGTATGATATGTGGGACTAGTCTTCAGACTTTGATCCTTGTGTACATGATATACAAAACCAATTGGAACAAAGAGGTAACATCATTTTAGTTTTGACCATACATTTTAAAAGAACTTTTGTAATTTTAAAAAAGAAAAACATGATATTAATGTTCATTATCTGATTATACAATTTATCCAGGTGGAACAAGCTTCGGAGAGAATGAAACAATGGGGAGCTGGATATGAGAAATTAGAAAAAACAGTAACTTAAAAAGTTTCTGTTAACGGGATTATATTTACATCTACCCCTTAACTGTATATATATTTTTAACTGTATAAATCAATTTTTTGGTCGTATTGTATAAATGAATATCCTACCAAATTCTATATATGAAATTCATTTCTCATAGATTTTGAAACTTTTATCAAAAATATTTCAGGAGTCAGCCAATCAACATCCTTGTGATAATCTTTTTGGAAAGAGCGCTTCCATCATCGGGTTCAATTAAAGTCTGATGGAGAAAGTTTGTGGGTATATGGTATTCGACATTATTTCACAAAATGTCAGGATATGATATTCGTGAATACCATTGAAACAATATCTAATTATCCTGAATTCATTTTTATAAAGTCCATATTGAAAGCGTTTAAAACTATTTGAATAATTTAGTGATAAAAAAAAATTAACATCTTATTTCAATGGTATGATAGAATATAATTTCAATCAAAATTAGTGAGAAAGACAACAACATTGAAGGGTGTCTACGCTAGGATTAGGTATACACAAAGCATACTCAGGGCCTCCACATGTCCCCAAACAATCGTTCTTCATCTCGCAGGGCCCTTTGAACTCACATTGTGGAAACTTATCATCCATTACTCCTGTTACATCAAATCACTATTAGAATCCTAGTTTTGATTATAAAGTGAATAACATAATCACACATCGATATACGTAAACAATTTATTATATGAAAATGATAAAGAGATGACGGTAGAGATCTTACGACTAGATTGTCCATTGTTCGCAAGAAGTGCAACAATGATCAGAAGAACAACAAAGTGAAGCTTTGATGACGACATTTTTCTTATAACTTATTTGTGTTTAGTTTAATAGTATGAGATATATTTCTCCACAGCTCTATGAAAGAAGAGCTAAGACCCAGTGGACTATTTATATTGACGAATATCAAAAATAAGGAAACAAAATAAGTCAAAATATCTTCTTTTATGAGTGATTGATTTTGTTATTTATGAAGATTTTTAAAAGATAACAATCACATTGTATCAACCGCATAAGGTAAATAATCATACACAATTTATTTGATGAAAGAATTTTTATTTTTTAACACGTAAGGTGTTAAATTTAAAACGCATTAAGAGTTTGAAATAAAGGAGATTTGTTAGAAAAATACACTAACAATTTAAAATTCAAAAAGGTATATTCTGTTACATAGTTCACATACAATATGTTTATGTTTATAAAATAGTAAAAAATAATATAAATATGCATAAACTCATTTATAAATGGACAGAGTTTATAAATGTATAAAAATTGTATCCAATATATTTTAGAATTATCAGTGATATATTTTTAAAACTGTAAAATAATGTCATTTATGTTTAATTAATTGTTGAGTAACTGAATGATAAATATAATAAAAACAAATGTGTAACATCCTCTTTTATGGTATACGTTAAAAGTATTAAAACTAAAAGAGTTGATTTGGTTATTTATCTCACTAATATGCAATTATCTTTTCTAACACACTGATTTTTTTAAAAGTTAACCAAGTTTGAGTTGAAACAGTTAAATAATAGGTAAACTATCGGGAAGTGATATACGATATTGTGTGAGAAATGTCAAATTTTGAGCTTAATGACCAAATATATTTTGGTTACTAAAAATATACGTTCTGATATGTATTAATCTTTGATTGTGTTTTTTTCATCAGTTTTTCAAATTTTAAGCTTAATGACCAAACAAGAAAAAATCCACTACATTAACCACTTTAATAGTTCGTTGGTACGTTTAGAAAGTAAAGAATGAGAACGTTTTAATGGAAAGGATGGCCTCTAACTAGCCTCGTTCAAATCAGAATGCTAGAGAAAAGCTAATGTTCTAGAAGACAGAGAGGATGATGATGCACCACCATTTCTGCTGCTGCTTGACTCTCCCGTGGGATCCTAAATCCTAACTGGCCAAATTTATACTTCATGAATCAAACATGGTACATTCAGTGTATTAACGTAGACTTATTGGGATCAGATGGGAGCTGAACGCATTAGACTACAAGACTGCCGCATAGTTTTTTTGCTCTCCATGGTGAGATGGAGAGAAGTTTATGAGCGATATGTTGATTTAAATTGAATTTTTAGTAACGATTTTTTTGAATTTTATTTAAGTTTTCTAATTTTATTTTATTTTTCTAATTTTTATATTTTCCAATTTTATTTGTTTTAAATCAAATAGTTTAATATATATATATTTTTAAAAAAATGACATGTCAGCTTGTTCTACTCTGGTAAGCAATTTTTTTTTTTTACTTTATTAACAAGTAAGCTAAGTTAAAAAAAGTTTCTGATATAATTAATTTGATGGTGTAATATGTTAGTTAAATAAATTTGAGGTTAAAATGTAACTGAATGCTATTTACAAAAAATTATGGGATTTTCACCATATGGAACGAAAAGATATGTCATGATATAAATTATGTTGATATTTATGTGATCTACTTGTTCACAAATGTGATCCCACTTGTAATTTTTACTATAGAACTAACGGTACATGTAGGTGTTTTCTTTAGAAAAATACTTAGGTTCACCTGCTAAAGTGAACCTTTAAATTCATCACATTTTTTATAACCAATCAAACTGCCATATAGATTATTAAATAAAAAATATTAATTTTTATTTTAAAAATATAAAATAACAAAAAAAGGAATAACGTCAATTTTAACATTATCGCTAACTAAACTCTAATCCTAAATTAAATTTCTAAACCCTCAACCCTAAATATAAACTCAAACCCTACACTCTAAACCCCAAACCATAGACCCTAAACCTAAAACCAAACTTTAGACCCTAAGCCTTAGACTCTAAACCTTAGACCCTAAACTTAAACCCTAAGATTTAGGATTTGGGATTTGGGTTTAGGAGTTAAATTTTAGGGTTTAAAGTTTTGGTTTTAGGATTTGGGTTTAGGATTTATAGGGTTTAAGGTTTGGGTTTAGGATTTATAGGGTTTAAGGTTTGGGTTTGGGTTTAGGAGTTAGAGTTTAGGGTTTAGAATTTTGGGTATAGGATTTGGATTTAGGGTTTGGGTTTAAGGTTTAGATTTAGGGTTTAGGATTTAGATTTAGGGGTTTCCTAGTGATGTTAACGTTAAAGTTGGGGTTCATTATTTTTTGTAGCTATTTTGTTTTTTGTTAAAAAATTTTAAATAATTTTCATTTAATAATCTATGTGGCAATTTGATTGGTTATAAAAGATGTGGTGAATGTAAAAGTTCATAGTAGGGGGTGAACCTAAGTATTATTCTTTTCTTTAACTGAAGTTACATAATGTAGGTGTTATTTACTGAGCTTATCATTACAAACTGATACACTTTTAATAACTTTATTAAGAATAGTTTAGTCTTTTGAAAATATACCATAGTAAATATCATATGATCAATTCAAATACTCATTATGTTTCAAAGAGATGTAAATTTCGGATTTTCACATATATAAAAGAGATATGAAATTTAATTATAAATATTTTATTTTCTGTAATTATCAATTTTCTATAATTTTAAACTAATAAAAGTATAAGCAATTTTAAAAGTTAAAATTTTATTACTGAAATATAGAAAAATGTAAAATAAATTTTCAAAACATTGTCGTCGTCGTCTTTCTAAAACAGGGAAAGTATTAGTTATCGAAAATTTCAATATATATATATTAATTATTTTTGATTATTCTTATTTAAAAAAAAAATTTCAAAATAACAATATATATATATATATATATTCAGAACAATTGAAATTTATAATAATTCAATTCAAAAGTCAAAAATATAAAACTATAATCTTATTATCTAAAATTAATAATATCTATCTCATTTGATCATTGGACATTTATGACCATTTTTATAATTGTTATCATTTACAAGTTATTTTTTTGAAATTCTAAACTTTTAAATGATTAAATCAGTTTCTATATTTGAATTTTCATATTATAAGTATTTTAACTTGATGATAAGTAAAATAATATCACAGAATAATTATTTAGATCATAATCTTATGCTTGCAGCTCAAATTAGTATCTAGTAATTGAGATAGCATATAAATAAAATAAAAAATTGTTACATCAATATGGACTCGAGAAAATGAAAATTCTAGGTCAGACAATTTCATCTGAGAAAATGCATTTTATTACTAAAGTATTGAATTTGATCAGTGAAACAAGTTGATCGAGGCCTCAGTTTTAACCAAATAGACGAAATATTTACGTGTATGTATCTTTGAAAATTAGCATCCAAATAGAACAATAAACTCACTATTTGTAACCGAATATGTTATAAACACACAAATTCAACGAGAATTTATATCGAGCACATGGTTATACTTTTTTCATTTAATGGATTTATATATTTGTTCCGCTATGTTCTTAAGTGACTTTATTTCGGTTTTCGTAATTTTGTCATAAGAAATTAGTCAACTACGGTAGTAAATGCTTTTGAAATATTAGGTTGGAGGCAATTAGTACCGAAAATTAAATGCATAATCATGATTTCATCATGTGTATATAATGTACAATACTAGTATAAAGAATTATTGGCATGAGTTGTTTAATTTTCGCCTCATTTGAGTTGTCTCACTGAGAAAGTTAAGAAGAGAAAAAAGAAAGAGTCAACGCTGAGTTATAAATGCATTTTGCATATTGAAGTTGGCTGGCCATCTACTCCTTATCTGACAATTTACAGTTGTTCCATTTTGTTACACTTGCACACATGTTCGCTTCTTGCATTCTCAGAATCAATGTGCCGCAGTATATGAAAAATCAAGCGTAGTGTTTTTTTTCCCTCATTTCTAAGGAGTTCGGACTTTGAACTTTAATCTCTCTTAAATTTGGAATCAATTTTTGCTAATATTACTTATGGCGTAAAACACTTATTTCATGGTAGAGCAAACCCACGATCACAACAAAAATGCCAATGTTTATGGTTAAATTAACTAGAGTGCTCACATTCGTGGTAAAAGTCAAATTTAATTAATGCAATATACAGTTTAAAAGACCTAGAATAAAAAAAAAACATCTTCTAAATGCATACAATTTAATACTATATAGTGAATATTTGTCTTATTTCAACCCAAATGAGTACAATTTAATATTAAATAATATATAGTGAAAGTTGAGTTTAACAATGTACAAGACAAAGATTTATATTATAAATATCATATAAAATAAAAATAGGTGAAAAGGGCTGTCTATCACAAGGTTTACGCGTTCATCCCCTTTACAGGGTTATATTTGATGATGCTATTGCTATGTGTGTGATGATTTAGGGTTCCCTATTTGCCTAATATGTATATAGTACTACTATATATGTGAAACATATGTCTTATACATTATTTTATGTATTTATGATATGCAGAGCACACAAGTCAGCTCCCTTTGACTTTCACATCTCATGAATGCCATGACAATCCTACTTGAGATTTGTGCATGCACATAACTCAACATGTTATTTTCCTTCTGCAAATCGTTTTTGTTAATATTCTAATTTCAACAAAAAAGTTACAATATTCTAATTTCAACAATTGTTTTAGGGGGGGAGGGGTTATAAAGAAAATACTTTAAAACAGCATAAAAGGATAGTAAAAGTAAAAAAATGTAATCCGGCAGGCTATAAACAAAATACACAAGAAACTGTATTTCTTTCTTGTGGGACTAATCAATTCACTCTTTAAAACTTTCTTCACCATGCAATTAAAAAAAGAAGCAAATTAGATCAAAAGAGTCACGAGTTGCTTACCAAATCACAGAAAAAAATAAAAGAAAGCTGATAAACCAAAATGAGAAGATTAAAAATCACGTCTCCTTTTCTCTAGTATAACCTAAACTAATTAAACGGGTAAAAAAAAGTCATCAGTTTTCAAGAAAACGTGACCATTAATTGGTTTACGATCACTTACAAAGTCAGACCTAAAATGTGTGTTAGTACACGATGTAACCATATACATTAATTTTATCATGCAAACCCTAATGTCATTACCTAACTATACATGTGTTGAGCTCTTCTTACCCTTATTAAATGTGAATTAATAAAATAGATCAAAAGATTCTCGTTCTTCTCCTACTTCTTCTTATTCTCACCATCTTTTTCTGTGCCTTAGGTTCTCAACTAATCTCATTTAATCTAACAAACAGAGACACACACAGACAATATATAATAAATATTATAATATAGCTGTAAATTACATACATATAATGTATGTATATATAAATAAATAGGAGTCATTTAATGGATTCATCATTGAGTGAGACTTCTCTTCTTCCCCTTGCCCTCCTCCTCTTTTGTTATATACTCCCAAACTTTTACCAATTACTTGGCTCAATTTTCAAATCCCATTCAATTAGTATACACTCTCTCAACAGTCTCATTAATGAGGGTTGCTGCTTCTGATGGCTAGCAGTAAGAGTTTTTTTCCTCCACTTGTTTTCTTCTTCTTAATGCTATCTTCTCTCTCCCTATAAAATTCCCAAGAAAGCCATATCCTTCTGTACTCAACCTTGATCTATCTCTAAGACACCAGTTTTAGAAACACCCATTCATATATTCCTTAACTTTCCTGAAAAAGGGATATTATTTTCCTTGAAACATTCAATCACAATCACCTGTTACTAGCTATTTCAAGAGAGATATGGATGTATCCAATACGATGCTGCTTGTAGCTATTGCTGCAGCTTACTGGCTTTGGTTTAAGCGGATCTCAAGGTGGCTAAAGGGTCCACGTGTCTGGCCTATATTGGGCAGTCTTCCGGGTCTGATCCAGCAGCGTGACCGTATGCACGACTGGATCACTGAGAACCTCCGTGCGTGTGGCGGAACGTATCAGACATGTATCTGCGCAGTGCCTTTCTTGGCAAAGAAGCAAGGTCTCGTGACGGTCACGTCCGACCCCAAGAACATTGAACACATGCTCAAGACCCACTTCGATAACTACCCTAAAGGTCCTACGTGGCAAGCTGTTTTCCATGACTTCCTCGGCCAAGGCATCTTCAACTCCGACGGCGACACCTGGCTCTTCCAGCGCAAAACCGCCGCTCTTGAATTCACCACCAGGTACACTCTCACAACCCATGCATGTATATATACAAGTTGCCTCTAATATTCTTAATTCAATTAACCGGTTTAGTTAGTGGATTTGGTTCGGTATTATCAATGATATGAATTGTTGGCTTTGTGACGCAGGACGCTGAGACAAGCCATGGGTAGGTGGGTAAACCGGGGAATCAAGCTCAGGTTCTGTCCGATTCTTGAAACGGCTCAGAACACATGCGAGCCGGTCGACCTCCAAGACTTGGTACTACGGCTCACATTCGACAACATTTGCGGTTTAGCTTTCGGGAAGGACACTCGAACCTGTGCGCCGGGACTCCCTGAGAACGGCTTCGCTTCGGCTTTCGACCGAGCCACCGAAGCTTCTCTCCAGCGGTTTATTCTGCCTGAGTTTCTGTGGAGGATCAAAAAATGGCTTGGGCTCGGCTTAGAAGTCAGCTTGAACCGGAGCTTGGGAGAGATCGATGGGTATCTAGACGCTGTCATTAATACACGTAAGCAAGAGCTGCTGAGTCAGCAAGAGAGTGGGGTCCAGGGACACGACGATCTCCTCTCCCGTTTCATGAAGAAGAAAGATCAGAAAGGTCAGTCATACAGCGAGGGTTTCCTGCGACACGTGGCGCTTAATTTCATATTAGCCGGACGTGACACGTCATCAGTAGCCCTCAGCTGGTTCTTCTGGCTCGTGATGACGCATCCAACGGTTGAGGATAAGATCGTCCGAGAGATATGCTCCGTTCTGATTGAGACACGTGGAACCGACATCTCGTCGTGGACGGAGGAGCCGTTAGGATTCGATGAGGTGGATCGATTGGTTTACCTGAAGGCGGCGCTCTCCGAGACGCTCAGGCTTTACCCATCGGTGCCGGAGGACTCGAAGCACGTCGTGAACGACGATATTCTACCTGACGGAACCTTTGTACCGGCGGGATCGTCGGTGACGTATTCGATCTACGCGGCGGGGAGGATGAAGACGACGTGGGGAGAGGATTGCCTGGAGTTCAAGCCGGAGAGGTGGATCTCGCCGGACGATGGAAAATTCGTGAACCACGATCAGTACAGATTCGTGGCGTTCAACGCCGGACCGAGGATATGTCTGGGGAAAGATTTGGCGTATCTGCAGATGAAAACGATAGCTGCGGCGGTGTTACTCCGGCACAGACTGACGGTGGCGGAGGGACACAAGGTGGAGCAGAAGATGTCGCTGACTTTGTTCATGAAGAACGGACTTGTGGTGAACGTGCACAAGAGGAATTTGGAAGGGATCATGAAGAGTCTCGTAACCAATGAGAAAAACGACGTCGTCGTAGCCGGCCTTAACGGGAAATGCAACGGCGTTATTGGTGAAGGCGTCTCCGTTAATGCGGCTGTTGCGGTTGCGGTGTAGACGTCGCGTCACACAGCTACTCTGGTTAATAATAATATTTTAATATATATATACTAAATACATACATTTTCGTTTGGGGTCTTGTGATTGTTGGGGGTGGTAAAACTCGAAGAAATTGGTTTGGTTGTGTGTGTGAGTGTGATATGAAATTTGTAAGGTGATACTTTCGTTTTTTTTTTAATCTCTTTTGTAAAAGCTTTTACATTTTGACTGTTGTTCTGCTCACCATAGTGTAAGCTTTTAAAAGAGTCTAAAAATAAAAATTAAAAAATTACATTTTTAACTTGTTGTTACCTTATAAAACAGAGCAGCGAACAGCTTAGTACCATTTTGATGATCTCACTATCAGATCAAATTTAAAGCAAAGGAAAAAAAACAGATACACACCAGTTCACTGCATTAATTTGGGTGCTTTGTTCGGATGTGCAGCTAGTCGAGAACTTTCTCTCCGGTTGCGAACAAGTTCCAGACCAGAGTTCCAATTAAATACAGTCCAACTGCTACTTTGAACACATCGTCCCATGAACCTATACACATTCAGGTCCAAAATGCAAAGTTAATCATAGGGCTAGATCAGATATTAAAGAAGGCTGTGTTTGGGAAGAATGTGAATATAGAGATACCTCTTTGGAGGATATAGCCAGTAGCTGCAGTGCCAAAGACACCGGCGAGGACTCCTGCTGTGTTTGAAAGTCCTAAGAGTACACCCTGCCAGGATCCACGTCGACATAGTTATTGCAACAACAATATCATTTTCAAGTTTAAAGGTGTTTGGTGACAAAAAGTAGAAAACTTAATGTTGTCTCACAGAGTAGCGTGGGCCAATGTCTTGATGATTAGAGTAGAGACCCGATTGAGAGAATGCATCAGCGCCCTGTTGGGGACAACATAAGCCTTTATGTCAGAGCTGTACATCAATTTTTTGAATGGTTCTAAGTGAGACATATGTCAGAGTCAGACACTGCATTTATGTTATTTACAGTTGTAATCTTAGATAAATAATCTTAGTGTCGGCAGCTGTACAAGTCTAAAAATGGCATCATAGCTTTAATACATAATACGATGACTCTTATGAATACTGTTATGATGGCATACCTGACTGCATGCCATGCAGAGAACCGCCATTGCTGGAGTTTTGACACGGCTCAGCTGAGTCAGGAAGAAGGCTGGACCCAGAAAACCAATTGATTGCATGATCTGACACCATTGAAGAGTTTTATAAATGAGAGCATCAGAACAAGTGTTGTGAAAAGACATGTAACGATCAGGAATGTATTTCTTGCCTTCCGAACGGATGTAATTGAAAGACCTCTGCTCACAAGAGTATCAGCAATCCAACCTCCAATATTAGCCATTACAGCCATGGTAAACCACGGTAAGACGCATAGGAGCCCTGACTCAGTGAGGTTGAACTTCAAGACCTGGAATATGTGATCAAAAGACAAACAATAGAAATTATTCTTTTTGTTTTGGTTTGTTTGTAAAAAGCATTTTTAACCTATATGTAAGTTGGATTCCATGCCTGATTGTAATATGTAGGCATCCAAGTCAATAGTATGAACGTTCCCCAATTATGGCAGAAGTGGGAAATTATGAGAGCCCAGACAGGGGGTTTAGACAGAATCAGCTTCCATGGAATGACTGTAACAGGTTCCCTTGGTTTGCTACCTCCGAGTATGATCTTCTTTTCTTCTTCACTTAGCTCAGGGTCATCCTTGGGAGAGCTATATGCCTGAGAGGAAACAAAACAAAGTGTTTAGAGGTCTGAATCTTTGCTCTATGTCATGGAGAAGAAGAGTTCATACATATTTTAGCCATAGCAGAAACCATATACTTCCAAGGGAGCCAAACGAATAGAAAACTGATGGCCATCCGAACTTTTGGATTAGCATAGGAGAGAATCCAAGTCCTGTAACAGAACCGAGATACATTCCACTATAGACTAGTGCAAGCGATCTGCTTCTCTCTGAGACAGGGATCCATTTAGAAAGCATGTTGTTCATCGCAGGCATAGCAACACCCTAGGATCAAAAGTAGACATAACCTACTAGTGAGAACAATTGTAGAGGTCTGAGCCAACTATAGGAAGAGAAAAGAAAGTACAGAAGTGGCCAACCTCGCCAATGCCCATGAAAGCCCGCACGACAAGTAGAAAGGGGAGACCGAGTTTGGCAGCAATAGGTGTCATAACAGTGGCAATGGACCACCAGACAACACCAAAACCTAAAACCACCTTACCGCCAAACTTATCTGCCCAGATACCTCCCAGAATCTATACTCAAGAGAGGATGAGCATGGTTCAGGCTAAAGGTTGAATACATTTTACCATTTCTTTTGAGTTGTGTAAAAACATGACATCTTAGAGAGAGAGTGTTAGAACAAGACCTGAGTAAGTAAATAGCCCCAGAAGAAAGAGGACTGAATCAAGCCAACAGTAGCACTGTTCCAGTTATATTGTTGAGACATGGGTAGAATTGCAATGCTCATGTTCACCTGCCACAGGCATCTCATTAAGTAAACAAAGCAGCACGAAAACAGACAGTTCAAATTTGTTAAAAAAAAGAAAGAAAGAAACATATAGACTTACACGGTCCATATTGCAAAGAAGAAAAGAAGCAAAGCATAAGAGCACGATGACCCAGCGCCTAGGGAACTGCTGCCACCATGGGAATGCCTTGTTTAGATTTCCTTGTAGTAAAATAGCTTCAGCAGACCCATCAGCTGATGAAAGTGAGTCCACAACTTCTTCTGTGGTATCGGGCTCCTCTGATGATTTGTAATAGGGACGAGATGTGTTCTTGGTACTGTTCTTAAACCTAAGTCTATGCTCCAAGTTTCCTGGTTGAAGGAAACATCCAAAACTTGTCATGTGGCCAAGGTCATGCTGTAAACCAGCTTGCAGAGGTAAAAACTTCCTTGGTTGATGATTACAGCACAATGCTACAATTATAAAGAAAAATTCTTTAGCACAAAGAAAGCAGAGGAGGAGGCATCAAAGAGCTTGATGAAACAATACCATTTGATACTCCAGTACGGGGTTTAACTCTGTTGGAACTATCTGGACCATATAAACCTAGTCTCTGCCACAAAATACCTCTTTCGTTCTGGACACCATTGCCTAATAAGCATAGCAACATTACATAAAAAAAAAGGTAAGAGTCAACGCAATGCACAGGAGGCTAATGATAAAGTACTCATGGTGTTCATTAACAAGATTAAAATATTCTGATAAACCCTAATATATTATTACCATAACACTACCCAAAAAAAAAAGAAGAAGATCTGATTCGTTAAAATCTTACAAATGCAACAATGGCAATTTCATGCTAAACAATAAGAAGAACCACAGCAAGGAGAGATAGAGATACCTGAACTGATGAAGGAACCCAAGTTCTTGTTTGAAATCAAGCCACCCATAGCCACCATGCTCAGACCAAACAAAAACAAAAAACTAAAAGGAAGAAGTAAGTGAGAATAATTCTCAAGCTGCTTCTTCCATGGAAGAATAGCGGAGTAAACTAAGAAGAAGAAGAAGAAGAAGAGAGGTTTTCGAATAATCTGAGGATAAAATCGAGAGAGAGACTTATTCGAGTGACGAAGCGGGAAAGTCCCTAGTGGCCAGCCATATGGGGAAGGAGAGCAAAGGAGGGTCGATAAAGTGACACGTGGCACTTCATCTTCTTCTCGTTGAAACCTCCCTTTGTTACTCCCCTCAATTACGAATATACCCCCATGTTGCAACCAGAGATACCCGAGACTTGATTGGTAGAAAACAGGGGTACTATTGGAAGTTTCTGTGGAAAATATCTGAGCCGTTACCGCCGATGATGACCTCACTCACACCTTCAGAAGCAGACAAAACACAAAGCTGGGAGGTAAGGTTGTCGAGGAACTTATTCTTACACGTAGCCACTGGGTTTTTTTTTGGGCTTACCATTTTATCATTATAGAAGATATTTGGCCCAACTTGTTTTTTCTTCAACTTAATTGAATCATAGTATAAAATCACTGTGCATGATAAGATTGTTACCCACTGATAAACATATGACCGTTACACAGTTTTCTTTTACATCATTAATAATAAAAGAGATAATAATCAAAATAGATCTAAAAATTTTTTTTCTCTAAAATAGCACTCAACAAAAAATAATAATTAAAATAGACTTAAATGGTCTAAATATACATTTATACCTTTGAGTTAACTAATCTAAACTTAAGGTTTAGAATTATGAAGTGGAATTTTAGAGATGAATTTAAAATTAAAAAAAAAATCATTTTTGTCATTTTTTCTTAAATTTTATTTTTATGACAAAAAATTCAAAAATGTTTATATGAGAAATTTGCCCATAATAAAATTATATGGCCCAATGCTTCGATTCATTTTAAAATCCCAGGTATTTTTTTAAAAAAATTTGAAAACTGTTTTTTCACTCTTTTTTGGATTTTAAAGTTAAATTCTAAATATTCGCACCAATAAATTATTAACTAACTAGTATATTTTCATTTTGGAAAATTTTAGGTGATTGAAAAATAAACCAAGCTCTTGCATATGGTCCGTTAGAGGTGTAGATGTGTAGTATGTTTTTGTCATATTTTGAATTCGAGATTTAAACTAATTTCAAAGTTTATTAAAAAAACTTAATATTTTCATTTTGGAAAAAAAAGCGTATGTGATGAATTTCAATATGTTGAAAACAAACCAAACTTTTGCACCCAGACTGTATGGTCCGTTGAGGTGTAAATATTTAATATGTTTTTTCCTATTGTGAATTTGACACGTACACTATTTTCAAAATTTCCAACTATAAATTATGCTTTTCCAAGTTATAAACCTCCAATTAAAAACATTTTAGTATACAAAATATAGTTTTAGGGAATATATATACATATGCAAGTACAAATTATACCAATACATGTTCAATCAAAAACCTATCCTTTATCCACCAGAATGATATCAGTATCTCGAGTGATGAGACAACACTATAACATTGGTTATGTAAATTATGTTCATCACTTCTTGTTGATAGACTCCACCTTGCCGTCGTGACCTCCCAACAAAAGATACTTATCCTTGCGAGTAAGTTCGGTGCATTCAAATCCCAATGCGTCGCCTATAACTTTCTGCACGTAATTAGCCACTTCGAAAGACGTCTTCCCGCCACCTTTCATTGTCATTTCTTCAGGCAAGCGATCCAAGAAAGTGACTTCGTAGCTCGGTCTTGGGTTCATGAAGAAGAAGTAAGGGTCCCAGAACTTCACACCCCTCACCGTCGTCCCGTGGAACATTGCTTGTTTACAGTTCATCGCCACTGGTACGATCCTGTCGCTTAGCTCCGCAAACAGAGCGCTGAATCTCAGTAGATACTCTTCTCTGCACGTGGTGCCTTCCGGACATATCACCAAATCGCCTGTTACATTCACCAAAACGTATCAAAATTAAAACCTCCTAAGCAATTGTATTGACTCAAAAACTCTAATTATTCTCATTAGAATATGCAAATGAACATTAGTTTATGGATTCCAAATTTCAAAAAATAATAATTTACATAAACATAGATTCCCAAAATTGTTTTAAAGTAAATTTAATTATCTATAACTTCCAAAATTGTTTTAGAAAAAAAACAATGTCGGAGTGCCAGTAGTTTTCCAATGTTTGTTGAGAATGACTATTTACAATGTTTGAGTTTACAGAAAGATGTGAAATCATTTTTTTAACCATTTTTTATTTATTTTTATTAAATTGTGTATATCCTATAAAAATCTTAGGAAGGACCATGCATGGATGCATTACCTTTTTCGAGGAGTTTTCTCATGCGGGCAGCATCAGCGGCACGGTCACGGGTGAGTGCAACAGCAGGAATAGGAGAAAGCATTAAGGAGAGACGAGAGACACTATAAGTAACGCATGAGATCTTGCGTCGGAGAGCAATGGCAACGATGATGGGGTCAAGTGCAGTACGGTGGTTGAGAACGTATAGGTTGCCTGGAGTTCCGGGGGAAGGAGGCGGAGGACGGTGGCCACGAATGGTTAAGTGAATTCCGAGCATCTCGTAACTGTAACGGACAACGTGTCTGGGTAGAGGGAGGTTGAAGTAGACTCGGATGATGGAGAGGATGAAGCCTAAAGGAAGCCATAGGTATGTCATAATGGCGTTTAACGGCGTTGGACGTCCGACTAAACGGCCGTCATGGAATATTATGCGGCTTTTTAGTCGTTCTTTTGGTATTGTTGTAGCTGACTCCGTTGCATGAACCATGTAACCTTTCTGTTATATATAATACCAAAATTGTGAATCAAATTACAATTAAACTATAGAAATGCACTTAAAACGTTATTCCTGTTATTCAGTGGTCAAATCTGTCAAATAAATACTTTTAAAGTTTGTGTAACAAAAATAGACCTCAAAGAAAAATGACAAAAATAGATTTTTATATTCTTGAAATTTTTGTTTTTTAATTTTAAACTTCATCCTATAATTCTAATCTCTAACTCTAAATTAGTTAATCCAATGGGTATAAATGTATATTTACACAATTTAATAAAATCTATTTTCATTAATTTTTTACTTTAAATTATATTTTGGTGATAATTTTTTTAGATCTATATTAGAGTATTACTCTTATTCATTTCAGAATGTTAATAAAATTTGAATTATTGGTCCATTAAATGGACTGCTCGAAATGTAGTTGGTGCACTAGTAGGTGGTCGGGAGAAGAAAATAAACACAAAAAAGAACAATTGAGGGTCAACATGAAGTGATAGGTTGGGTACATTTTATGAACATATCTTGATTTACTACCTGACTAACTTTTTTATTTATTTCTGGTTACAGTATTAAGGCATTGACATTTTGATAATTAAACGAGTAAACAAGTTAAAGTAGGTCGATTACCTTACCTAATTAATGAAAAAAATACTTAACACGAAAATAAGTAAGCACGAATTAGTGCAAAATACGTGTACGGGACGGGAGAATAAAACATTTGGTTAAGTTCTCAAGTTACCTTAGTTACTTATTTTACACTACAATCTAGTCAGTGTTCAATATTATTTCAAACCTTTTTAGCCTAAATCAAAGACTAGATTGAAAAGTTAAAAAGGCAAAGTACCTTGCAAATGGACATGAAATCATGGTCGGAAGTTCGATCACCAAGGCCAAGATCTGGTGATTCGTGGCCAAACTCTTTCAAAATGGCTAACCTCTTTAGATCACCAACAAGAACACCAGGCTTCTTCACAAACCCGGTGGCTCTTTTGGTTCGGGGACTCACCGCAATCTCTGTTCCCAGAACTTTATCAGCTCCAAGATAATCCTTCACGAACGCTTCCACCATCACTGTCGGATTAGCAGTCACCACCACTTTCCTCTTACACTTATCAAACACCTCAAAACTATCTCTTCTCACATCCGCCGCATAAAACCTAACATATGTATATCCAAATTCTTAGAAAATATAAAAAATCTATCTTTGCGAAACAATTTTTTTTTCTAAAATATTTATCTTAATGAAACAGAGGGAATATTATATTTCATATGTACTGAGTTTAGAAATATGACTAGTGGAGACCGTACCGTGGAAGAACAGCGCGAGAGACGAGTTCTATGTTGCGGATTTTGAGACCAGCGAAGGAGATGAAGATGAGGATCTGTATCCCTAAAGATTCTGAGACGAGTAGGTATGAAAAAATCACTATAGGCAAAGATAGAAGTAGGATTAAGCCACGTAAGAGACTTCCTGCTTCAACAGCTACAAGCATGAAGTAAGGGAACGAGCTTCTCGATACAAGTAGTGTCCCGTCCAGATCTGCGGCGATCGAACCATACTCTCCTCCTCCTCCACCTTCCGTTAACGGAGGAAAGTTATGACTTCTTTTTTCCGGCGACATCTTCACTCGTCCGAGTTTCTCTATCTCGTTAAATGCAATAGTAATCAATGAAATATATCCTTCAACTATCTTTTCTAACAAAAACAACCCTAATCTCTTTTTCTTTACCCTTACAAGCTTCAAGTAGTATTGTGATCGATCCAATATAATAGGGTAGCTCAGCAGCTCACCTAAATAGAATGCCGCAATATTAATACAGAAAATTAGATAATATTTATTATATTTTTGATAACAATGTCATATCCACAAACAATATGTCTAGGACCACATTCCGAATTTATTATGTGAAAATGACTTTTGTTCCATATGTATTGTTGACTAATATACATCCAATACTTAGTTGATTTTTGAATGAATGTTAAACTTATTCAATCCAATTTTTTACAATGTATGTGTTCTTTCTTACTCTATTTATGGTTGCTATTTTACATTTGGATAAAACAACCCAGCTGATTCAGTTGAATCTTCATGATTACGATTATGTAATTCGATTGTCATATTGTTAATTAAGTCACATAACCCAACTAATAATGTTAATTAAGTCACATAAAATAAATATTATGCAACTGAAATCTTTCTTAACACTACACAACATTCAGTTAATTAAAAATATTCTTATTAAATCAGAAACATTCATTTGGATTCAACTTCTTTTGTAGGATTTTAAATTAAATATACTCCTCTATTATAAAGTAACTACGAAAACAAATTATATACTATATATGTTTCCAAACAACACAATAATTAATTTTGTGTCCAAACAATATATAAAACATTAGGTCTTACTTTTTAATAACTTTTTATAAATTTTCTTTCAACTTACTTGATTTATCAAATAATTAACTAAGTATAACTTATCAATTAAAGAATTTTTTTATTTATATATTCATAAATAAAATAATTACATTCATTTAAATATATAAATAAATGCTATAAATTTTATAATTTAAAATTATCAACATATATTATACAAGTAATCAAATAAACTACATAAATTTTATTAAAAAATCATAACGAAAATAGTTGAAAGAAATAATTATTAAATAAAATAATATATTATACATATATTATTATCTGAAGATACATTGAAAATAACTACATTGTACAATACATATAATAAAAGCAGTTATGAAAATGTTCAAAATATATACAATATGAAAATAAATGATTAACATTAATTATAAACAAAAAGTTTTAACTTATTATAGTATAAATCAAATTCTTAGCAAGATAAATTACACAAAATAATGTTAATAATGTTAATTGAGTCACATAAAATAAATATTATGAATGCATCTAAATCTTTTTTAACAATAAAAAATATTCAGTTAAATATGATTATTTGAGAGAATTTCCTTATAAACAACATTCAGTTAATTAAAAAAAACATAAAACTTAAAAACATTGAGAAAATTGTCCAATAAATTTAAAATATATTCTTGACTATTATTTTGGTGAAAAAAACTTAAAAAAAAAAACTATTTAAGAGAATTTTTCAATAGACAACATTTAATTAATTGATTTTTTTTTATTAATTTATAAAATTTGTTTAATCACTCTAAAATAAAATCTGGACGACATCGCGAATCAAGATCTAGATAAATTTTAAATCCAAAATAAATTAAAAGTAAAATTTCAAATTGTAATAAATTGTCGATAACAAAAATAAACTAATACAAAATCATATCAACTAATTTAGTTCTCTGGTCATCGTTCACGGCAAACACTATTTTGAACAATTTTATCCTAAACACCCGCAAACGATGCATATTGCGGATGGTAGGTACAAAACTAGTCAAGCCTTAAAAGGGGGCTTGAGCAATCCGGTGGGTAAAATCCACTTTGGTACGTTCTTTCTTTCTCTTTTAGTTTCTATATTTTGCAGAATGATCTTTGTCCACCCACAGATGTTATTTTCGTATAAGATTTTAGTGGTTATCAGCAGCTGCTCTATGGTTATGTACCTGTTTTGGATCCAAATGCAAACTTAGACAATTTACTAGAACGACGTGTAGTTTCAGCTACTTCCACGGTTCACGTGGGAATAATATCTTACACTTACGGGGATCTCTGATCATGGATCATTGTCCACTCTAATACTTAAATATTACCAGATAAATTAAGAAGTTATCTGAAATGGCTTTGTTTCATTTTTTTTTTGTGAATCCAAATGCAAGATCCGAAACTCCGTAACACTGGAACCAAACCTTTGGGAGCCGATTAAGTATTGTAGAACCAATACTTTAAACTGCTTAAGAGGAGATGCAAACAAAAGAACAGATGAGATGATTAACAATTAAACAGCATAAAGCAAACACAGTGATACTTAAAGAGAACAAGCTCATTAGAAATTCACATAATCCCAAATGTATTTTTAAAAGACTGAATAAAGAGTAGTAGGTAAAGAAGTACACTGCAAACCAAAGGCTAGATGATGGATGGTAAACTAAAAAAAAACTTGGATCTCTAGTTGTTCATCATGGTTCAGCTCTTGCTCTTGAAAGGAATGGCTCTGATGACAATCTGGTGATAGAGTGCTGCTAGTGCTGCTCCAATGAATGGTCCCACCCAGAAAATCCACTGCCAACAACACAAACAAAAGTTTCAAAAATCTTAAAACGAAGAAGAATATATGTTGTTGAGTGGTCCTATTAATTAATATACTCACATGGTCGTCCCAGGAGTGGTCCTTGTTGTAGATAATGGCTGCTCCAAGACTTCTAGCTGGGTTGATTCCGGTTCCGGTTATCGGAATTGTCGCCAAGTGTACCAAAAACACTGCAAACCCGATTGGTAGTGGTGCCAATATCTACAATTTTGCCACATTTAATAAATTAAACGATTACATGTCCCAAACCGGAAAAAAAAACTAAACCAGTAAAATAGTAAACCGGAGTTGTGGGGGTTCTTACCGGGACGTGTGAGTCACGGGCGCTTCTCTTGGCGTCGGTGGCTGAGAAGACCGTGTAGACAAGAACAAAGGTTCCAATGATTTCAGCACCGAGGCCAGATCCCTTGGAGTAGCCGGGAGCGACGGTGTTGGCACCGCCACCGAGAGTCTGGTACGGCGTTGGCTGGAAACCCTTGACGACTCCGGCGCCACAGATGGCTCCGAGACATTGCATGATCATGTAGAAAACAGCTCTGGTCAGAGACAACTTCCTAGCCAAGAACAGACCGAACGTAACCGCAGGGTTGATGTGTCCACCTGAAACATGAAAAGTTGGTAACAAAGACATATTCTGTAGATCTAAAACCAAATTACAGAGATTTTTACCGTAGGGTAAAAGTAATCGAAAAATGAAGGAAAGATTTTTACCAGAGATTCCAGCAGTACAGTAGACGAGAGCAAAGATCATGCCACCAAAAGCCCAAGCGATGCCTTGGATTCCAACAGAGGCACACATGTTTGGTGCTCTCTTCACTCCCATTACTGTCAATACTGTTATGTAAAGGAAGAGGAATGTAGCTATGAACTCGGCGATCCCTGCTCTCCAGAAAGACCACGAGCTCAGCTCTCCGGGCTCGAACAGTGGCGCAGGAGGTGGCTCTTTGTAGTCCTTGTCGGACTGAGCTGATGTTCCGATGGGTTGTCTCTCGGGGAACTTGTTTGCTCCAACTCTCACATCTTCTTCTTTGCCTTCCATCTCTCTCGAAGGGTTAAAGTTTGCAGCTTTTTCTTCTTTTGTGTGGAGGAGAGTGTGTTATGGATAAATAGTGAATTTATAGAGGAAATAATATTAAAATTTTAATAACCCTAAGACAAGACAGAAAATAAAAGGAACGAATCGTTTTTTTTTTATGTACTAGTTAATATAACAAATAGCTAATAATAACAGTCCTAAAATTATTGTGATAGTTGTAAACCGATTTGTATATGGTTAGCAAACTCACTCTAATCATTTTCAAAAGTTAGGTACTAGTTATCATTCATACTAGTAAACATTCTTGGTTAACTCTCCTTATTTTTGTTTTCTTGTCATCTAGTCTCTAGTACCGTTCTATACATTTATTAATGATGGTGATTAGGTGAATATTGAATAATAATTTGTGTGTTAAATAAAGTTAAATGATGGAGGAGGAGACCGGGAGAGGGTTTTGGAACGTAAAAGGACAAAACTCTGACCTGTCTTTTTCTTTTTCTTCAGAAAAAGATAGTGGGTCCACCTTTTTGGACGGTTTCAAAAAATTAATAATATATTGGGTAAAGCCCAATAGTTAAGATGGTAAAAGAAATACATATTAACTTTCTAAATTACTTATTCGACCGTTGGAGAAAAGAAATTGACAGCTTTATGAGTAGTCACTAGTACTAATGTGAAAATAATGGAGTAGTTCAAAAAAAAGAAAGTGGAAAAAGTTGGCATGCATTGCATTGCATGGAAATCTTAAAACAAGTTTCCAATTTCGATGCTGACATTGTAGTCTTGAACAGCTCAGAGGTGAGTGTTGCCTCTCTGGCATCACATGCTCAAATCTTCCACTCTCAGTTTCTAATTACCGTAGTTTTACACAGTATTGTGAAAGTTAATGTGGTGTATTATCATTTTTGAAACGCAACCACAATGCACAGTAGTTCACATACCGTCCAGCCAGTATGTTTTTGGCACGTTGCAGAAGAGAGACTAATTAAGCCCATTGAAACATGTGTTTTAATTTATTGGGACGGTACCGACCAAGGCCGTATGATATGTGTTTTACATGACATGACTCCCTCCCTTCATCAAACCGTCATGATGATAGTATTCATAAAAAACGACACAAACAAGTAATTATTGCTTAATAAATTGTAGTAAGTTTTAAGTTGTTTATTTTTATGTATTTGATTTTTTTGAAATATGTAAATATGTAACTTTTATAGGTTGTTATCTAATTATTTATGAAATAATTTAGGTTGGTTAATTTTATTATTTTAGGTATTTTAGATCACATTTATTATTCTTAATCAAACCACAATTTTTTTAAATTTAATTAGTTTTGTTAATTGTATTTAGTTCGTTTTGTTGTTTTAGATTTATTATATAAACTCATATTTTATCTTGTATATATAGAAAAATATCTGTATAACATTAGCAAAAATCAGAAATAGTATCAATCATGTATTTATTTTTTATTTATTTTTTTGGACACAACAATCATGTATTTATTTACATTGCGGTAATGAAAGGAGAGGCAAAGTCTAAAATTAGCTTTCCTTTGGCTTAAATTGTTTACGGCAGAAGGCATGCATGATTCTTACACAGGAACGTAAGATCTCCAAGGTTGCATTAGGTTCCTTAAGTGCAAATGAATCAAAACTCTTTTGAAAAACGGTGCCAATGTTTTTTTTGACGAGGAAATCTATCGCAGCTTCCTTGAGGATTGGATCGGAAGGGATAGTTGAAAGATGGATGATATCAAGAACGTTTTCAGAGCTCAGAGACGAGATTAATATCTCTCTGCAAGTATCTTGGAGGTACTGAATGTCGTACTTGTCCGCAGCGAGATAGAGGGCTCGGACATGTTTGTTGTCACGACTCAGTGTACCACTGTAGAAGAATTCAAGGAGGGACTCGAGTTCTCCGTAGCTTAGGTCATGTATAGTGATCGATTTCTCTGGTGAAACTTTGCATTCATCACTTTCCAACATGCTTCTAAACACTTTTGATTTCACTGCCTGCAAAGTATATGAATTATGATTATATTATACTAAAAAGCAATTAATATAGAATAATACCTAAGATAGATTTTAATTTTTTTTTGCACCAAAATAGATTTCATGTAAAAATAACCAAAATAAATTTTATTAAATGACGTAAATATATATATATATCTTAGTTAACGAATCTATAATTAGGGTTTAGAATTATGTGACGAGTTTCTGTAAGTGAAGTTTAAAATTAGAAAATAAAATAAAAATAATAAAAATAAAAAGTCTATTTTGGTTTTATTTTTCTTTGAGTTCTATTTTTTAATAAAAACTTTAAAAATATTTATTTGAGAGATTTAACTATTAATATATATCTGTTAATTTTTTTAGAGAAAGAAATTAATTAAAAATCTATATATAGTATGTGTGTACCAGAACAGCTTTGTGGGTGGGGATGCCTGGTCCATTATCACCAGGTTTGAGGATGAAGTCAGCGTGTATGGCTTCTTTGAATGCCATAACTTGATCACTGAGAAAATCTACTCTCTCAAATTTCTTTTTTGTGCTTTCTCCCATGTTTTTCTTCTATATATGTATCCTATCCAAATATGAATAAATCAAATATTTGATCAGCATATATCTATACTCAAGTAAGCATTCTTAGAATTGGAAGAGATATATAGCTTATGTTTCATAAGAAAAAAAAATAAGAAAGTATAGACGATCGAGAGAAAAAGTTGGTAGTTTTACAGAACCTCGAAAGCAGCGGATAGTTTGGGAAGCCTACGTTTACTTTTGTTGTTGGGGTTGAGATCTCAAGAGACATGCATGAAAATAGTATATAAATAGACCTTCAGGTCGACCAACCCTTGTCCTTTTCCTGCATGGTATTTTAATTTCAGAATCTCCTTTTCTTATTTTGATTTACTTTTAACTTATCATTATTCCTTGTTACAATGATTCTAAATTCTGATTGAATATACATACAAAATAATATGTAAGAAGAGAGGAGACACACCTTAGGGTTTAGGAAGAATATATCCTCCAAACTGAACTCATAGTCGGAAAATTAAATTTAGCAAAAATAGTTTGCTACATGGTGTTCAATTCTCCGGAGTGGCGCTTTAGCTTTTTGGTTTACATTTATAGGAACTTCGGTAACCGCGTGTAGCAAATTTAAAACAAAACACACACTTGCTCAAAAAAAAAACAATAACGAACACACACATAACCACGAATCATGGTCAGGATCTCTAAGAAACCTGACTTCGAATCCATTACAATTCAGATTACCCTGATTTGTAGCCACGTAGATATGAGCTAATGCTTCCGGCCCATTAGAATATCCGGAGAAAAAAATCATGGACTTCAACCAGGATACCTGATGTTAAAAAAAAGCCATATGGATTATGGGTAAGGGCTTTTCAGCCCAATTTAGGAGAGGAGAGTTAAGACTCCAATGGGCCAGCAAAAGATGGTCTGAGCCTACGGCCCGGATACGCTCCATCCTTTGTTTGTTGGTGGTCTTCACATGGCATAATTTAATTTTTCAAAAAGAAAATATAAATTAAATATTTAATTAAAAATACTTTATAATAAAATTCAGGAACCCCTCTCTGTAAACCAAATTTGATTTGGTAACCAACATCCCAAATAAACATTATAATAGTATACTAGGACAAGACCCGTAAAAACTAAATACAAAACATAAAAATTTGAAACCACATATAAAATTATCGGAATTGCGCCAAACACTATGATAAAAGCTAATAGAATGTTTGCTAATCTATCTGCTAAAACACATACGTTTCCCCTTTTCGGTAGTTAAACAAAAGTTAACAATGGTTAGATCTGCTTTTGGCCTAACTTTAATTTTTTTTGTTACACTAACATATATTTACAGTTTTAGTTGGTTTTGGATGTATTGGTGAAACATCTAGATAAAGTCCATTGACCATACTAGTTATGGCTGTCATGATTCTTAACTACTACTTTTATCCTATTACCTATTCCTAACTTTATTAGATTTCATCCAAAAGTTAGATTCAAAGAGGATTATACAAATCATTGGTTATGGTATTTCTAACACATAACACCATTTAATGTAATTTTTCATCATTAAATTTTTTATATTCTTCAACCACAATACCAAATTTGAAACAAAACAGTATTTTTGTTTTTATATTTTAATTAACAATTTTTATTTAATATTTACTATTTTAACATATAATATAATAAAAATAAAAGAAAATATTTTAATATAATAATATATTATTTTCTATATTTATTTTATTACTTTTATATATATATATATATCTATTTATCAGTAATATTTATTTACTTAATATTATATTAATAAAAGTAAGTAAATAGTGTTTAGTTTGATGATAACATCACATCAAACTTAGTTTAATATTATAACTTTACATTAAAATAGTGTGATTTTAAGAGTTGAGTTTAAAAAGATGAGTGTAAAAATTAGACTAAAATAGTGTTTTAGCGTTAAGTTAAAAAAATGATATGTTCTTCATTTTCATTTAATTAAAAACTAGATACAGTTAATTTTACATAAAAAACTAAAAATTAATATATTTCATATAAAAACAAATTACAAATATATTTTTACACTCTTTTTATCTATTCTCTTTCTTTAGAGAAAGAGAGAATAAAGTTCACACTTTTTTTTTTTGGTTATCTAAATTGATATTTTATTTTGTTGGATCTCTTTTCGGATGTTTCAGATTTATTTTACAGTTGTGAATAATAATTTAGATATCATCAGATTGTTTTGGTTTCAAACTCCTTTTTTCTTTCAGAAAGTTAAATCATATTTGATGTTAAGGATTTATTTGCTTTATGCAGGTAAAGGTGGGATCTTAATTTTGAATAGAGCTAATCTTTGTATCCTTAAGGATAAGGGCAAAGTTTCCTAAATGAAGTAAGCTAAGAGTTGATTGATTAAACTTTGGTATCCTTGTACAAAATCAGTCCTGTTAAAGCTTTCGAGGTATGAAGCGTTCCAATGGAAGCCCTGTAACTTTGAGGGACTAGGATATATAAAGACCTTGTTGACATCGATGCCAGCAAAACGGAAAGAGTGTGCAAGTGTGTTTTTTTCGGATTGGATGATTCTTGCCATGTCTGATCGAGTTTTTCTACAAATTGTGATTTCGATATCTACAGTATTTTGAAAAGAAAAAAAGAGAGCGCTAATTTGTGGGTGGGTCAGTGTGCTCTTAATACTGCTAAGATGTTCTATTTTAAAGTTTGCAAAACTTCATATATTCTCCAAAATAAAAACTTAAAACTTAATTTCAAAAGTATTTATATTTTATATTATGATTTTTACATTTATTATAATTAATTTAAATTTATAACTTTTATAAATAACTGGAACATATATAAATGTTAGAGCATCTCCAACCCATTGTTATTTTCACTTATATAATAGCATTTAGAGGTTAAATTGTTCTCATCCACCTCTATTTTTCCCTCTATAATATAGATCTCTATTTTTCCCTCTATTTATAGAGGAATAAATAACATCCTCTACTTTTTACTCTGTATTTGAAGATTGTTATTTTAGAAAAATACATTAGAGAATATCTCACTTCTATCATAGAGTTTTTCTATTTTAGAAGTGAAAATAGCAAAATACATTGGAGATAATCTTACAACAACATCAATTAATAAAATGTTACACTAAATATAAAAATTACAAAGAAATACATAACTAAATATTAAGCTGCAAAAATATAATTATTTCATAAAAATATTTCTATAATGTTCATATATATGATCAAATGGTGAATTTCTAAATCTAGTATTAAAATATTATAAATAGTGTTTTAAAGTTTTTATTAATTTTATGTATAAAATTTAAATTCATAAAAAAAATTGAAATATTAATTGATATGAAAAAAATAAAGATTAAAACGATCAACGAAAAAATATTAAATAATCATAAATATGAGTTATAATTATAAAGACCAAAATCCACATAAAAAATATGAAGCTTCAAATTTAGAGTTTTTTTTAGAGAGTAAGAAAAAATTTCATATTTGAAATTATAAAATATATTTTGGAGATGCTCAAATGTCACGCATGATGCATTATGAAAACCTCACCGTTGTCAGGTCACTAACTTCCTTAATGGGAGCAAGTTTTTTTTTCCTCTTTTTTTAATGGGAGCAAGTTTGTGTGCATATCTTTTATTGTCGGTCGATAATTCCCAACTCAAAGAAATGCCACGTTTGTAGCAATGTGCTGATTGTATATTTTATGTATTTACGTTTGTGCGCGTGCACATTATCGTCTGCGGGTCTATTGATTGGTAAACTGTGAGTTGTTTATGGTTATGGTTATGAACACACACACACAACATATACTGCAACACATATAATAGCTAGGCATGGTCCCCTGACTAATTGCTTCAAAGGAACTCAATGTAACTTACTGATCATATGTGTCTCGAATTTTGCTTGGCCACCAATGAATCAAGACAATGCGAGGACCATTTTTTCCTCAAAGTGGTCATCTTTTTCAGCAAACCCCACAAATAAACTTTTTGCTTAATTTAATACTTTATTAGAAGTGGTTTGATCTTATTCTGAAAATGTAAGAACTCTCTAGGAGAATGGAAAGACAGAGAATCAGATGGAGATCAAAAAGAGAGCTGGTCAATGAAATGAAATAGGAGACTAACTAATTATGATGATTAATAATCATAAATAATATCTCAACCATACGTGTTGTCCATTTGCATAAGCAGCCGAGCCTCCTTTTGAGTTTTGGCCTTTATTTCTCAAACTTTCAATTCTTTATTTTTATTACATTATGACCCCTATCTTTTTACATTGAACCACTCGTCCCCTTTTTATTTTATCTTCTCAGCTCGGCTTGAAGCTGAAGCAATCATCTCTCCAGACAGTGATATTCTTTCTTCACTGCCACATCTCAAATTCAGAGCTTTGAGAGGAAAGAGGAGAGATCAATTATTTACTGGGCATAATGATGAAGGCTGTTGAAAAGATCTGCAAATACTTTTCTTCTATCTAAAGCTTTTGCCTCTCTCTCTCTCTCTCTAGAGAGAGATGGGCCACATGAAATCTTTTTCCAACGGTGTTTCATCCTTTTTTATCTAGTATCATGTGGAGTAGATGGAGTAGATCAATGCACATTTATCTCGAACCGAAGAACCAAACCAAATAAAAAAACAAGGTTCGATTAGAATTTGGATTCTATATTTTTAGAATTTAGCAGCCAAAATCAAACTGAAACCAAATAGAAATCAAATTGTAACTGAAAAACAAAATAAATATTCAAATTTCTGTAATTTAATTTATATATTTATAAATATTAACTATATTTATTTTTAAAATAATTATATTAAATTTTATTTATAAATTTAATTATCCAAAAGGAATTATAAAAATATTTTTATAAATTAGCTGAATTATCCATATTTGTATCCAAAAATCAAAATTCATCTTTAATCTAAAAAACCTGATTTTTTAAATTTTTAATCTGAATTAACTAAAAAACTGGAATTGAACTGAAAACGAATAGGAGTAGAAATTATTTTGGATAGCAGTTGGTTACTAATTTTCTTACCCAAACCAAATTAAAAACCCAAAAAAATTGAACCAATTTTTTAAAATACGTGAATAAATCTTAAATTTCTAAAATAAAAAAATCTAAGAACCAAACTGGGATCGGAAGAGAGATTACAGTGGAGCTAAATGGCACGACGTTGTTGCGTTGTAAAAGGTTCCACTTTTTACTTAAATTGTTCTCTCTCTCTCTCTCTCTCCCACTTTTTCTTTGCCTTTGCCCAATTGAGAGAATCCTCTCTCCATGAAAACTAATGCTTTTGTCGGTAAAGAAACTTAATTTATTGTTTGTCAAAAGATGCCCACCAAATAATTAAAGAAAAAGATCTCTTCTTTTCTTTTCTCTTTGCTTCAATGTTTAAAGCAGCTAGCTGTAGAAGAAGGTCGTTGTTGATCTACTGTGGAAATTAAAGCTTAGATTTTGTGATTACATGATCAAAAAGCTTCCGTCTTTTACTTGGGTTTCTCGACAGAACCTGGAAAAGTTTGTCAGATCAACAATGTGGCTGCCTTGAGTTTAATAAAGTCTCAAGTTTTACTTGACCACATCTACTCTCTCTCTCTCTCTCTCTCTAGCCTTGGCTTCAACGAAATCCTTTCTTTTAAAATCTTCTACCGTTTTGTACGGCCATCAAAGAGAAGCCCCTGACTGAATCATTACGCATCCAAAGAAAGTTTTGGAGAGGATTACTTTCTCTTTGTTTAATGGCTTTTGTCCTAAACCAGGCAAGTTTGGAACCAAATAAATTCAGAGGAATCTAAGCTACTCTCTCTCTCTCTCTTTGAAAGGGAAAGGTATCTGATTTTGCTCCATAAGTCATGGCACTAGTTTCTGTAATATCATTCTTCTTACTTGCCTTTGTTTACAATGATTACACACCATTAGTTAACCATTTGTTAGATTGTAAAAGGAGTTCTGGTAGATGATCCTTTACTTCTTCTGTTAAATTATTTCTCAAGAATTTCATCTCTGTTATTGTTGGTTTGTCTCTCAAGGATCTGAGGTTGTTTAAAGTATTACTTCATATAAGTACCATTTACAAGACTTCTTATTTCTTTATCTTGCTCTTCTCTGTGGTGTCTCCTGTCTTATTTCTTCTGCTTATCTTAAGGAACAACTATAGAGAACAGCTTCAGAAAGATTAGGGAAGGAGCATAAATAAAACTGAATACCATAAGAAAGCCATGGGCAAGAAAACTCAAAGACGTGCAGCTGCTCGACAGGAGAGGGATCAGTTAGGCTGCATGTGGGGGTTTATGAATATGTTTACTTTCCGCCATGGACCACTCTCCCCCAAGCTGCTTGTTGACCAAAATCATGGTAGTTCTCTTGTCTCTCTATACTTTTATGTTTTTCATTACCTGTGAATGAGTTGTTTTGCTTGACCGTTATGTTAATTGTTTCAGCTGCTGGAAATCATAATAACAATGAGCTTGACAAGTCCAATAAATGCCACGACAAGGCTGCTCAAGACACCCTTGTAAGCTATAACCTTATTGGAAACATCCTTTGCTCTTTTCTTCTTCTTAAGAGCCTCCTGTGGATTAATCTAGTTGTTACTTGAACTGTTAAAAGGTTGGTGAAGATGGCAATGTCAGGATTACGATTATAAAGCCAAGTGTGAAGAAACTCATAGCAGAAGAGTTGTTCATCGACAAGGAAATCAAGAAGCAGAAGGAGAATGCCGAAGCAGGACAGTTGTCAGACTCTGAGCTCGAAGGAAGAAGAAAGAAAAACCATAGGAGAAAAAACAACACCCGCAAAAACAGCTGCGATAACTTTAGCCATATAAACACAACTGACATTGAAGAGCCTAAAGTCAATCGCAGAAATAAAAAGAAGCATCATGGCTCTGAGAGGAGTCTTGATATTGATAATATGATTGAAGAGTTCTATTCTGAGATTCATCGCAGGAGTACAAGCCGTGGGAAGAATGGGATGTTGAACCACAAACACGAAGATTATAAAGAAAAACTGAGGGAGCTGGTCAAGTTTTTAATCAGTCAGAAGCTTTTACATGGGAACCGCCCCAGAGAAAATAGTGAAATCCTTACATCCAAGGACTTGATGGAAGTGTTTCAGATTCTCGGATCGGATGAGGAACTGTTTCTCAAACTTCTGCAAGATCCAGAGATACTTGTGCCAAGAGATATATCTCAAAATCCACAAAACTGTCAAAGTCAGAAAAGAGAAGAAAGCTTGAGCTTGTCTGAGATAACAGGGGCATCAGAACAATCTTCTCTCGCTGATAAGAGATGGTCTAGCTTTTTCAGGAGGAAAGATACACCACAAGAAGTGACTGATGACAAAGCATGCGAAGCTTCAGACAGGATTTTCATTCTGAAGCCAAGCTTTTCAAGTCCAGACACAGGAAATAGCCGTGGTTCCTCACCTGATTCTCATTTTGTGAGAAACAAATTGCAGAACGAGAGAAACAGTTCACATTTCTTTCTTTCTGAGCTCAAGAGGAAGCTGAAACAAGCAATCAGAAAGGAGCAGCCTGGACTGCAGCGTGAGGGAAGATATGGGGAAAGGTTTCCAAAAAATGTGCCAACTAAAGATCATTTCTTTCTTGAGCGGATGGCAAAGCCTTCAACATCTCAGAAGAACAATGAAGATGATAGAAAGCAAAGGGTGTCTAACATTTATACAGAGGCCAAGAAACATCTGTCCGAGATGTTAAACAATGGAGATCTTGATTCGAGCTCAACAAGCAGACAGGTTCAAAGAACCCTAGGAAGAATACTCTCTCTTCCTGAGTACTTGTCTCCTCTAAACAGCCCGGGAAGAAGATGGGAAAAGAGCTCACCTGCACACAGGAAGTCTTCTTCATCGGATTACATAAATGCTGTGAACATCAAGAAAGAAACTCATGTGAGCCAACCAGATGATGCAATAAAAAGTTCTGATACTCAGGCCTGCGATCTAAGCAAAGAACCTGACAATGCTATGGAGTCTCTCCAACCAACCTCAAGTGAACCTGCTGATAAAAGTGTGGACATTGAGGATGGAACTGCTAACGAAGATAAAGGTAAGAATATTTCTTCACTGTTTATTTAGAATACGGTATTTAATCTAATAACTAGTCAAACTTGCAGATTCTGCAGATGATGTAATGATTACCAATGAGATAGGTATAGTTACAGAGGAAGCAAGCTCTACTTTGGTTGGTGACTTTTCCAAATTTGAAGCTCAGGATGAACAGGCAAGTCATTTTGCTTCAACACTATAATATTATGCATTTTGTATATAGTCTGAAATGAATAAGTAATGGAAGATTTTGTTCGGTTTTGCTGCTTCGTTTCTACTACAGACCTCTCATGAAGAGAACCAACCACCACTGGCTTCCTCTGTGGCCTCACCATCCCACTGTTTAGCTAAAGGTGAGGAGTGTAAATCAGCTATTACTGATATTCTGGAATGGTCAAGCCCAATATCAGTTCTTGAGCCACTCTTCAGTGAAGATGATATAAGCCCAGCAAAAATGCGATCTCAGTCTGGTAAGTGCAAAAAAAAATCCCAGCATCTACCACTGAACTTGGATTCTAGTACATAGTTAGTTCTTCATCATGAGCAAACATTGACTCATCTTTACAACTCAGATGAACCACAGGTGCAACCTTGGTGTATCCACTTTGATGAAGGAGATTCTGCTGCTAAAAACCTAGAGGATTCTGTCAAATCCATCACAAGTGACAAGGAATTGGTGTTTAAGTATGTAAAAGCTGTGGTGGACGCAGTAGAGTCAGATTTTGAAGAGCTCTATCTGAAGGCTCAGTTCTCTGATCAGCTTCTTGAACCGGCACTAATCAGCAATGTACCCTTCTGTCCAAACCAGCTTTGCCATGACCATGAGCTTCTCTTTGACTGCATCAATGAAGTTATCATGGAGCTCTGTTGTTGCCCCCCATGGGCTTCCTTTGTTACACCAAGAACCCGATTCTTCTCTACCGTCAAAAGCATCATCCACGAGGTTCAAGAAGCGGTTTACTGGCATCTCTTGCCATTGCCACTCCCTCACGCGTTGGATCAAATAGTTAGGAAAGATATGGCTAGAGCCGGAAACTGGTTAGACATCAGATGTGACATTGACTGCATTGGCTTTGAAACTAGTGAACTGATTCTCGAGGAATTACTTGAAGAGGTCACTCTAAACTGCCTCAACAACACTGAGCACTCTCTGGTTCCAGCTGAGTTGAAGACCGATGAGAGCATCCTTATTTTGTAAAAGGTCATGAAAAGTGAAAACTCTCTTCTTAAAGACAAAGCCATTGTTGAGAGACAGCTGCAAGCTCAGAATATAGCCTCATTATCACCATTGCTAACTTCCATTAGCGCAGAACCATGTAGATAATGTGTATTACTCAAAAAAGACAATAACTTTCAGACTGCTGAGAGAGACAGAGAAGAGATAAGATCCTTTCAAGACCAGATGAGAAAACAGTTTGTGGTGGGGTCATTACAAAATACTTTCAAAGACAGGACCACGGGTCTCTTCTTTTAGTATATAGGATATGATTTGTTTTAGTATGAGTGTGTTTGTGTTTGTGTGTTGAGATGGAGAGAGATGTGATAGTGTTTTTGGTTTCATTGATTTATTTGTGTAATATTTTCAGAAGTTTGACATATAACAATGTATATGTATTTATAGGAGTATGATCTGGGGGTGACAATCTTAAAGAATACTTTATTACAAGATTAGTATAGTTGGTAAGAAGAGTAAATTACAAGTTGATAATGTGTTGTTATAGATTGTAGTGTAAGATTAGTGGGTTGACAACGATAATGTGGAGTTTTTTAGTAAGAGGAAAGAAACAGGCATAGCACAAAATTTGTAGAGAATTTTATGCAACGGAGAAATGAAATTTTATGGATCATCATGATATATGTAAGTAAAGCTTTGGATAGTGTTTGGAGTTGTTGCACTTTATGCCCTACCATAGTGAATAGCAGTTCTTGTTGATGTGATATGATTGTGGACATTAGATAATAGCATAGTACACCTGATAAAATATCTGATTTCATAGACACACTAATTAGTAACTCATCAAACTTTATTTCTTCATAATTTTTTTCAATAGGAAGTTTTAGATTTAAATTTCTTAAAAGAACAAATTTCAACACTAATATTTAAATTTAAAGAAATTGCTAAGAATACCACAAGTTAAGTTCCGCTTTTCAAAAATACCTTCAATCAAAAATATATTAACATTTGGATTTACACTTTAGTGATTATTGTTTAATGTTAAATGAGTGAAGTTGAGTTTTCAAATCTTTTATAAATATTTAGAAAAAACGGTTTAGTCTATTTTCATCATAAATTTAGGGTATTTTTTAAAAATAATCATTCATTAATGGTAAATTTGAAAAGTGATATCAAATTTATGGTAAAACTGAAATTTCCCCTTAAATTCGTTCCTAAAAAACAAGTTCTTTAAATCTAGGGGAAATTGCAATTTTACCACAAGTTTGATACCACTTTATAAATTTACCTTTAATAAACGACAATTTTCAAAAATACCTTAATTTTTTTGATGAAAATAGACTTAATTTTTTTTCTAAATATTTATAAAAAAATAGAAACTCAACCTCACCCATTTAACATTAAACCCTAAACAGTAATCACTAAAGTGTAAACCCAAATGTTAATATATTTTTGATAATGTGTATTTTTGCAAAGTGGTACTAAACTTATGCTATTCTTGATAATTTCTCTTAAATCTCTCTATATACATATGTTAATGGTTAACTGAAATATCACATGACTTAACAAACCGAGAAATTAGAATAAACACAAAACAACAAACACAACACAAAAGATAGATACAAAAAATTGTAACAAGTCATAAAAAACTTGAAAACCACTAATTATATTGAAAAATCTAAATGATACAAAAAGTTGAACAGAAATCACAAAAACAAAAGACTAGTTAGCTGAATAAAGAATTTCTAATTAAACCCTTTGACCTATGTTCAAAATGCAAAATTTGATGGGATCATAGTTAAAAAATTCAAAATTATATTATTAAATAATAAAACATTTGTTAAACTTTTTATTTAATATATTTATATATCAACCGGAAAATAAATAGATGTACAATTATATGTTAATGGACTAACTAAAACTAACAGTTCATAAAAGAACTAGAAGAAAACACAAAGATAAAAAAAAACAGTAAAATGGGTGTTGGAAATTAGAAAACAGTTGCCTAATAAAATCACAACACTAAAATTTAATAGTTGAATATAAGATTTTTTTCAAATAACCCCTGTTCCTAGAATGTCAAAAAATAAAATAACCAGTGGGAAGATTATAAATTCAAGAGATTAAATCCAAAAAATAATTTTACAATACCAAACCCTTTGGGGATTTTACCCACAATGGTCTCGTCTCATAAAATAAATCAAAACTGTAATTTACTATTTAGCCCTTAGAGCATAGAGAAAGGAAGAAGCTTGAGGGCAAAATCGAAAAAATAAATAAGGTTGAAGATTTGTTCATTCGTCCTTTACCAGAAGAGTGTGTGTTATTAGATCGGATTCAATCGATCCAAGAGTTTGTTTTGTTTATTCGATTCTTCTTCTCTTCTTCTTCTTCTTCCTCCTCGTCGAGCACGCGACACAATTGAGGGAATCGAAAAGCTGCAAACGCAGAAGCAATTCGTTGAAAAGAGTCAAACTTTAACCCCAGAGCTGGTGAAAATTCGTCTTCGTCTATTTGATTCGTTGCTTGTTCGAGTTTTCTCTCAATCAAGGTCGAAAATTCGCTGTCAAAACCCTAACTTTCCTTGTATCGGTTAGAAACCCTAGTTTTTTTAATATATATTTATCGTTAGTTGGATTTGATTAGGTTGATTTGTTTGTTTTCTAGCTCATATTCTTTGCCCAGGCTGTAGCTTTCTTCTGCTTCTATCTCGATTTGATTTACTTCTGATTCTCTCTTTTTTTGTTGCTTAATAGATAGTAATTCATAGTTGGCTTCATATTAGGTCTAGTTTGGATGCTTCATTTTACATTTTTACTCGACATCACCTTTTGTTCTTGATCATAGTTTCTGCGCCCTTTGAATCGAATCACTTGTGTATGTTATATAGAAATCTTACAACTTTGAAGTGACCTATTAGGCGAATTAACCTATATCTAGTTATAGTTGAGCTCTTTTTTGACAGTTCTCTTCTTTTGAATACGCAAAAGTGTTTACTTTTATGTTTCAGGGTTTACCCCCGTTGATGGGGTTGCCAGTGTTAAGTTTATGCTGTAAGGAGATATTGCAAAAAAATAAGTGCAAGTCCATGTAAAGGTTCCTTATGGTGCTAGAGTG
Organism: Moricandia moricandioides; assembly: GCA_905132885.1. Lineage (NCBI taxonomy): Eukaryota > Viridiplantae > Streptophyta > Magnoliopsida > Brassicales > Brassicaceae > Moricandia > Moricandia moricandioides. The sequence continues at coordinate 49,922 of CAJHQQ010000327.1, read as the reverse complement.
CAGATTGTTCTTAGAGTTTATCATGGTATGTTGATCTCAGAACCAGTAAGCCGGTTTTAGTTTGGAGATATGCAAAGGTATCATGCTGCAAACTGCACTAGTGCAGTCAACAATAGCGCTTTAGGTGGTTCATCTGGACGATCTGATTCCTCTTCTATTGGAAACTACTCCCTTAACTCCAGGCATGTCCAAGTCTTTTCACGGCCCTTTTTTATGTTGATACACTTTCAAGACGTGTAAATACTTTGTTTTTTACTGCAGGAGGCCACCACCGTTGACACCCTACAAGTTGAAGTGTGAAAAGGACGGTCTGAATTCGCGGTACTTTCTATTTGAACTTTTGGATTTACCCATCATAGTTGATCCGTGTTTGAGTTCTTGTGATTTCACTGTTTTTATCTCCACAAGGCTAAGTCCTTTGAACCATTGTTAATGCTTGAAGTTGGCGACTCTTTTCCATCTTCATTTACTTTCTTAGATGATTTATATTTCTCCAAAAAACTGCAGACTTGGACCGCCTGATTTTCATCCTCCAACATCAAGTTCTCCCGAAGAGAACCTAACCAAAGAGTATGCTCAGTCTGGGTACAAGGAAACTGTTGATGGACTTAAGGTGCGATCGACTGATTTAGTTAAATATGCGTCTTGTTGTGCTATTTAAAAATGTAGAAAATCATGATTAATTATTAGTGACATGTCTACGCTATTTTCAATAGATGATCGAAATTAAAGTAGGAATAATGTCTTACTGAGGCAGAATGTGCATTTGAGTGATGATTTCTTATGAGGTTCTGTTCGTTTGGTCCTTATAGGAAGCCGAAGAGATTATATTGACTCATGTCCATACTTTTTCCAAGCCTGTTGTCTTAAAGTGCAAAGAGGTACGGTATTAGAGAGTATAGACAATGTTTTCTCCCTTTATTTTTTTTTAATCTCTATTGGAGTTCATTTGTCTTTTCTTGTGAAATTAAATTCAATCCTATCCCGCAGGCTGTCAGAAAGTGTTTTAGAGCTATCAATGAGTCTCGTGCACTGAAGCGCAAGGTAAGCTAGATATTCTGACTTCTTTCCTTTTCAATTAAGCGTGTGCTTCATGTGCAGAATGTTAGGGTTGCAGACCCAATCACATTGCCTATACTTTTTAATCTCCTGATTGATATGGCAGGCTGGTCAGGTTTATGGGGTGCCTCTCTCTGGTTCGCTTCTATGTAAGCCTGGATTCCCAGAACAAAGATCATGTGGGGAGGAGACGAAGAAAAAATGGATTGAGGTACTTTGGCATATCATTATGCCTATCTAAACTTCATAATGATACTTTTAATCCATGTTTGTTGCTGTACATTTGGTATATCTTCCAATATATAGACATGGCCACACTTTACCTATTTACCTAATTTTAATGGTTCTGTGAAAAAAAATACTAAATATTCAAATCTTCTTGGCTGTTATGGAATTCTGATAAAATGTAAACACATGTAATAAATTTTGCTGAGGTAGAATATTTAACTCATTCATGCTCTCATTTTTTTCTCAGAGTTTATCACAACAACACAAGCGATTGCGCTCTTTGGCTGATAACATTCCTGGATATAAGAGAAAAACCTTATTTGAAGTCCTCATAAAGAACAATGTTCCGTTACCGAGAGCTACTTGGTTTATAAAAGTGACTTATCTTAACCAGGTACGTTGTTGGGAACAATTGATTGTCTATTACTATAATCTTTTCGGCGTTGGAGGATATCAATTTTTTGTTTTCAACTTGCAGGTGCGACCTAGTTCTGCGTCTATTTTTTCAGGGACACCTGACAAAACACAAACTACTCGGTGTGAGCAATGGACAAAAGATGTTATTGACTACCTGCAATACCTCTTGGATGAAATTTTGTCACGGAATAATTCATATCCTTCTCAGCAAACTAGAGATAGGTCGCCACAGATGCTTTATACAGGATCAGTTCAAAAGATAAGTCCAGCATCGGCAAGTCTTTATGGTGAGGAAACATCTCTACATTTTAAGTGGTGGTATATGGTGCGTCTTCTACAGTGGCACCTTGCTGAGGGGCTTCTTCTTCCTAATCTCATTGTTGATTGGGTTCTCAGACTCTTACAGGTATGCTCCTAGATTAATTTATTGATCCAAGATGGTATTCTAGTCTTCTGCTTTTTGATTTCCCCTTCTGCTTTATTGCAGGAAAAGGAGGTCTTTGAAACTTTGCAGTTGCTACTCCCCATTGTATATGGTGTTTTAGAGAGCATTGTTCTCTCTCAGACATATGTGCAGAATCTTGTAGCTATTGCTGTCCGTTTCATCCAGGAACCTGCTCCTGGTGGATCCGATCTTGTTGATAACTCCCGAAGAGCCTATACTCTCTCTGCTTTAACTGAAATGGTTCGCTACTTGGTACTGGCTGCACCCGACACATTTGTTGCTTCAGATTGCTTCCCCCTACCTCCTTCCATAGCAGCATGTGGACCCAATGACGTGAGCTATGCATCAAAAGCATTCGAGAATCTGGAAAAGCTTAGAAGTAATTCTGCAGAGATTTCTACTCAGTTTCAAGGGAGAGGAGTTGATTCTCGTTTTGAGTTTCTTTCTTTTGATTATACCATTTCAACGGTTCAAAGAAGTGCAGATGATCTGGCAAAGATAGCTAGCGCTGGTTATCCTCAACATAACGGGGCTAAAGCTGTTCAGGCCTTGGATAAAGCTTTATCGGACGGAGATATCAGAGCTGCTTACTCTTACCTCTTTGAAGACCTCTGCAACGGAGTGGTTGATGAGACCTGGATTGCTGAAGTCAGTCCATGCTTAAGAACATCACTTAGATGGATAGGGGCTATTAGCACATCCTTTGTTTGCTCGGTGTTTTTCCTTATTGAATGGGCGACATGTGATTTTAGAGATTTCCGGGATGGTGTGCCTAAAGATATCAAGTTCTCTGGCAGAAAAGATTGTTCTCAGGTGCATTTAGTTATTCAGCTTCTGAAGCAAAAAAGTCTGGGTGGAGAATTTGCAGCTCGTAGAGGAAAGAACCATCGCAGCAATTTTCTTGGTGTTTCTAAACCTAGTGGGTCGGTGGATGCATTTGAAAGTCCGGGCCCATTACATGATATCATAGTCTGTTGGATCGATCAGCACGAGGTACACCGGGGTGGAACAAAGCGCTTGCAGTTACTCGTTTTTGAACTTATACGTTCTGGAATCTTTAATCCCGTAGCATACGTGAGACAACTCATACTTAGTGGCATGATTGATGTGATTCAACCTGCTGTTGATACTGAAAGGAGAATGAGGCATCATCGCATACTGAAACAACTACCTGGTTGTTTTGTACATGACACCTTAGAGGAAGGACAATTTTTAGGAGGATATACGCTTTCTGAGGCTGTGAGAATATATTCAAATGAACGACGCCTTCTTCTGCGAGAGTTGCTTGTTGGTAAAGGTAAACATTTAAATTATTTAGCTCTGTCAGATCAGAAGTCAAAGAAAAAATCCACTTCATTTCCGTTGGTTGATTTGCCAAGGACGTTTGATGCCATGGGCGATAATGAGCGACTTCGAAAACATACCAAGAGCAGTGTAGATATTAGAGAACTGAAGGAGCGCATAGCAGCCCTGCTACAGTTTCCCCGTATGTCCTGCGGTTTGACAAATCCAGTGCGAGATGAATTTCAAAGTAGTGTTAAGGGATCAAGTGGATCTGTGTATAGCAAGGTGGATCAACTAGAAGCTACACCAGGGTGTGAAGACTGTAGAAAAGCAAAAAGACAGAAAATGGATGCTGAAAAGAGCTCTTACTATCAAGGGAGTTCACCAATTATATCAAATGAAGAAGATAGCTGGTGGGTCAAGAAGGGATTGAAAACAGTGGAGCCTTCTCTGAAGGTTGATCCTCCGGTAGAGTTGACTAAACAAGTACCGAGGGGTAGGCAGAAGATGGCGCGTAAAACACAATCTTTGGCTCAACTACAAGCTACTAGGATTGAAGGTAGCCAGGGTACTTCAACGAGTCATGTTTGTGATAGTAAAGTAAGCTGTCCTCATCATGGCCTTGGAGTGGAAGGAGAAAACCATTGGGTGATTGATGGGTTTAGAACTTCTACCCCTGTGGATATTGTATCTGTTGGAAACTCTTTGAAGCAGCTACAGTTTGTTGATAAGCGGTCTATTGCGGTTTGGCTCACAACTGTGGTTCGGCAACTTGTTGAAGAGTCTGAAAAGAGCAGTGTGAGAGTTGGGCAGTTCAACAAAGCTGCTCCAGTTGAAGAGAGTAGGACAACTAGGTGGAAGCTTGGGGCAGACGAGCTATCTGCCATATTATTTCTCATGGACCTCTCTCTGGATCTGGTTTTAGTGGTTAAATTTCTTCTGTGGTTATTGCCAAAGGGCAACAGTAGCCCAAATTTTGCCATTCAAGGTGGGAGAAACCTTCTAATGATGCCAAGGGATGTTGAAAACAACACTTGTGAAGTAGGGGAAGCTATTCTAGTATCATCACTCAGGAGGTGTGTTTTAGTTCCCGTTCTACAAATGACACTAATCATCTTTATTTTGACGATATATTTCTAAATACTTGTGCATGTGTACGATCATTTTTTCAGGTATGAAAATATTCTACTTTCAGCAGATCTTGTTCCTGAGACCATGACAGCTTTGATGGCACGTGCTGCATCACTTATGTCTAGTAATGGAAAGATTTCTGGATCAGCAGCCTTAGTTTATGCTCGCTATATTATGAAAAGATATGGAAGCCTTCCCAGTGTGGTGGAATGGCATAGCAATTTCAAAGCAACATGTGAAAAGAGGCTTCTTTCTGAACTTGATCATACGCGACCGGGAAACGGTGAGTATGGAATCCCCCTTGGGGTTCCAGCAGGAGTAGATAATCCAGATGACTATTTACGTAAAAAAATCACTCGTCCTTCAAGAGTGGGCTTGACTATGAGAGAAGGTGTGCAACGAAAAGTTGAAGAGGCAACTCAGTATCTCAGAAAACTCATGGGTACTGGTACCATGAAAGCCTCACCTGCTGAGAAGAATGATTACGGGTACCAGATGGGCCAACAAATTGTAGTTGGGCTAATGGATTGCATTAGACAGACTGGCGGTGCAGCTCAAGAGGGTGATCCCTCTTTGGTTTCTTCTGCGGTTTCTGCAATAATAAACAGTATAGGGATTTCCATGGCAAAGAATTCAGATCTCTCTGTGGGAAATGTTCATCAGATTCATCCATCTGGCGTAGGTTCATCTAATATCGCACGATATGTTTTGCAAATCCATATAACCTGTTTGTGCCTTCTTAAGGAAGCTCTTGGGGAGCGACAAAGCCGAGTGTTTGAAATAGCGCTTGCAACAGAAAGTTCCTCTGCTCTTTCTGGAGCCTTCGCCCCTGGGAAGGGATCCCGAAGTCAGCATCAGCTATCTCCTGAATCCTATGATTCCAATGCGAACATCACCACAAATGATATGCCGAATGGTACTGGAAAAATACCGCTGAGCAGAGCAACAAAAGTTACTGCAGCTGTATCTGCACTTGTTATATGTGCTATCACACATGGCGTTATAACCCTTGAAAGGATCGTTGGTTTACTGAGATTAAAGGAGCACTTAGACTTTGTTCAGTTTGTAAGGCGGACAAAATCGACTTCTAATGGCAGTGGTAGGTCCGTGGGAGCCTCTAAAATGGATAACCCTGTTGAAGTTTATGTACATTGGTTCAGACTTCTTGTTGGTAATTGTAAAACTGTTTCGGAAGGGCTTGTTTTGGAGCTTGTGGGAGAATCTTCCGTGGTGGCTGTATCGCGTATGCAGCGCATGCTTCCGCTGAAATTGGTCTTCCCACCAGCGTATTCTATTCTTGCTTTTGTTCTGTGGAGGCCTTTTGTTTCGAATGGTAGTAACTCCAGCGTCCATGATGACACTCACCGCCTTTATCAGTCTTTAACAATGGCCTTCCATGATGTGATCAAACACCTTCCTTTCCGAGATGTGTGTTTGAGAGACACCCAGGGACTTTATGAACTGATAGTTGCTGATTCCACAGACGCTGAGTTTGCATCGGTACTTGAGTTGAATGGTTTGGATATGCACCTGAAAGCTGTGGCCTTTGCTCCTCTTCGTGCACGTCTTTTCCTAAATTCGTTAATTGATTGTAAGGTGCCATCCTGTGGTTATTCCCACGAAGGAGTTAGTGAAGCAAAAAACCGACACCAGGGAAATGGAACAAGTCTTGTGGACAAGCTCGTATCTGTATTAGATTGCCTGCAACCTGCAAAGTTTCACTGGCAGTGGGTTGAACTCAGGCTGCTTCTAAACGAACAAGCACTAACTGAGAAATTTGAAAATCATGATATGCCTTTGACAGATGCTATACGATCTTCCTGTCCTGCATCTGAGAAGTCTGAAGCCTTTGAGAATGAGAAAAATTTCATTCAAATCCTCCTTACAAGGTTGTTAGTGAGACCTGATGCGGTTCCACTTTTCTCGGAAGTGGTTCATCTCTTCGGTAGATCGGTTGAGGATTCAATGCTGAAGCAAGCTGAATGGTTTCTAGCAGGTCACGATGTTCTTTTTGGACGAAAAACAATCAGACAAAAGCTGATTATAGTAGGTGAAAGCAAAGGACTTCCCACGAAACCTCAGTTTTGGAAACCTTGGGGGTGGTGCAATAACTCAAGTTCTGATCCTATCACGGGAAACAAAGCAGCAGGGAAGAAAAGGAAGTTAGAAATTACTTCTATGGAAGAAGGAGAAGTGATCGAAGAAGGGTTGGTTTCAAAAAAGTTATTATTACCTCGGACATTAGATGAGAATCGTCTCAGTGTTGGCTATGGGGTTACAACTGAGAGGGCTTTTGTTAAGCTAGTGCTTCCATGCATAGATCAAAGCTCTGATGAATCTAGAAGTACCTTTGTGAATGAGTTGGTAAGGCAGTTTAGCAATATTGAGCAGCAGTTAAGTTCTGTTACCAACCGCATCATAACAAACACTAAACACATGGGAACTACTTCATCTGGGTCTGAGGTTCCATCAAGTAAAGGAAGTACTCGGAAGGGCCTTCGTGGTGGTAGCCCTAGTTTAGCAAGAAGATCCGCAACAAATACTACTGACACTGTGCCACCACCTTCCCCTGCGGCTTTGAGATCTTCTATGTCTTTGCGGTTGCATTTTCTGCTAAGATTACTGCCTGTCATCTGCAGGTACTGAATAATTTGTTTTCTCGTTCAGTTTAACCGAATTTTGTTGGAAACATCATATGGAATCAAAGGCTGAGTTATATATTTTTGTGTGGCAATCGTTATTTTTTTTCCAGGGAACCGTCGTTTAGGAACACGAGACACACACTTGCGTCTACTATAGTTCGTCTGCTTGGAAGCAGGGTAGTTTATGAAGATTCTGCTGTGTGTTCTCCTCGTAATGACTTATCAAAGTCGGAGACAGAATCAACAACAGATCCATCTTCCATGGCAGATCTCTCTAGTGAAATCTTATTTGACCGTTTACTGTTTGTACTCCATGGGCTGTTAAGCAATCACCAGCCAAATTGGCTAAAGCCAAGGTCTTCCTCTAATGAATCATCCAAAGACTTTACCTTGTTTGATCGTGATGCAGCAGAGAGCCTACAGGTTTGTCAACAAAATCATAGAATCCTTCAGTGTGTCTTGTCTTCTTGACTGAAAATAATGGTTTTTTTCTTTTTTGGGTGTCAAATAAAGCAGACTGAGCTTGCGCGGATGCAGTTACCGGACACCATTAGATGGCGGATCCAAGCAGCGATGCCTATCCTCCTTCCTTCTCTGCGTTGCTCTCTCTCGTGTCAGCCACATTCTGTTCCGCAAACGGCACTCACACTTGTTCAACCATCGGGATCTGCTGCTGCTGGGCTCAATCAGAGAAATTCCCCTGCCATACCAAAAACCGTAACAACAGCAGCAGCAGCACCAGCACAAGGGAAGTTGAAGCAGACGATGTTGTCACAGTCTCAGCAGCAAGAACCAGAAAACACGGATGTGGTCGACCCATGGACGCTTTTGGAAGACGGGACGAGCTCAGGTCCATCAAGCAGCAATCCTTCAAACAGCAGTGACATGGGCAATGTTCGAGCCACATGTTGGCTAAAAGGTGCAGTGAGGGTCAGACGTACTGATCTGACATACATTGGTTCAGTGGATGATGACAGCTGAAATGAGTAAATAGTTTCTTTTTGATGATCATGAGAGAGAACTCTGGAAAGTGACAAGCAAAGGAGGAAGAAGCTTGGATCTTCGGTGCCTTAAAAGACTGCATCTCATTTATCGAGGGGCTCATAAGAAGACTGAATGAAGCAGACAAAGTCTTGATGAGAGATTCTCTATGAGTCTTGTCTGTGTGGCTTCTTGTTCTTCTTCAGTTCTTTGTATTTTAACTACTACTACTACTAACCCTTTTTGGTTACACCACCCGGACCCATGTTGGTTCGGAACCCTGTTGTATATATAGGGGATTCATTCGATAATTAGTTGTCTAAAGTTTCTTGTTCGTAATTATTCTTTCCGACTCCCTGTGCTAAATATTCTTTTTGGGGTGGGGGGAAAGTAGATAACTTTTCTAAAAATAGTTTTTACATTGATCTGATCAACAGAAGATGAGAACACAAGGACACGAAACATAGAAAATCTCTTAAAAAGTAAAAGTACAAATCTACAACAACTTATTCACAACCGCTCATGGTTTTGTCTACATAAAGAACATCATCAATCCAAGCAACTATGTTAAAAGCTAAACCTTCAAGTACTCTTGAATAGCTCTCCAACACAGCTTTTCCCACATCCTGCAAAACCAAAAATAAACAAAAGAAAACTTTAGTCTCTATAAAATAACTGCTTATTACATCCTGACTTTTTTTATTTTATTTCTTCAGTTTGTTTTACCTTATTGTACTGAATCTTGCATATATCTAATGATGTCTGAGACAACTCTGGGTAACGCTGTTTCAAACAGAAGAGAAGAGTCTCTGCTCTCTCTGCCATGACATAGTTCTTGTCATTTCTCTCTGTGGTTGACATAAGATCTTTCACCATGTTCCATGAGTTCTTAGAGTTACTTACACAAGCTTTGCGTCTCCATGTGTACATGGAAGCTTCTACTCTATCTGCTAACTGAACAGCTTCGTGCTCAGATGCTATGTTCAGACAATCTAAGAGTTTCTCTGGGAAAAACCGACCCGAACCACTCATGTAGCGGTAGATTGAATCACCAACACTGCTTTTACCACACTGCAGACATAAAAAACATCACCAAATGATTTTAAAAAAAAACAAAACTCAGAATAAGAATCTTGTAACATTCTAGTAACAAGAAGAGTGAAACAAAAAAACCTTTGGAAGAGTTGCCATGTAAGACTCTGGAATCTCCATTTCACTGAGGATGGTGCTGTTGATAGCCATTGCAGCTTTGTGTATCTGATTAGTACTTTCTCTCTTGCTCTTGAGTTGTTTTCTTGCTTTATCTGACAAACCTTCTGGAGGAACAAGAGGAACTGGTAACCACCATTTCTCTTCTTTCCTCTGTACTATAACCTTCCTGAATGATCCAGTCGCAGAACGTGCAGACTTCATTGACAGACTGCCTTCTTCTGCATACCAAAACTCTGTGTTCTGAAAACCATCCAACACTTCCTGTTTAAGAACAAAAAAAAAAAGATCATCAGAAGAAGACCTTTTGATTCATAATCATTTGAATGAAGCTTTGGATAATTAGATGTACCATAAGCATGGAATCTAGCTTTCTCAATGCAGGTAAGTTGATATAGATATCTGCTCTTGCTCTACTCTCCATCACCTGATAAAAAACACTCCCTCATCATCTTTTACAACTCTTTTTTCCCAATTTTGAAGACAAAATAAATGTTACCTCAACAGTAGTTCCATTGCTTAGACTCTGACATCTAGGGATGAACTCTACTATGTAATCGCATACCGATAAAAGACAATTCATTTCTCTTTTCCACAATGCTCTCTTCTCTGTTTCTAACGGCTCTAATCTCAGATTCTGGCCAAACACTGTAGCTGCAACCAAACATTTTTTAAAAAATATGACTAACTGAGTCTGAGACAAGAAGATAGGCTGTGTGACTAAGTGAGTCTTGAATTACCATAAAGATTGGTAATAGCGTTAGAGATGGTCACAGCAGTGCAAACTCCTTTACCACTTCCTGACATATCTTCTCCAAGTAGAAGCTTTGCGAATCTTTCCTTCATTGTCTCAAGTTCTGCACAAACTTAGAGCAGTTTCAGAATATATTTTTATAAAAGAAAAGTAGAAGAGAGAGAGAAAACAACACCTGGTTCTGAGATTTCTTGAGCTTCAAGATTTTCATTTGTTTGCAGCTCTAAACCAATAGTGAGACATTTGGAGCTCTTAGAATCAGTGAGGACAGGAGGCCAATCACAAAGAGGAGAAGGTTCACTACAAGAACTGTTGGTTTCATCTATTTGGTCTGAAAAGCCTGAAGTACTCTCTGAACAAGTTCTAGGGTAAACAAAAGAATCCATGCTCATCGTCAATGAAACTGGAGTCTCTGATGTTGAATTATCATTTGGGTCAATGGATGTTTGATGATGATAAACTCTATCTTCGTTTTCATCTTGATTCAATACATTCTCCATCTTCTTTTCTATCTAAAAAAAACTCTCTCTCACTCTATCTTGTTCTTGATCTGTTTCTTGTGAAGAAGTATCACAAAAACAAATGTAATTATATTAAGCTTTTGATGCGTTTATCAAAGAGACTTTAGAATATGAAATTTGAAAACAGGAATTTGTTTATGGATAGTGAAATTTCTAGGACCAAAGAACTATAAAGTCAGAATATTATTTTAAGAAAAGAAGCAAAAAAGCAGATATAAATAAGAAGGCATGCAATTTTATCTTTCAGTTTTGCTGAATAATGTAATTCAAATAAAAGAACGTTTAAAGTAAAATAAAAAGCAACGGTCTTTATATTTATTTACCTTTAAAGCTTCTGCTACTATTTGAAGTTTTGAAAAATAATCCAACTCCCTCCCCTCTATCTCTTTTAGAAGTTTTCAGGTGAAGAAGCCGGTGACCGGAAAAGGGAGTAATATGGAACGTCCGATGAAAAGAAGGATTGATTTAACGGTCCAGATGTTGAAGTTGGTGGCTTCAACAAGTGTTCTTGTTCTGATGAGAAAAAAAAAAGAAAACAATCCTTATGGATGTGTCTTTAACTATTTGTCTATGTGCTTCTATATTACTTTTTGGGCTTTCTTGTTGGCTCAAGTATGGAGTTATTATCTTCAAATCTTTGATTATTGGATCCTTTGACTAATGATTGCACATTTACCTATGCTTTCTTTTTATTTTTTTCATAATCAATATATCAAATGATTTTCTCAGTTTACGAGTTCAAACATCTTCAATGTAAAACCGTCTAATAGCATATGTAAATAGCGCTGTCGCAATATGGTCTAGACTCTAAAAGTCTAAAATCTTGATGCATTAACTAAAGCATAAAACAAATTTGATGTCGAATAATAATTTTCATAAATACTTTAATTTTTTCATAAAAACAGATTTAATTAATTTTTTAAATATTTATAAAAAATTTGGAAACTCAACATTACCCCTTAACACTCAAACCTAAACAATAATCACTAAAGTGTAAATACCAATGTTAATATATTTTTGATAATGTGTATTTTTGCAACGTGGTACTTAACTTATGTTATTTTTGGTAATTTTTCAACAAATTTTAGATTTTGGATAAACAGTTTAATAACATAAATGCATCAAAATTTTATATTTAAATCTAAACAAATTTAATATATTTTTAATTTTTATTTATTTTAGATAAAATTTGTTAACTGATAAAAATAATTTTTTAATTTATGTATGATAAATTTAAATAAAATTCTAATCAGTTAAAATATATTTTATTAGTATTGTTTTAGTTTTATAATAGTAAGTCACACTTATAAATAATTATATATATATATATATATATATATATATATATATATATAATTTCAGAAACATAAATAAATAATTAATCATTACTTTATTTCAAAATTATTGACAAAAATAAAATTTACTTTAATGGTTAATATGAAGTTGTTAATTATTACTATACTAAAAAAATCCAAAAATATGAAAATTTATAAAGAAAATTATACATGTCATTTAATAATAATTAAATGATACATGTCACAATTATTTAAAGTCATATAATCTTTTTTTAATGAGAACTAGAATTTGACCCGCGCAATCGCGCGGGTTTTGTTTTCTTTTTTATATACATAGATATTTGTTTTTCATCATTAGTAACATTAGTCATATATTTAAATGTTTATATAATTATTACAAACACAATAATTTTATAGTATACATGTTAACATATACATAAAATCATATTTTATATTTAAATTATATTAAATCTTGATTTAGATTTCAAAGTTAGATTACCATTTAGTAAAATTTCAATGTTTATTTAGATAATATATATATATATATATATGTGTTAATTTTATTTTTATATGTTAATATCAAATGTTTCAATTCATTTCTTATTATATATTTATTTTATTGGATTTCCATATGATTATTAAATAAAATAATATATACGTAATATTCATATTCTAAATTATTTTATATTTAATTTATACTAAATTCTTATTAGGATTGCAAAATTAGATTATCATTTAGCAAATTTTTATGTTTATGTAGATAATATATTATTGTATATATGCCAAAATTTTACTCGTCTATCATATAGGTGCAATTTAATTTTTATATATTTCAATTTTTTTTAAAAAAATTTATGTAAAATAGTATTGTTATATTACAATTTTTTAAAATAAATTTTAATACAAAAATACAAATTTATAAAAATTTATAGTAATAATAGTATAAGCCACATAAACATTATTATAAGGTTAGATAATATATAACACAAAATTATATTAAGTTATTGATAATTTTATTATATAAAATATAACTTGAGTATAAAAAGAAAACCCGCATGACCAATAATACTATAATAAATTCAAACATTATTATAAAATTAGATAATATATAACACCAAATTATAATAAGTTACTGATAAACTTTATTATATAAACCATAACTTTGTAGTATAACTATAACGTTATTCATATATTTAAATGTTTGCATAATTATTACAAACACAATACTTTTATAGTTTATATTTTATATTTTATCTTATTCGATTTGAATTTAATTACTAAATAAATTAAAATATATAAGAAAAATCATATTTTAAAATTGTTTTATATTTAATATCTACTAAATTTTGATCCGGATTTCAAAGTTATATTACCGTTTAGCAAATTTTTATGTTTATTTATATGTTATATTATTGTATATATATAAGTATATAATTTTATTTTTCATTTTATAAAAGTACATGATTTTTATATTTTCATTTTATAAAATATAATTGAATGTATATTAATCTATAATTATATTTTATATAATTCGAAATTAATTAAATATTTACATAATTTTTAATGTTGAGATCTTGATAAAATCTTTTTCAAAAGATTTGTTATAATTTTTAATATATATTTATATTTAAAAAAAAAGATATCAGAAGATATTATGATTAAAGTAGTTACAAATATTTTATCATTAGTTTTAGTGAAATACATTTTATTAAAGTTTTCTAATGATGGTCCAAATAAAAAATCACACATAAAATGAGTCATGACTTCTATTTTAATAGAATAGATAAATATAGTGATGATATATTAAAAAGAATTTCTTAAATAATGTCTAGAAGATGATGACCAAAAAATAATGTATAGAAGATAGTTGCAAAATAAAAGTTTAAACATATATAGATCAGAGGTTTGACTTTTAAAATTATATCATAATATATATATATATCTTTAAATTTTTCTGAATGAGTACTAATTATAGTTTGAGACGTTACTGATTGTTTTTTTTTGTTAAAACTGAAGATCTCGGGATTATTTAAGAATTTAAAAAATCCAGTTATGATCAATTTGTTGAAATTAAATTTTATTAAAAGGTCTTGTCTTGTTATTTTGTGAATGTTCAACGCATATGATATATATCAACTCTTGACCATTATAACCATTTTTTAATCAAAAACTAATCTCTGGTCGTACTTGCAACGCTTCCACTGGAAATTTCACTTTATCATTTATGTGTCAATCGTTTATTAAAATTAGACCAACTATCCACATGGCTGGAGTTTAGCATGTAGGCCACACGATCAACTGCAAGTTTGCAACTCATAATAGGTGACTAGTTTTATCAATTTCAATTATGTTCTTATAATTTAGCACATGATAACCTTTTTTTTTGTACGAATGTTAAAGATTAGCACATGATAACCTAATGTAATGGAGGAGACAATATATATTGCATGGTTCGTGCGTAAGACAGGGACGTGCTTTCCATTTTCTCGTTGTAACAAAGCCACCTATCTTATGCATATATTTAATTGCATACTAATGGCATTTTATAATATTAACTACTTTCAACATGTACCTGCTATAGTTTATTCGTTGTCATATAGTCAACGCGTATCTAACATATTCAGGAAAAAACAGTTTATACAGTAAAACTAATGACGAGAATGCTTACATATAAGTAACACAAACTTTAGATTATTAACAGAAGTCTATGTTTTTTTATATAAAATTAATGAATTCAGTGGCAAAATACTTTATGAAACAACGTATATTTATAGATCAGTTTCAAAAAAAAAAAACGTATATTTTTAGTTACGTTGAAATTAAATGAAAGCTAGGTTTTTAGATTGGTTGAGAAATTAAATGAAAGTAAGAAAAATGTTACATCGAAAGATATAAATGTATGTCATTTATTACATTAGAGATTGAAGGTGAAAAAAATAAAAGACATCAATAGTTTTTGTTCTTGCCCATCACGATACAGTGAAACGGTTGATCGAGAAACCCTAGCTACGAATAGAAAATTGCTTTATATAGACGACCAAAACAATAAAGAGAAGTTCAGCATTGATGAGACCTTGCATGCATTCTTGCCCATGCAGCTGTGACCCTATAATGTTTGCACAAACTCAGAAAACAAACAAATGTCTCATCGCTAGTAACTGATAAGTTATAACTAATCTGAATAAGTTTGCAAAAAATTTAAAAATATTTTTTGTAAATAAATACATTTATTTAACTAATAATGTTTGAGATAATAAAATTATTTAGAAGATTAATTCATTTGCAATTAATATTAAATTAGATATAAAGTTGAAAAAGACAGAAGTAAATAGTTTTGATGCTAAACCTTTGATCATTTTAGTTATCTTTAAGTTGATATTTGGTTGTTTTCCGGAAGCAATAGATGAGAAACCTTAACAAAGGGAGTTTCATCAGATTCAGAACTGGAGAAACCATTGGCTCTTCACTGTTTTTACCCTCTATCTTCACTTCCCATGCCTTCTTGATATGCAATTTATCCTACAAAAATAATATACATAAAAGATCTAAGTTATTTGCGTCCTAAATTTAACTCAAAATTGTCTAGCATAATTATTGAGGTACCGTTGCAGTGAATCTGAATCCGAGTTTTAGCTCGCCTTTAAATGTGTCATCATCAAGAACAACATTGTATGGAGCTGGTTTAACTTCTATGTATCCTCTGTCACGTCCTTCGGTTATTATACCTCCAAGATGAACTCTGTACCAAATCACAGTCACATATGGATGATATTATATGTCATTAACATTACTAGTCTAAACCAAACTCATTTCTAAAAACAAAAACTTACATGGTTTCACCGACAAATCCACCATCTTTGAAGAGCTCTTTGTCCATGATTCTAACCTTGATGTGGGTCAGCTTCTTCCATTGAGACATTGGGAAGTCGAACACAAACTTTTGGTTCCATAATGCGTTGTCATTATCACCTGCTTTCACAAAACAACCACAAATATCTTTTTAAAATACGTTTTAGTTCAGAACAACAACAACAATACTATATCACTAACAAAACTTAAAACCTTTTGACATTTTGCTTCGGTATTCCTTTGTCCCACATTGTAATAACACATAATACACAGGACTTCCTGCAACCAGATACTCTAAATAATTAAATTAGAGCTACTAAGTTTGATAACAGATTTAGATATACAAACATATGAAAAAAGAAGTTTGTCTTTTTTATAATCACCAATAAAATTTGTATGTGTGATTCCATGAGCATCAACGAGAAGTACTTCCAGTTTTCCTCTCTTCTTAGGTGCCATCAAGATTCAAATTTAACCAAGAAATTAAAATAAACTCTAAATGGCTTAAAGGAACTGGGGATAATGCAAAATGATACCACTAACTTTTTATATTGCTCCATAACATTTACGAGGCTCTACAAATGAGTTACAAAGGAGCACCACTAGAAATGCATTTATTTAAGAAAGAATAAACAGTTCTGAATAAATTACATTTTAAGTTACATTTTCCGGCTAGTCAATTTTCAATCTGTTTATTTAGGACTAAGCAAGAAACTGAAGCGTTACATAATAAATAAATAAAAAAATCACCCAAATAATCTGAGAATCTTCAGAATAAAAGTGAATCAAATCAGTGATATGAAAGATGATTAGTCCAACAGATATAACTAATCAAGAACAATATATAGGAGCGAAGATGACAATGTCTAAAATTCCAACCAGTCTTGGCAAAGATTACATAAATTAAAAACTCGAAGTGACTAATTCACCAAAGTCCACAAAACAATATAACATTTCATCAAAAGTTTAGGAAATATAATATTTTGCAAAAAAAAAAAAAACATGAAGAATCCCCTAAGTGATTCTCATATACTCTCACCAATGACTCTCCTTAGCTCTCTCTTAATCATCCCTACCGACGCAACTGCAGCCCCACGAAACTGCATGACATTTACGTGTAGGTCAAGAAAAACATAAATGTATTATTTGTTTTTTTCTGAATTTACCTTTGCCTTGAGACTCAGTGTGAGGAACCCATTAAGTGTGTGAGATCTAACAGAGAAAGCATCCATGTGAAGCTTGCTCAGAGTTTCCATGATGTCTGCAACTATGTAGTCTCTGTAACAACATCTTACTTCCATCACAACTTCTGTTTCTCTGAGTTTAACACTCAAATGTGTCTCATCTCTGAATCTTGTGACTTGTTCTGTTTCTCCTGAGTTTCCATCGATCTTCGTGCTGTCCTCGTAGTTCCCTGATGTCTCCTCCATCAGCTCAGAGTCTTTAACGCTCTTTCTTTGTCTCTCTACGAAATTAACAGATCCCATACAAGACTCTAGCTCTTCAACTCTTTCCTCTAGTTCTTGCAAGTACTTGATTGTGTTGTTCAGGATCGCTTCTTTATCAACCTGCAGAAAGAGTCTTGTGTCTGAAACAAAGAGAGCCTTTAAGGATTTGGAAACATACTAGAGGTTTATTATTACCTCGTTGACAGTGGGAACCATAGCTTTAAGGACACTGAACTTTTCGTTCTCTTTACTTGTATCACAAGGATCATCTTGATCCAGACCAAACATCTTACTTGGGAACATTCTCTTTGTGTCTAAAGAGTGCATCAAAGGCACGTCCTGCAATATCTTCCTCAGCACATTCTGTGACAAGGGCTGCAAATTGCAATGTTCTTGAAGCAGAACTGAGTTTGGCTGCTCATGTTGCTTCCACCTCAAGAAACTTGACTCAGTATTAGAAGAAACAAGATCCGGTTGGAGGTCATGATAATTGTTCTTAACAGCAGCAGCGTATTTGAGTAGTGTTGAGACAGTTCTTTTGTAATGCACGTCTTCATCAGACTGAATATGATGGTTCTCTTGGAGGACTGAGTTTAAGTTTCCATCACTGGTCTTAATTTTAGTTTTATTCTTCTCATCATCACTGTCATGGTGAGCAGAGAAGTTGTTTGAAGAGCAATCCGGTTTCGAAGTCTCCAACAAGCAAGATTTGATGTGTTGAAGCAGGCTAGGATCTTCTGAAATCTTTCATTGTTCATGAAAGAAAATAAAACAAGTTTTAAGTATGAGTTACTTGTGAAGCAAGAAACTAAAGTTAAAACCATTTGATATTTAAGATAGAGAGAGAGTTACCAATTCTGTGACACCAAGCTCAATCACACCGTCCAAGTAAGGGAAACACACAACAGTCTGGAGAAGTCCCATTAAGACACATACATTTTACATTAGTTCTAACTGAAGTACCAAACTTAATCTAACAGTTAGTGCACTAAACTTTTATTTTCTGACCCATTTAAGACTCATTAAAGAGAAGATTGTATAACAGTAACATACCTGAATAGATGCGCTCTAAAGAAAGTAAGCCAGTCATGAAGAGCAAAGCAGATGGATAGTCAGATTCTATGCTTTATTAAGAGATCAAAAGATTCATGAAAAGGTTGTAGAAGGCTTACTCTTGCTAACAAAGAACGAGAAAAGAGTTTGTTCTCCGCGTACTGAGCGTTACAAAGCCATATGGTCTCACCCGTCGCCAAAGCTCTTCCTGGCAAACTAAACAACCAACAAAACAAAACAATAATCATTTTAGTTTTGGATCCTAAACAAAGATCATTTTACTTTTACTGTATGAATAGTTCCAAAGAGTTATATATATATTAATTTAATATTTAGAATTAGATGAGAGAGAACAAACCATTGAGAAGGAGAGAAGACGTAGGACATGGAAACTAAATAGTACCACTCTTCGTCAGAGATATCATCTGGTGAGAGCATCATCATACTTGTACTGTTACAATTATGATCATCATCATCACTATGATCATCAACGTCATGAGTAGTACTATTACTATCTCCTTCCAGCATACACAAATAAAGTTTCCTAAGTTGTTTGCTTCTCTGCAACGCATATTTATAATGAGCAGCTTCGTATCTCTTCTTCCTCTTCTTTATATCCCCATTGTTATAGCATCCTTCTCCCCACTCCAAAACCCTACATTTTAAAGATAATACTCAATTTTAAAAAAGATAATATATAAACCTTGTAACACATGATTTTATAAGACGAAAAGGGCAATGCAAAGATAACATCAAGATCTATTTTGTTTTGTATATGACCACTAAATTACTTATTTTGAGTTGAAGACCAAAATAACATATTATGTTAGATTATACTAACCCAGACTGAGTAGGTGAAGAAGACCAGAAGATTGCATAGCTCCATTGAACACTTCTTAGAGCTACAGCGAGTTGTTTTCTTAATAAGATGTTTTTTCTTTTACTTCTTCCTCTTGCTGCTTCCACACCACCAGCCATTGTCAAAAGAGGTATTGTAAATGTCTATGAGAGAACTGAGTTTAAAACTCCAGGAACCTAAGAAATACAAAGTTAATAAAAGGAGACAACCAAAAGGCTAAAGTTATTAAAGAAGTTAATTAACATTTTACCCACAAAAAAAGAAAGAAAAGTTAAGTATTGAAGCTTTTTCTTCTTCTTTCTTCTTTCTCTTTATTGCTTTCTCTTTCTCAGCTTGGTCGTGAAGGAAAGAGACTGTCTTTAAAGTTGAGTACTGTGTCTTAAATCTGAATGATGAGAGAGAGGAGAGAGGTTGACTTGGGTCATGATCTTGGTTTTTGGGGAGACACTCATCTTTATACAAAACATATGATAATCGTGTTGGATTCCATTTGGTGAAACCCAAGGTAATAATATTCTCTAAATAAATTAAAGTGATGCTGTGAAAAATGCAAAATCAAAGATTCAGTACATATATAGTGTGTTTTTTTTTTTCTTTTCTTTTATCAGTGCTACATATTCGTCAGAAAACTTGGTTATATTATTACTTACTATGCTTTTCTTATTACGAATACGAACACAATAAAACATATATAGATTAATATTTAGTTAAATAATAAATGTTATAAAATAATAATTTTTAAGTTATGAATCAGATCAGTGTAAAAATAATAAATTTGGGTCCACTATTTTTAAGGACCATAGATTCATTTTGCACCCCTCTCAAAACAATTTGAAAGGTAATGAAGTGAGAATAAGAGAGACCATTATGGTAGCAATTGTCTTTTTTTTCATACCTCATAAGGTCATGCTTTAGTTTTCAAATTAGTTTTCATTTGAATATCCGAAAAATGATCTATTACAGAATCCATTTTTTCTTGTAGATTAATTTGAGTTTTTTCTTATGTTACTGATATTTCCAGATTAATCAAAAAAAATCATGTAGTAGTCGAGAAACTGTTCCACACCCAAAAAAAAAGATGCCAAAAGGCTAGAGTTTTTTTAACACACGTGTAAAATACCAGATTGCTCTTGGACTAAACCGGGAGTATACCTTCTCACCAACTAACCAGATGAGAGTGTATTTTCAATCAGATAGCTTGATAGATGAAGTGAAGATAAGAAGCTGGATTTAATGCTAGGATCTTGCAGGTAGCAAGCACCAGTCCAGAATGAGAGACATTCATTTATAAATGCCAGTGAACGGACTACCAAATCAACAGGACCAGATGGTCTTAGAAAATAAATCAGTGGAGAAAAAGATCCCACCATAAATAAATCTCGTCACCTCTTCTCATTTTTATGCAGATAGCCAGAAGATGGATCTTCATAAGTCTTTTAAACATGTGGAGGAATTTGCAAAGTTTCTAGTATTCAGTGACCAAAATGAACTTCTCGAGAGGTATTTTCGTATAACTCAAGCAACACAAAGCTTTTTATCTGTTTCCTAAGATATGTTACTATTGTACAAGCATACTTAAGGTAGAGTTCTTAAGAAGTTCTTAATGGGTGGGGCTCACCAAAAAACCTTTAAGAACTATTTCTTAAAAGTACTAATTAAAAGTTGTTTTTAATGGGTTCTTCTATTGTTCGCGGGCCTCATTAACACGTGTCGACCCGATTGGTTTGTTTTTATTTTTTTTTAAAAAAAAGATCCCCTTAAAATTTTTTAGGGTTAGTTATACTCTAATGATTAAAAATTTAAAAGTTTTTACACTGAGATTTCCGGTTTGACCCTCAAATAAAGTAATTGTAAAGTTTATCAAGATTTTAAAGTGCTCCAAATAGAATAGTTTTTCCTGGTCGTCTATTTAGAAAAAAAAAAGAAGTAAATTCATTAATTATACATATTTGACTAATATTATTTAAGATGAATAAATTTATTATAAAATCAATATAGTTTATAATTAATTACGCTGAAAGTAAATATAATTCGTATTAAAATTTTAAAATGATATTTTTATATAACAACAAATGTTAAAATGATATTTAATGCATCAAGAACCGTGTCAATAAAGATGTATACAAACATTGGGAAGATAATGCTTTGAAAAAAAATGGGTTAATTATACACAGTGAACATCTTACAATACTAAAAGTTGAATATGATCTTCATTTAGCCTATCCACATCATCAAATAAAATCAACCAATAAAAAAAATTCATTTTGCCAAGTCACCATTAGAGAGAATGAACTTTTGTGTGGGCTATATTATAATTATTGTTCGGCCCACTCCAACCCATGTCAATTAACCCTGTTTCGTTTCAAGCATGAGAGTATCTCTCGACTCATCCACTTCATCTTCTTTGATTTCTGATTTTATTTTTCCACTTCAAGAATGTTTCGTTTCATCTCTCCTTAATCTTTCTCTACAATTCTATACTAAACATAAATCAAACTTTACTCTGAAAACTACATTCATGGCCATGAAATCCACAGGAAAATCTATGCCATATATCTCTCATGTCGTTATTGATGGCTTCTCCCATTCTTGCACGATTTGCATCCCTAATAGATTTTGTATAGATGTGCGAGTCATGCGTCAAGAGGAAAATCGCTAATAAGAGTCGACATGCACCTTACAGGAACCTCTTTTGCTCTTGCGTTGCATGGTGCTCTCCTAGATCGGTTGTCGTTCAACGTGATATACATAATATGCAGGTTTTGGAGAAACTAATGAGAGAAAAACTTTGACTACTTTGTATCCTTAATTTTGTGGAGTAGCACCATGTTCATTGTTTTATTGCTTAACTTTTATTTTCTGCTACTCAGGACTGGGAACTGATATCACATTATTTTGCAGATTCAAAAGATATTTTTCTTTTGCATTATATTTAGCTAAAGAGAGTTGAACTAACATCATGTTGTGTTTCTAATACAAGTTGTGAGCTCTTCAAGGAGAAAAAATATCATGATGATGTGAGACATTACCATGAAGCGATCAAAAGGAATCCAAAAGACCTGAGAGAAATGCCATTTCTAATCATTTTATGTGCTTTAGTGTTGGGACCTCAGTGTTTTGTTGTGTACAAAGGCTTCTGCATTTGATTTTAAAATTAATTTGTTTTCTTTTTTTGTATTTCATGTAGGCATACGACAAGCGAGCTGCGTGTTACACAAAACTGACAAGTTCTTCCAAGGAAGGCATATCGGGAACTAAAGAGATGTGAAGATAGCAATCGAGACAATACTCGACGTAAGCAGTGATGTTGATCCGATAGAAGTCAAGGGAGATCGAAGCAAGTTTGTGTTGTTTAATACGGGCAGGGTAGCTAAAGGCCTTACGGCATCTTGATGAGATGTATGGCAAAAAAAATGGGAGATATTGAGCAGTGTGATTGGAACTTATCTGTTATGCAGCATGTCATTGTGACTTTACAGCGAACATGGAGCAACTCAGTGGAGGAGGTGAGCATTAACTTCGTTTGTTTTTTTATAGAGCACATGAAGCAACTCACTTTGGATTAACATATTAGTTCCAGAGAAACAAAGGAGATGACAAAATTTAACTCATAATAGGCAAGTGAAAATAAAACACATTTTCGAGTGTCTGATTCATTCCACATTGTAGTTAGGAGTGATAGGTCTAAGTTTGACTAAAACACTATTTGAACTATGAATTCTGATAACATTATCTAACATAAAATAGGTGAAACATTGAGGTTCCTGATGTGAACCACTGAAACAAATGTTCCAATACAATGAAACCAAAACAAGGTTTAACACGAATCAATAGAAACTTAGCAACACAAAGGAAAGAATAATTATTTACCAGATGTCATTAAAAATAGTTTGCTCTGTCTTACCTGATGTCTTTTTTTGCTTTGTCATTATTGAAAAGATAAAAGCAAGTTGAATGATAAGCTTATTTTTGTTCAACGATAATGTAAATATAAAATGAAAGATTTACCGATGATTAAATGTAAAATCATAGATGTTCATAAGAAAATACTTGAGGGAATATTTTCTTAAGAAGATTAGCTTTAGGATATAACATTTCCAGTCATTTGAATTATTTAGAGTAAAGTTCAATATATGATTTCGAGGTAAACATCCATTTACAAATCAAAAGATTATCATTAAGAAAACACAATTAAGAACAATTCTCGTGTCATTTTCTGAGCTGTCTATGTTTTATAAACTCGATTTTAAAATTTTAGAAAACTAATAAAAATAATTTTATTACAAAAAATATGAGAAAATAGAGTTATATGTAACATTCAAACAACAAATATCCGAACATGTATCTCCTCTTTTATTACATCATACAATTAGATAATTTATAAACACAAGAAGATGCTACAATATTTGATATTTACACAATAAAATCATTTGTAAAAAAAAATTTGAATCATTTTTTATTTGAACCAAATTATTAGTAAAATTTAAATAGTAATTATCCGCGTGTTAGCGCGGAAAACGATCTAGTATTAATAAAGAGTGATTGTGGTAGTCAAATATAGGGTTAATCAATTAATATATATATATATATATATATATATATATATATATATATATATATATATATATATATATAAACAACTTTAAAATATGCAATAAATGTTCTTTTATGTTAGATTTGTTAATATATTATTGAGTCACAATATATTTCCAACATTAATATTCTCCTAAATATATGCACAATTTTATAATTCACAAATAAAAAATTGCAAAAAAAATATCAAAAATATATTAAATAAAAGTTTTACGGAATTGTCCAACTTAAAACATCACACTTGAAAAAAATTGTGACATATGTTTTAATAAATAAGTTTGGTTTATTTTAAATGATGATTTAGGTTGTATTATGCTATTGTTAATAAATTCATTTTAAGTCCAGTGATGGAATGAATGGATTTTTGCTTAAAACTATTAAAATGTACTAAGGTAATTAATACGCAATCTCAGGGTTTTGTGAGTGTTTATAATACACGTCAGGTTTTATAATCTTGTTATAAGGAAATGGAACATACGTTAACCTCAAAAAGATGGAACCTCTTTGTTTGTTTCTCATCAGTGTAAATAATAATGCTTTTTAATTAGTCGATCTCAAATAGAGATGACAAACAGAATGTACTTATTATACGTAGTTGCAAGAAAATGGAATATACTATTTGGATAATGAAGATTCCAATTTCTATGATAGATATAAATGCGCATTTTATCCGAATAATTCCATCGTTAGATACTACTAAGGACTAAGACGTCGAATTTAAAATATATAAACAAATACACAGACTAATGGAGCCTCAATAATGATCCTTTATTTATACGTCTAGTGTTATTTATTTATTTGTATCATCAAGATACGATTTTGGAAGTAAGTAAAAAGTAACAATAAAAAAAAAAACAGAAGCTGAAATGAAGGCAAGAAACTCGTGAAAATAAAATTATTGATCCATCTCTCTCCACGAATCCCACATTAATTAGCAATAACGCACCACTTGGGGGGGTTGCATGCATATTTATTTCCATAACGACAAAACTTTGTGTTTAATTCTATAGTTTATCTCTTTCAACATTACGTAACCACTTACAACCACATATATTCTTTTGTAACTATTTTAAAACTATTATTTGAATAGATACTTACTTTAGACTGTTCGTAGTATAGAGTATTCAAAAACATGGTCTGAGAGTCTATATATTATTTTTGACTAATAAAAGCCATAGACTACAGTCTACAACTATATACCTGTCGCATATTGTGTATACAAGGAAAACGACAAAAGGAGAAAGGTAAAAAAAAGCATAGTAACGAGTTATTAGATACGGTGAAAACAGTGAAATTCAAAAAAGTATACATTGATTTTGGTTAAAAATGCAGCAACATAGAGAAGAGCATTGATGACAGACGCGACACACAACTGACATACATTAATATTTGTTTTTGCACTATTGTTTTACCACGACACTGCACGTCTTCTCTTCAGTGATTGGTATAAGATCGTTTATATAAAATCTTTTACTCTTAAAGTAAAAATGAAAATACATATACACTCGTGTGCAAGTACAGTCAAACAATTTTTTTAAATACAGCATTAGATATACACGGTCCATTTATATATAAATGGATTAAAGAGAAACTGAGAAAAAAGTAATAATAATGGAGACGTCATACTTTTACGAGCGCATTTGAGCTTTAAAAAAAGAGAACTGACCTAATGGGCCCAATAGAAGTTTCTTTCTGCAAAGCCCATTAAAAAACCTGACAGGCCGCGTGAGAGTTTTTCGACGTAGGAACTTTGACCGACATACCGCCACGTGTGAGATAATAAGACAAAACTCTTGTAACGGACGGATCTAAGTGAATCCCTTAAACTTTTGTTTTGTTTTCAAAAACTGATATGATCGAATTGGTTCTTCTTGGATCTAACCATGAATGACACTTTCACATGGCTTTTGATTTTCCCCATGTCTTCTCGTTTTCAGGATCAATCTTAAATTTTATGATATACACAAGTTAGAAGATTTTGTTAGATAATGGCGATTAGTTCAATTCATACTCTAGTTCCAGCGAGCGTGAAGCTCGGAGCTCCGGCGAGAGTATCTGCTCGGAGATCGCGCGTTGGAGAATGGCGTGGTGTCTCTACACGTTCTGGTGCTAGGCCTTTGGTTTTCGCCAAGGCGAAACAGAGAGGAGACAGTGTTGAGGATCGAGTTCCTATCGAACATCAGCTCGTAAGTGTTACATTTGTGTTTTTTTTTGTGCTCAATTAAGTTGTTCTCATAGACTTTACATTTCATGTGCTAGGCTGATGATGATGAACCATTTGTGCATTTTGATGAGCGTGATTTTGCCGGTACAGCTTGTGTTCCAGTCTATGTTATGCTACCAGTAAGTCGTCTTCTTGGTCTTTTGTTTTAGTTTATAGAGATGGATGTGTCCATTGTTGAATGAATGATGATGTAGTTGGGAGTCATTGATATGAACTCGGAAGTGGTTGAACCGGAAGTGCTTTTGGATCAGTTAAGAACCCTCAAGTCCGTTAATGTTGATGGTGTTATGGTTGACTGCTGGTGGGGCATTGTCGAGGCTCATACTCCCCAGGTCTATAACTGGAGTGGCTACAAGAAACTCTTTCACATGATACGCCAGCTTGGACTTAAGATTCAGGTATCTAATCATCTTCAACAAAGTTTCTCCTTTTTAATATGTTATGTAGACTTTGAGATAAACTGTTTCGGTGGACTACAGGTTGTTATGTCGTTCCACGAATGTGGAGGCAATGTTGGAGATGATGTGCATATTCAACTCCCCGAGTGGGTAAGAGAGATTGGTCAAACCAATCCTGACATATACTTCACTGACAGGGAAGGCAGGCGTAACTCTGAATGCCTTACTTGGGGAATTGACAAGCAACGCGTTTTGAGAGGAAGGACTGCTCTCGAGGTATGTCTTAAAGAATCTGTAGCAAGTTAGGAAGCATGTTTTATAGTTTAAGAGGAAGAAAATCACTTCTGTCATGATTGAGGAATCCTTGTTAATATTTGTAGGTTTACTTTGATTACATGCGAAGCTTTCGTGTGGAGTTTGATGAATTCTTTGAGGATAAAATCATCACTGAGATTGAAGTTGGACTAGGTCCTTGTGGGGAGCTTAGGTATCCTTCATACCCTGCTCAACATGGCTGGAAATATCCTGGTATTGGTGAATTCCAGGTACAGTACTCTCTTTTTTTTTAAAAAAAAAACTTATTCAAAGTGCTATCTTCCCTTTCTATTCAGATCATTAATTTATTATATATCTTCTCTTCGCAGTGTTATGATAAATATTTGATGAAGAGCTTAAAGGAGGCAGCAGAGGTAAGAGGGCACAGCTTTTGGGGCAGAGGACCTGACAACACTGAGTCTTATAACTCAACACCACACGGCACTGGTTTCTTTCGCGATGGAGGTGACTATGACAGCTACTACGGCAGATTCTTTCTTAACTGGTACTCAAGAGTTCTCATTGACCATGGTGATCGTGTTCTTTCTATGGCTAACTTGGCTTTCGAAGGAAACTGCATCGCTGCAAAGGTGAAACAAAACAACGCTCTATTGGTGAAACATGTTACCATATGTTTTCTTTCTCCGGCTTGTCTGAATAAAATCCTTTTTTTTTTGTTTTTTGTATTCCGTTACTGGAGAGTAGCTCTCAGGTATACACTGGTGGTATAAAACAGCTAGTCATGCAGCTGAGCTCACTGCTGGCTTCTACAACCCTTCAAACCGTGATGGATACGGTCCAATAGCAGCGATGCTAAAGAAACATGATGCTGCTCTCAACTTCACATGCGTGGAGTTACGAACACTTGCACAACATGAGGATTTTCCAGAGGCACTGGCTGATCCAGAAGGTCTAGTTTGGCAGGTAAAACACTAGTGATTGGCTCAAACTGGTTAATTCCCAAAACCTTAAAGTTGCCACATGTGAATCAATTCTCAGGTGTTGAATGCTGCTTGGGATGTGAATATACCTGTTGCAAGTGAGAATGCTCTGCCGTGTTATGACAGAGAAGGTTACAACAAGATTCTTGAAAACGCAAAGCCACTCAACGACCCTGATGGTCGACACTTATCGTGTTTCACTTACCTAAGGCTAAACACAACTCTGCTGGAGTCTCAAAACTTTGTAGAGTTCGAGAGATTCGTGAAAAGAATGCATGGTATAGAACTTTGGCTTTAATATTCTCACTCACTCCTAAAGGTTTCTTTGTAACGTTGAGTAACTGTGAATTGCAGGTGAAGCTGTTTCGGATCTTGGTTTGCTTCCAAGAACACAAGAGACCAAACTCGAGTGAATATATATATATATAGAGAGAGAGAGTAAAGCAGTTGGAAGGAGTGAGAACAAAGTTTGTAGCTGTATCGAAAAATAAGTGAGCTTGTTGTAAAATGAATATTTGTATACTAAAATGTTATTACGTCCACTGAGATTTTGCTAAAAGAAAAAGGGGCGATCTATGAATTGATTCCAGTTTCTTCTCATTCCCCAAAGGGGATGGTGACATTTGCTAACCAATAACGAAGAAAAGCAACACATTCAAAACGGCGGCGTATTGTGGTCAAAATACTGTTATTTTTCTACCGTTATATTAACCACTCACAGTGGAAGAGGTTTTTGGTAACATTTTTGAAAACTAAAAGACAGACACAAATCTCAACGGCGGATTTTAAAAATTGAATGGGCGGAGATGCTGAGTGGGAGGTGGACGATGAAGGAGAAGTGGATAAGTTGGAGAGAGATGTGAGGGAGATGTGTAAGAAGATTATCGAGTATAGGCAAACAACCCTACCGGATCATACACCCATCATCTATTCCGGGTCGGATCCTCTTCCCTCGTCCAAACCCCTCACTATCTCACCAGCTTCCTTCTCTTTCTTTTTATACTTTTAATAACCCATTTTGGTACAAGAATTAAAAAGCATATCATCCAAGATTAGGGCATCATGAGAGATTTACTTTCACTTTGCCTTGTTATGATTTCTCTTCATTATGATTCTTTTTTTCACATTGCTTCATCTTTTGTTTTATATTAATGTGTTTTCACTGTTGGTTGCAAAATAATTGATTAGTCTTTTTCTTGTGAGTGAGAGAGTGATTGTTTGTTTTATAAAATTTTGATTATTGAGCTATCAAATACTGACAAGAACAACCTGGTTTTGATGATTGAAGCCATAACACTTCCTTCTCTGTTATTTAATCTTTATGATATATCAACCAATCAGCCATGTCTGCAGGGACTGAAGACCAAGACTGTGGGCAGAAACTGATTCAGCTCAAGGAAACAGTGTCCAGTAACACTGCTAATATACCTATACTTGTAAAGAGAGTGCGAGAGGGGATGGACAAACTCGAAGATTCTCTAAACAGAAGAACCATTCACCTTGCTTTCACAAACACCCGCTCACCACTATCTCTTCTCTCTCCTTGAGGTTTAGCCTCTCTCCACATTGTATTTTTCTCAACAAAGAGATACATATATATATGTGTGCTGCTGATTTGTTAACCTGTAATCCAAGATTGGTTTCCTCATCTACATTGATTGGTGTCTCTCAACCGGAATTCTCTGGGGTTTGAGTTAAATGATGTTGAGCTACCAACACATATTGCTTGAGTAGTAGTATACAAGGTAATTAACACCTCTTTTCTTTGATCGTATCAGTACACAACATCAATCAAGATATATGTGCAGTTACAACAGTATATCTTACGAACCATGATAGATTTCACCATGAAACAAGTTTTCATGGATTCTACATTCCGTAGTCTTTTTTTTATCCAAGTGAATCATCCCAAAAGATATCTAGATCATAGAGATATGAATTTTACAAACTTGAGATTTTCCAGTACTAGGTTTTAAAAATTGATTTCAGCCCAATAAAAATCATATTAAACCAAACCAATCAGAGGCTTTAAAATGGATCTCTTAGATTTTCAACAAACCCATAATGAAAAGAAATGGTCAAGGGAATATCAAGTTATTGTCCATTTCTCAAAACCGACCAAACGAGTTCTACATTTGTCTAAATTAGAAAATTCGGGTTTGCCATCAAACCAAACTCAATTCTGGCAACCATGCGATCTTTTCCAGCATCTAGAGGAAATCTACAACATTTTAAGATGCACCAAACCACATTGGATCAAGCAGATCCTTGAACAATACACTCAATCAAACCAGAGCTATTTATGGAAAGATTCTACAATCTTTCAGTTCAATCAATTGCAAACAAGTCTATTTTGACCAGGGTAATTTGTACACATACCAAGGCATTCAAAAAACCAATCTAACCATCCAGGACTTGTTGCCTTCATCTAACCATGAACAAGCAAAGCATAGGAATAAGAGTACCTACATTTACTCATACTTGCCTTATTTGAAGATTCTTGCATTCAATCTCAGACGGCTCTTTTCCTATCCCTTAAAAGACGAGATCAGCTCATATCAAGCACCAAGAAGATCCTAAGGAAGCTCTCTTATCCCTTAAAACTGTCCATGTTCAAAAAAGATCTTGTTTCTCACTTAGAGCCTAGTTTTTGATTTCTTGCTTAGATTTGATTTGTTTTCTTTTTTTTTTCTTTTATGAACGTTTAGTATCTTATATATGAGCATTATAAAAGATGTAGTCGACCATGTACAAAGTACCCTCAATCTTGAAGAAATAAATTAAGTTTACCATGTTTTTATTCAATGAAAGCCTTTCCATAAAAAAATTTCTTTAGGATTCATTGAGTTATTCTTGATACCTATAGATTTGTGGCTGTTGTGTAATTTAGCAAAACTTGGAGATCAATGATTGAGACAGTCAATCAAACCTACAAAACTGAGAGAGTCATTCACTATCTATCCAACATCATCTATCCATCATCCATCATCCATCATCCATCATCAAACAATTATCTAACAACCATTCTATCATTTATCTTTTTAGTTTATGTTCTTATTTTATCTTTCATAAACTCATTCTTCTTCTTTTGTTTCAGGTTATCTTGGACATGAATAGTAACTCATCCATCAACTACCTCCATTTCGACCGATTTCTCGACCATCTCGCCATTTCATCGACCATCTCACCATCTTAGCTTTCTAGGCTGTATCACCAAAATTTTCCTAATAGTCAAATGTAAATAATTATATATGCCAGCTAATAACACGTAAATAATCAGCTTTACGAAAAAAAATGTGGAGTTGAACGTTAAAACAAAAAACAAACCTTAAATTTGCAGAATTGCTTGCCAATGTGACCAGGGGAAAAGTAAACAAGTAATAGATCTAATACGGAAACAACTTACCATTACCATTAGCAGAGCCGGCCCTTGGGCCAAGCCAAGGAAGCAGTCGCTTCCAGCCTTTTTATTATAAAGATATTTTCAGCCACAATTTTCTTAAATTCTTCTTTAGTCTAGTGGTAAAATCTAAAAGTTATAGTCTTTTTTTGTGTAACCAGAGTTCAAAACCCCATAAAAGCAGCTATTTTTAAAAAATTTGCTTTTAGCCATAGATTTCTTAGGGCCGGCTCTGACCATTAGTTGATGAAAAGAATCTGCAATTATAGTCAATCACTCAATGTAAAAGAATACTCCAAATTAGGGATGGAAACCATGGAAAGTAGGGAAAATAAATTTGATTTACCTGCCCAAAGAACCTTAGATTTGGCGGCATGGTCGGGAATAGGGTTTGAAATCTCTGCCTTCTACGTGCTCTGCAGTTTCTCAATATAAATAATTTTTTTTTATTTTCGTTTAACAAATAATTAATATTTTTACTGTAATTGGTAATTGGTAAATGGGCCAAAGACCCAAAATTGAATTAAGTTCACGTTCACTTTCTAAATAGATATGTGCATTTTATTCTGATCCAAAGACTCAACGAGAACCGACTCAAAAAATCCACTAAATTTAATTATGAATGATCCTTGGGTTTTGAATCCGACACAAACCAAACCTCAGAACCGATAGGGTAAAAGTGGACCCAAGTTTTAATATCCCTTATCACCAATAACTCTATCCAAATATCTATTCTAGGTATATGATAAATCTCGGATGAAATTTTTGATATAGGGTAATATAAATCTGAATTATTGTATTCAAAATTTATAAAATGATCAGAAATCTACAAATTAACCTAGCTAAAAACATTAAAAAAAAACTCAAAAATATCCAAAATTATAAAAAAAAACTTACCTGAAAAAATGAAAAAAAAAATACCCAAAAAAATCCAAACGATCCAAAAATTACAAAAGAAAAACGAACCTAAAACATGAAAACGACTACAGCTTTTGCAGACATGTTCAGACCGATAGCAAACTTATACAAAGCGGTCTTTAAAAAAAAAATCATAAACTAGCTCAACAGAGACAAACTAATTTCAAAATATCTTACAGTTTCTGTGACCAAAAGTGCTTTCACATGTCCTTTCTTAAAAAAAAGAAGCTCCACTAAATCCTTACTGAGAAGCAGACCAGAATGGTGGACAGCAATACCACGTTCGAGTAGTTGCAACATCAGTTCAATGACAGGTAAAGATACATTCTCCTCTTTCGAGCACTGAGTAGCATTACGGAACACTTGTTCCACAATCTTCTCTTTGTATCAGCACCAATACAGAGTTACACACCAGTTAAGTATAAACCTTGATGAAAAAACAAAAACAAAGTCCGAGCAAACCAATATGATATGTTTAACCTAATTGTCATGTTACTATCAAAACATTACAACAAGCTATAGAATGATTCGTTTAAGTACATCAGAGAGAGATAATAAAAAGACATAGGAATTTTCAGGCAAAATACAACACATTTTTTTATACAACAGTCAATCTTCCTTGAGACTATTCCGGGAAGGAGTATTGAGAGTCAAGCCAAGATCTTTGCACAACTCTTCATCTGGCTGCAAGCTTCCAGGGATTGCACCAAACGCTGTTCTTGAAGTTTCAAACCCAGACGCCAAGAAATGTATATACGCAGACATGTCCTCCAAGTTTTTCCCCACACTTATAGAAGATGAAGCAAACAGACTTCTCTTTGATAAGTTCGAGTCGGCTCTTGATAACCTGTTAAGTTCTGAGGCACTTATAAACCTTTGCGTAGCAGCTTCCCATGATAGTTCATGCCTCTGTTGCTCTGTTAGCTGTGATGGTTGTTCCCCAAGTGCCTTGAGTGTGGCTCTAACAAAACCTTTTCCATCGTCGTAGACTCTGCAGTTGGGAAACTGTTTGAAGAACTCGTTTGACGTGTGATCTGCGCACACTACTATTTTTCCCATCGCTAAGGCTTCTGCAGTTGTTGTGCAGACCACGTCTGTTGTGCTGGGGTTGAGAAACACTTTATAACTGAAACACAAGACATAATAATTACTATAAACAGAACCCAATAGACTGCAAGGAAATTAATGCTTTGATATTAATCTATGTTACAAGCATGATGCATAGCCGAGGTTATGAAACTAGAGACGTACTCGTGAAATAGTGAGTCGGCGTGATCACGTCCAGGGTAAACATTAACAGTCAGGTCGAGTTTTCGGGCTGCTTCTTTGATCTCTTCAGAGTCCTCTCCACTACCGTATAAATCAACCTCTAACCCAGCAAGTTCCTTTTGGTGTTTCTTAAGTAGTTTAAGAAGCTCTTTGTACCCTTTGCTCCAGACCATCTTACCAATGTAGTATACCCCTTTTGTGAAGGGCTGCTCCTGGAGTTTCTGCTGTTCTAGTTTTTTCAAACCAATCTCTAGAAATTTAGGGTTGACACCGTGAACGTTGCAGACTATAGATTTAGGGTATTCTTGAGTTGCATCCGATAATCTAATCACCTGTATGAGTAACAAGATTAGCACCCTGATTCACATCAAAATGGTCTCTTAACATAAGGCCAGTAACTATATTGATCCCGGAATCAAATCCAACCATTGGATAATCATTAACAGATGCCAGTATATAGAGTAATCACTCTATCATTTCTACTAATATCCAGCTGTAAAGAATGTTTACCTTGTGGCAGTAAATGCCAACAACCCAACTGTTTAAGTACTTGAGGAGAAATGCTTTGAGACGGCCTTGTTTCTCTCTCTTTACGTATTCCAAGTAGTTAGTGTGCACGATCCCTATGACGTAGTTGAACTTGGTTTTCCATTTTTTGCCATGATGAAACCAGGTAAGATGCTCAGGCTCCTCAAGGACAGCAATGTCTGCCTCTTCATCAGGAATGGCATCTGATATGTCCCCAACAGGAAGAATACTTCTTTTGTCTGTAGCAAACTGCAATAAGATAATTTGAATTGTTAAGGCACAGTTAATGACTACTATACAAAAGTTACCGTCATACCAAAAGACCGGAAGAAAACTCAGCACTAGGTCAGATGGAAGCTAAAGTAAAGAGAGACAAAAGCATTGTTTAACATGGAATTAAGAATTCACATGCAAAAAGAGAGAAAATTCAAATTCACGCCAGAAAATGGAAAAGACTAAAAGATTTACATGTACAACGTGTTGGCAATAAGAGAGATTTTGTCATTAATGATTAAAGAGAAATAAAAGTAACAACATGCAAGTATAAGGAAGAAGACATCAAGCATATGCAGGTTCATGTAAATGATGGAAAGACAATGACAACTAGAGAAAGCACAGACGGTAGAACAAACTATCTATCTCCAGGAAAGGTCGGAGTAAGCACAAGACCATATACCATACTCATAGAATGTTGACATAAAGGTGAGATCAAGAAGGTAAAACGTATACGCAGAGTGAGAATTAACAATGGTGATGGTTATGGAAAGACGGAAAGAAGTAATCTTTATACATGAATGAAAGAACTCTTTGAAAGGCCGGAGACTGAGAGCCAAAAGGGATCCTTATATACATATATATATGAGCAAAACATAGACATATGCACATTAATGCACAGTTTCACATACAAACATATGTTGAGAGAGATCACATACCCTATTCACAGAATGAACACAACTGCACATAAAGGTGAGATAAAGAATGAGATAACATGAATAAACTGAGACCTGAGGATAAACTATGATGTGATGGATAAGTAAAGCTGGAAAGAAGTCAACTTTTAGATGATACTGAGGAGAGTGATACCTTAGCTGGATAGAAACGAATCTCAAAGGCTAAAGGAAAGGAGAGTCTTTCTTCAAGCCAACGACGGACATAAGCTTCTTGGTGGGAAGGGGAAGCAAAAGTGATGTTATTTGGATAGACAAGCAGTTGATGGTTGAGAGTGAGCCAAGGAATGACCAAAGTGACCCGTCTTAGACCATCTTTAGCAAGGTAGGCAGCACGGAAGAGAGGATTAACAGCAGTTCCCGTAAGCCACGGAAGACTAGCTGTTGTAAAGATTGCAATGTGCTGCTTCATCATATATCCTCCTGTAAACTAAATTAATATAAACTCTATTACTTACATATTCCAAAACACAAAGATGTGATTACAGCTTTGAATCTAAGCTAAAGAACGATTCTTTTCATCTAATCTGAAATAATTCCTAAACAAGAAAATTTTCCGATTAGAGAATTTATTTTCTGTGAAATTCAAACAATATTTTCATTGTTCAATATCGAAATTATTTCCGATAAAACAACCCAACATTCACAAACGATTCACAGAGAAACTATTCAATCAAATTAATTAAGGCATACCTGGAGTAGGAGATGCCAATCCAGAAGAGAATCTTTGGGTTTGATAAGAGGTGGAACGATTTAGAAAGGAGAAAATGAATATATTCTTAGGGTTTGCGTGACAAAGGAGAATATTCTCTGTTCATCTCTTCTTCGTTGGTCATTGTTTAGAGTTTAAACAAAGTCACAGGCTTTCTCCAATCAATATTCTTCTTCTTTTTTTCTCTCGCCAACGTGAGACCCCAAGAAGAATCAACGGACTTGCGTGTTCTCAGACTACGTGCCGTTTTTCTTTAAGTTTACACATCACTCTAGTCAAAACTTGCGAAGTTGATGAGTATTATAGGCTAGGCCCAATTATTTATGGGCTAATTTACTCATAAACGTCTCAAATAAAGTTTAGAAATCGGACAGACGTACAACCAAACCCGAAGAAATGATTTTATATAATTCCAACCCAAAGTTATAGCACTTCGCTTTCAAACTAATAGTCTGAAAACACGAAATCCCCTATATATTATTTGAGAATCATTTAAAAAGTTGTAATCTTAAGTTTGTAAGAATTAAAAATAACCCTAATCCTACGTGGCATAGCTCTTTGACTTCTATTTTCAAATCCCAAGGATTCTAGAGTATGTGATATAATGTATAGTTTAAAAATAATATTCTCTAGCAATATAATATTCCGTAGGCTATAGTTGGTCGTATATATTAAATATTTATTGTTTCACATGCTTTCCTTAAATAAAACCTACGGAATTACCTAATATGATCAAAATATATATATGACAATTAATGATTTTAAACAATAAAGATTTGATAACAATCTGTATACTTTTTTCATTTTGTTTATTTCTTTATTATTAAAATAAATTACACAATTACATTAATCATATAATAAAAATCTAGATTTTTTTTTGTGTATGTTGTATTTCGAATTTTTCAAAATGAGTATAAATTACTAAAACTGTTAAAAGTCCCACATAAACTTTTAAGATCAAGGTTTTAATTTTTTTTTCTATACTAAAATATAATGATTAGAAGACCATATGAAGAAATAATTTTAGTTTATATATATTTAACATCATTTTAATTAAACTATACATCGTATGAAAATACATACTTATATTTTGATATTTGCCTTGAACATATATTGAAAAGTTAATATTTTAATTTTGAAATATGTCATTGTTTTTTTTAAATGATTATAAATTATTGAAACTACTAAACATCTCACATTAAAAAAAATCGTTGGTGTAAAGTTTTGTTACACAAATATGTAAATAATCATGAAATCATATGAGTAGAAATCTCATTTAATTAATATCCATATTAAAAGTGTGTTATATTACTATGTTTATATCATTTAAATTTAATTATATATCATATACAATATATAAGATTGATTATTTTGCTTTATTTACCCTAATTGTGAATAAACAAGAGTAATAGTTAAATTTATATGCATACGCCAATTTATTACATAATAGTAACTGATTTCTTAGTTATTTAATATGTATTTATTATTTTATTATTTATAATATGCAGAAAAATATAAAATAAATAATAAATATAAAATACTTATTATGCATAAAGTGCAGATCTTAACCTAAGTATGTATCTCTTTAATTATTTTAAATCTTAAGTATTTTCTAAAACAAACGAAATGAGAATAAAATTCAAAATAAATATTTATATCGAGTAATAACCAAAATATAAAAAAAACATAGCAAGAGAAAAATGGAAGATAAATAGGACTGACACGTGAACGTAAACTTCTCATAACTGAGTTAATTTTAAATTGTTAAATCATGATATAAAACTGAGTTAATTTTTAATTTGTTAATTTTTAATTTTTTAATATTTTAAATTATTATGGTTATGTTAAATCATGACCATAATTAATTTTAAATTATTTATTTGTATTTGAAAAACTTAAAATATTGTTTTTAAAAATAATTTAAAAATTAACATATTTTTTTATAAATTATTTTAAAAAATAATAATTTGTAAAAAAATATAATTTTCTAATATTATTAGACAGATAAATAAATTATATTAAATTAGTTTTGAAACTTTATATATTTTAAATGCAAATATTTTACCAATTGCTTCTTAAAAAAACATTAGGGAACTTGCTAATACTCTACCAATCAAGCGCAGTAATACACCATTTATTTTCCATCACTCGAACACTGAAAAGTGAAAAGATATATGAAAACAGATCCATTAAATTCTAAGATTTGATCTACATTTCTAATTAAAATTGTTTCTGATCCTACGTATAGATAATTATATAAAAATTTCAAAATTCTTAAATTTCAAATACATACAAAAACAATCATATGTAAATTTTAAATTTGTCAATACTAAAATTTTATATTTTAATTACATATATTCACCCTGCGCAAGGCGCAGGTCTTATCCTAGTTTATATTATTAAAACTGAAACTAGATTTTCGCTCACCCTTTCAAAAGGTGGATCTATATTTTATTTTAATTTTTTTTAAATAATTTTTATATTTGTATTTTTATTAATTATTTATTCATAATACATGTGTAATAAATAGTTATACCAAACATTTATCAATCATAATCCTATTTTAATAGAATAGATATTATAAATAAGAATTATTTAAAAACCTATATAGCAGCATAAAATTTTTTATTTTATTTATAAATTTAGTCTTTACAGTAAATTAAATACTTCATTTTTTGTATTTTTTTTATTTACAGATTTTGTTACTGCATTTAAAATAAATTTAAGTTAAATAATTACAATTCTAAAGTTTATTTAATTAAATTAATATTTATATATTGATCACTAAAAAATTAATATGTTGTTTCATATTAAAATAAATTAACAAAAAAACATATCAATATATAAATAGTACAATTATAACAAAATGTATCAAATTATAAATCTTTAATATTATATTATATATAAATAAAAAACTATTATCAAACAGCTATATTATAATATAATATATTATACTTTATATGTAAATTAAAATATATATATATATATATATATATATATATATATAATTTTTTTATAAAATCAGCGGTTATAAGTTTATATGGTAAATCATACAACCGCGCAGAAAAGCAGATGAAATTCTAATTTATTTTAAACCCTATAAACGAACCGGATCCGTGTCAATCCCATCCAAACCAAATTAGGTTTTATAAAACCGATTCTTTTAACTAGTAGTAAACAGAGTGAGCTGAGACTCAGACAGGCAGAGAAGCTGTAACCACTTCCGTCTTCTCCATGGTTGCTCCCCAATTCTTCATGTTTACTTCTTCATTTAAGTTTTACTATTTTCTTCATTATTCACCAAACTTAACTAAATTTCAATGAAGTGCAGAGCAGATTCAAAGCAATGTTATTCCCCAAAAATGTATATAGAGTTACATAATCATAGAGAAATGTCAAAAAAAAAATGACAAAGGAACAAGGCGACCTAGAACTAACCTTGTTCTTGTTCTTTGTTTTTAAACATTATCATCATGGTTTTTGTAGCACATACTGAGAATATTTAAAGTAAAGGAATGTTATTGATCGCAAATAAAAGAAGGAAGATTTTTTTTTATCTGATGGCTTTTCTAATGAAAGCTGAGTGAGTTCAAAGAGTCACGCTGTCTATTTCTCGTGCACGAGAGGGCTGTAAATTGGGAACCACATGTTCCTTGTGATGTAATCCACTGTCTCCTCCTGTTTATTCAAAAACAAAAGATGCAATTAGATTCAAACTTCTACTAGTACTTGATACACAGCACAACTGTTTTGATACCTTAGACATGTGACTCAGATCTCTGGGACCAACATCCCCATGTCCTTCTACAATGTCATCAGATACCGCAGCTCTTAGAACAGCTGCCCCAACCTCAGCTGTTATGTGTCGTATGCTGCATTTTTTGTTCAGAAACCAATCATTTAACATAACCCCTTCTTTAGACAAACAAAATCAACGCGTGAGAGAATCAGAGGAAAACAATACTTATTGATCGAGGGGTAAAGGATGCCTTTTTGGACTTCTTCCTCAGTCATGTAGGACGCAAGGCTGCGTTACATTTTCAAAATATATATATTAATCGTCAGCCTTACTATATCATTAGATATAAGAGAACCAAATGAAATCTTCTTACCATTCTGCAGCTGCTAGCAGCATCCCATCAGTTACAATACGTGCACCAGATAGAAGAGTCCCTAGCCCGATCCTGTAAACGGTAATAAGCACATTTGATTTGAGCTAAACTTATCATTAAAATGTGATTCATTGAAACAGGTTTCAAGAAGGTAAACGAACCCGGGGAATAGGTACATGTTGTTGGCCTGATTCACATGCCCAACGCTACCATTCTCTGCAAGTTTTAAGGATTAGAATGAATATATTTTTTTTCAGATTTTGAGCAATTAGAGTTACAAGAACCATAAATGAACCTCACTATAACATACCAAGCTGAACGTTTTCAAATGGGCTTCCGCTTCCAAAGACTATGTTTTCTCCTGCGTGCTTAAATGCATCAGCAGCAGTGCACTCGGCTGTCACACAAAGAAGAAGTCTTCAGTACAGATCTTTCAAGGAATCGTTACATTATTTTGGAAAGACAAAAACACAAACCATTCAAGGTGGGATTCGACATAGCAAAAATGGCGGGCTTGCATGAATCAGATTCTCGCATTGCCTTGAGAACCTTTGCATAATTGGAAACCAGTAAACCATATAAGTCAGTAAAACTATTAATTAATATATCTTAAAACTATATGTTTATTGAAATGAGGTTCACCTACTTCTTCATTGAAGATGCCACCAACTCCAGATAAACCAAGAAGAACATGTGGCCTCACTGTCTTCACCTGAACAAATTTGTAAACAAGGAAAACATGACAATATTATAATGTCCCAACTTCCAAGGACAGCTGTAGAGAAAGCAGATGAAGTCAAAAAAAAAAAATTGGCCAAGTCAAGAACACAATAAGGCTTAAGCTTACCACTTCAACGATACTTGCTCCCTCACGTATCTCAGCTGGATTTTTGGCAAAAGGTACAGCTGCTGGGTCAAGTTTTAACCTCTCCGTGGTGACAAGACCCTAAAGCACAATCAGTCGTTTTCATTACATTATTCAAGATCTTATGAGGCAATCAGATGAAGAAAACAATACACAAAAATAAGTATGGCAAATGGACAACTTTTTAAATTGTTTTTGACGTCTTCTATATAAGCTCTTAGTAGATAGCTTAAACAACATCCAAAAGCCAGTAATATGACAGTTTCAAAGTCAACTCGAATCGTAGAACTACACAAGCTAAATCATTATAAAACCATTCAGATGACGTCAAGTAAGGATAACATAGACTTACATCTTTATCTATTAGGTAAAAGTTTTTCGTTGCTTCAGCGAAGCTGATGCCTGCCATTCTCGCAACCGCCTGTACTGCCGTCTTAGTTACACCGAGCCCGGCACTGAAAGGAACAGAAGACATATATAATACGAAGATGAGATGAAAGTTACTGCAGAAAAAATAATACATTTAGTAAGTGGATAACCAAGTACCTTCCAGCTCCCACCACAACAATCTTTTGGTTCACAAAGTCGGACAAAGGCCGACCTTGAGCTCTTACAGTTCCCAATAGTCCAGCGAGAGCAACACCAGCAGTTCCCTAATAAATCATACGCCAACCTTGTTATTAAGAAAATACGTAAGAGTACAAGCAGCTGAACTGAAATGATGAGAACATACCTGGACATCATCATTGAACATGCAAAACTTCTTCCGATATCTATCCAAAGTTTCAAAAGCCCATTTTGCTTGGAAATCTTCGAACTATGATGATGGAAACATCCATTTAGTCATCCTCACCAGCAAAAGGTAAATCCAAAGTAGAAACTAAGATATATATATACCTGTACGACGGCCTTAGGCCAACGTGTAAATACTGCTTCCATAAATTCATCAACAATCTCAAGGTATTCCTCTCCTTCCAGTCTAGGTTGTCTGAGTCCTAAATCTGTAAAACGAAGAAGATACATGAATGAAGTATCAAAGGAAACACATCCATAGAAGTGCATCATATAGACTAATAAAAGTAGCTTACAGAGAGGATTTTGTAGGAGCTTTTGATTATTCGTGCCCACATCCAGCATAACCGGCAAAACCTGGAGATGAACAAGCATATAATTTTCGAATAAGAAGAAGAAACCCCTGTGAAAAAAGCATAAACAGATCATGTATAGATGGGACATACTCTCTGTGGATTGATTCCAGCTGCAGCCACATACATGTCGAGCTTTCCAATAGGAATCCCAATACCCTGGACTCCAAGATCTCCTAAGCCAAGGATACGGCTACCATCAGTGATGACAATCATATCTACCTGATGAGCAGGCCAGTTATAGATCATAGACATCATCTCTCCTTTGTCTTTGGCACTGAAGTACATTCCTCGGGGTCTTCTATACAAACCCGAATAGTTCTGACAAACCAGTCCAACCGTGGGTGTGTATATGATTGGGGCAAAGTCTTTGATGTTATCAATAAGAACCTGAAGAAAACAAGAGTCTCAGGGATGTGTCATGATGATGTTAGGATAATGAAAAAAAAGGGAAACTTTTGAACTCACCCGGTAGTACAAAGTCTCGTTACGATCATGCAACCTATTGAGAATCCTCCACTTTGCTAATGACACAACGTTGTCTGGTTGCCCTTGTGTGTTCCTCTCTAGCGATCGAAAGGACTCAACTACAAATATGTTTATACAAAGAAGTATCAGAAAATACATAATCAACTATGAAAATGGATCCATGAGACTTACTGAAACGGTCATATTGCTGTTCAAAGGAGATAACACGAGGAGGAAGCAAGCCTCGTAGCCCCAATCTATCTCTCTCAGTCAAAGGAAAACCTGTGTCCTGCAAAAAAAAATGAGAAAGACAATCAAATCAAATCAGCCTAGTCGCTGACAGAGATTTCAAAGTGTTATAAAACTCACTTCCTTAAAGTTTGAACAATCAGGCAATCAAGTGAGGGAACAAATCAGATGAAAAGACAAAGAGAGAAACCTTGTTAAACCATGGATCGTGAAGGATATCGGCACCACGCTTGTGAACGATGCAAGGACCAGGAATCGCCGTCGACAAGCACCGCCGAGATCCGTGGGTTCTTGTCGCCGCCGCCGCAGCTGCCGCCTTGGAGAAGCCAGCAATGTTCCTCCACATCATATCACTCACGAGATCCGACCAACTCAAAACCACACAGGTATATAAACCGGATGATATGACAAGTTAAAACCGTAAAAGTAGTCTGAACTTTTACTAAAACACAAAGCTTTAGCTTTGATCTCTTGTTCTTCCTCTTCCAGTGAGGAATGAATGAATGAATGAATATAAAGAGAGGAAGCTGTCTGAGGAAGAGGGAAGATGTCTCGGACCTGCCCGAGAGGATTAGTAAGAGCTAAAGGGGTCAAGCTCAATTAATAACGCATTTATTTCTTTTGTTTACTTTTTTGTCCCAATTTTATTTGGTTCATTTTCTCAAATAATTATTTTAAAATTTTTGTTACAAAAATAATATATCTTTAAATAGTTAAAACAAGTTTTTGTGTTTTTTAAGGTTTTAGTATTTATGTTTTTTAGAAAAAATTTAAATTTCACCTCTAAAATTTTAGCTTAATTCTAAATTTTAGATTTATTAATAAATTTAAATAGTAGAAATATATATTTACATCATTTAATAAAATTTAATTTTGTTATTTTTATTATGAAATGTTATTTTGTATAAAAACTTTTTGCTGCTATCCTATAAAGTATTTCTCTTTTTGTTTCTCGAAACTCAGAAGGAACATTAAAAAAAAGAAATTACTGAAAAGTCAAAAAAGCAAGAAAGGGAAATTAAAATAGAGTTGCCCGAAGGAAGATTGGGCAAGAAGGGTATAAATGGAAACACGGTTCTGCATTATTTTAGAGAGGTGAAAGGACATTGACTAACTCACCATTATATTATTGACACGTGTTCAAGTGTTGTCCTATTTCCGCTTTTACCCATGCGTGTACCTCTGGAAACAAAATATTACGTCTTCTTAAATAAAAAATTAAATATCGACGAAGAAAAGAAAAGGAAAGGAAAGAATAATTGAAGCATTTTAAGAGAAAACCATTCATTTAAAATTATATTCGCTGTGGCGACTTGAAAACGTCAGCTTTTAACTCTAACCACTGCTTCCTCTTACTTCCTTTTTCTACCGTTCTTGACTTTGCATCGAATAACTCCTACATTATTTTGGTACATCTACAAATAACCTGTAAAATATCTATAAATTACAGGTTATTCCCTAGAAACCTTTAAAATACTACATCACAAGTTCACCAACCAAAAACACACGGTTTTTAAGATTTTAAAAAATCGTGTATAACTAGCAGGGAAAACATGTGCAGTCTCCTTATGATACACTATTTTACACATCTAAAGAACATATATTATTTTAAATGTTTTCCTGTTTTTATTGAGAGATGTATTACCTAAAAACAAGAAAAATTACCAAAGATAATATAAATTTACCACTTTACAAAAATACACACTATTAAAAATATATTAACATTTGAATTTACACTTTAATAATTATTGTTTAAAGTTTAGTGTTGGATAAGGTTGAATTTCTAAAAAATTTATTAAAATTTTAAAAATTAATTAAATCTATTTTCATCAAAAAAAATTAAAATATTTTTAAAAATAATCATTCATTAAAGTTAAATTTGAAAAATAGTATAAACTTATTGTAAAAGTGAAATTCCCCCTAAAAACAATTTGCCACAGAACATAAGAATAAAGATCATCCACAGAACTTCAGCATGCAAATTCTAGCTATTCGGCATTTTTAGCATAATCATCAACTGAGTCACGTAACCTTTTAAAAATGAAGATTCTTAAAGCATTATTCTGAAAATCGGATAATAATGTTTCCAAACCCAGATGGATTCTGCCTTATTACCTGACCCTGATCAAACTGGGTTT
This sequence comes from Moricandia moricandioides, assembly GCA_905132885.1. Taxonomy (NCBI): domain Eukaryota; kingdom Viridiplantae; phylum Streptophyta; class Magnoliopsida; order Brassicales; family Brassicaceae; genus Moricandia; species Moricandia moricandioides. The sequence goes on along the minus strand of CAJHQQ010000327.1, from coordinate 5,525 downwards.
CTGGAAAAAAAACATGAAATGTCTTAATTTGGGAAGATCCCATGTCTTGTTCTAACATGGCAAAGCAAAGACAGATTATTATTATCATGGTCACAACACTGTGAAAAATCAAAAAAAGGGGTTTTGTCATGCTCAAATCAAGAGACCACAAGCAAAAGAGTTTGTCTCAAAAGCAAGCAAATCGCGATTTAATGCTCTTTTTCGTAATCGTCCTTGGTTCCAAAGTTCTTGCACCATATCTGTGACGGTATTGGACGTACGGGCATGTGCGGCCTTTGCTGTAATCAAAACAAAAAGTTTTCTTTAAGTCGTGATCATCAAACAAGAAAGTAGAAACTACAGAGTAGCATGGAGATACACATCCTTGTATCAGTTGACTTGAATCAAACATCAGACTTCCAAAAATAAAAACTCATCCATCATTTGCATCCAAACCACTCTTTAAACCTTAGTTGTTGCACTTAAAGTTGCAGGAGTTTAAGAAGATTAGATTTCAAATACGAACTACAGCAAGAGAAATCAATCTATAAAATTTCCCACACAAACATGGCAATAGGGCACAAGGTCACAGACAAGCATCAACAAACAGGTTACCATTTGCAAAGACTCTACAACACATATAACAAATGGATCTAGGTAGGAGGACACGGTTGTTAATGTTCTTGTGTAATACATAAACCAAAGCTATCTACTACAAAAGATTCTCACATCCCAACATCCAAACATGCATGTAATGTACTGAACTAAACCTCTATCGATAAGCTACACAATGTTCCACCTAGACAATGAATTGGAACAGGGGAAAACAAAATAATCCACACATACAGCGCGACACTAATACACAGACCAAGAGAAGTATACTTTCCAGGATCAAATGAAGAATAATACCTCAAGCTCGGCGGACTTCATGGCAATGGGGATGCAGACAAGGAAAACACCGAGCATTGCAAAGGCGGTGTTCCTGCGCCAGTGCTTGGGCCTACAGTAAGGCCCACCAGACATGCTCCAAACTTTGGCTCTGAAATCGCCTCCTTCTCCTCCTCCAGCTCCTCCCATTTTGTTTCTTAGATTCGATCCGTTCGATTCAATCAATCCCTAATTCCATTACCAGATCTATCAGTAACATCAAAAGCAAAATGCAAAACCCTAGCCCGCTAACAACAATCTACAATCGAAAATGATGACAGATTCTTCGAATTGAGTATTCTAATAGCATGATTCCGGAGTACTCGTGACCAGAGATCGAGACTTACCTTAGCCAAATCACAAGGATCGCAAACTACGAAGACGAAGACGATGAGACTTCTTCTAAAGAGTAAGTAAGAGGGTGAGTTTTGCCATTTGACGTCTATTGCCCCTGACCTCGAATCCTAATGTGTTGTTTCTCCATCAATTAACCCGTAATTTCTAGAGAATCCAATGGGCAATTTAGTCTTTTAAACACCAAAACAAAATAGCATTAAAACAGCAGGATGTTCACATGTATCACTAGAACGGATAGCAGTTTCCTTAAACCAAACGCATTGGACTTCAAAACGCCACGACGTTACCTCTCTAATTCAGTCTAGATTAAGGTTCTTGTATCAACTTCCAAAGAGTTTTCGCCTGAAAAAGATGGCTTGCGACGGAGCAGATAAAAGCCGGCGCTTTTTCGTGGCGGTTCACGTCGGTGCCGGATACCACGCGGCGGCTAACGAGAAAGCTCTTAGATCCGTCATAAGACGTGCGTGCCTAACCGCCTCGACTATTCTTCGTCAGGTCCTACTTCACTTGTCTTTACACATAGAATGTAGGATACTCCATGAGATTGATGTTTGAACTTTGCTCTTTCCATCTGTTGACTTTAGGAGTCTGGTGAGTGCATAGACGCTGTTTCAGCTGCCATTGAAGTCCTCGAGGTACTTGTTCTTGATGATCATAGCAGAAATAACTCTGTACATGTCTGCCAATGGCTGCTTACTATGTGAATCTTAGGACGATCCGAGCACAAATGCTGGTAGAGGCTCTAATCTGACAGAAGATGGGCATGTTGAATGTGATGCTAGTCTTATGGATGGTGACTCTGGCATCTTTGGCGGCGTTGGAGCTGTTCCAGGTAGCTCTTATCTCAACCTTCTTCTCAACCTTCTTCTTTGTAACTTGTGTATCTAACATTACAGTATTTTATCGCATTGCTGAATATTCTGGAATATGAACTGTAGATCAGGTGTCAGAAATGCTATCAAGATTGCTGCTTTGTTAGTGAAGGAGCAGATGAGTGGCTCAAGCTTGTTAGGCCGTATTCCTCCTATGTAACCAATCACCCTTCTTTTTTCTAATAAACCCACCTTTGACTATGTGTCGTTAAGCATTGAACTTTCTGATCTGTCTCCCCAGGATGTTGGTTGGTGAAGGAGCTCGACGATGGGCCATATCCAAACATGTTATTTTGCCTGAAATGGTCACAGAAGCTGATCAGGTTGAGATTTCCACATTCTCTTGCTTCACTCTCTATCACCTCACCTGGTTGTTTTATTCCTTGAGAATTGTCTTTGAAGTATTCGTATGTTTAAACAGTGGTTGGTTACAGAGAGAGCAAGAAACCAGTGGAGAAAGTTTAAGAGTATGCTATCAGCGGTAGAGGCAAAGAATAACCTTTCTTCTGAAGAACGACAAAGGGAAACTGAGAAGAATGGAACATGTGAGGAAAGACCTTTACCGTGCGCAGCAGTAGATGAGGATAAGATTATGGATACTGTTGGTGTTATCTGTGTTGATAGTGAGGGACGCATTGCTTGTGGATCCTCAAGTGGTGGTATTGCAATGAAGGTACTAATAACAATCAATTTGTAATTGTCTTACGAAAGGAAAAAATACTGAGTATCATGTCATAATATTGCATTTCAGATTAGTGGGCGTGTAGGTCTAGCAGCAACTTATGGTTCTGGTTGTTGGGCATCCTCTAAAGGACTATTTGGAGCTCCATTTATAGTTGGTTGTTGTGTGTCTGGAGCTGGAGAGTATCTGATGAGAGGATTTGCAGCCAAGGAGTGTTGTACTTCATTATCAATGTATATTTCCTAAACTCTTCTTAAGGGTGTGGCTTTGCACTTCAGTAACAGAGCTAAGAAGGGGTTTGTTATGTTCTTAGTTCACAAGCTGGTCCAGCATCTGCCGCCATGAAGGTTTTACGTTCTGTCATGCAACAAGAGAGCTCATATAGTGGAGTTACTGACAAAACTGCTGGAATTCTAGTGGTTCAGGCGGATGCTTCTGCAGCTGTAAGCCCATGAATTAGAACCTTCTCAGTTTTCCCCTTCTTTTGATTTTTAATCTTAACTTTTGTTTGTTGTGATTCCACTCAAGGTCCCTGGAGATAGGCCGGAGCTAAATTCTGTCGAGATAGCTGCTGCTTACTCGTCACTGTCTTTTGGCATAGGATACTATGGGAACTCGATAGCGAAGCCAAAGGTTTGGCACTTCTTTGAGATAACAACAAAAACATTAAACAATATCATAGTTAAAATGGTGAAGTTTGAAATCTAAGTTTAGGTTATGTTGTTGTTTCCTTGAATAGATATCGATTCTGAGGAAGAAGAGAGGGAAGAATGAAGCTGGAATAGATCATTTTGAAGCCGGGATTGATCTCCGTACAAGCTGTTGCTGATGTGATTGAAGCAGTGTGGAGGAACGTTTAAGAATTTTGTAACATGTGGACAGTACCCTTTCAATATGCAATGCCCGCCCCGGGTTTATTTGTTATTTAAAAAGTATGTCAAAGACAGACATGAAAGCAAGAAGCAGTCTGGTTTCTGCACGCAGTAAGACTTGTTAAATCCAAAAGGCCATTTGAAAGAATGTTTGGCATTATACAACAAAACAAAAAAAAAACATTTTATAAAAGATGATGGCAATTTATTGTATCCGAAAAAGCCTTGTTAATCCAAAAACAGAAGCCACCAATCTTCCTACAAGATCACTCGAAGTTATGAATTCTCTTGGCCGATATTAAGGTATTGGACAGAAGCATAGCTATGGTCATTGGTCCTACACCACCAGGAACAGGTGTGATGGCTGATGCAACTTTGCAAGCCTCCTCGTAACACACGTCTCCAACCAAACGATAACCCCGTGGAGCATTTGGATCCTGCGAGTTCACAACATATGAATGTCAAACACTGCAATGATCTAATGATGATGGTCCAAATTGTTCACTTACATCGACAGGATTAATCCCAACATCAATAATGACTGCACCAGGTTTTATCCAGCTTCCTCTAACCATGTTTGCTTGTCCAACCGCTGCAATAATGATATCAGCTTCACGTGTGATTTCTTCAGGGTTCTTGGTTCTTGAATGGACAATGGAAACAGTTGCATCCTCTCTCTACACCAAATACCAAAAACAAATTTGACAAACCAATTATCAAATGTCGCAGCGAAAACAAGTGAGGTTATTACCAATGTATCATATGATTACCTGCAGTAAGAGAGCAGCTGGCATACCAACAATGTTACTCCTTCCAATAACAACAGCTCTTTTCCCTTTGATCTCAACGTTGTATCTATGCAAGAGCTCGATGCATCCCTTTGGAGTACACGGAACGAACAAGGGCTCTCTACCACGCATGGCAAGTCGTCCAATATTTAGCGGGTGGAATCCATCAACATCCTTCTCTATACTAACCGCATTCAAAATGTTCTGCTCATCCATATGCTACACACATATATACACAAAAAAACACTCAAAAACTCTGCTGTGAAGATATGAAAAGAAAGTTTTAAAGGGAGATACCGAAGGTAAAGGCAACTGAACAAGGATTCCATGGACAGAAGGATCATCGTTGAAGCATGAGATGGACTTTAACACTTGTTCTTCAGAGCAATCTTCAGCTAATCGAACTTCTATCGATTTGATACCAACGGATTCACAAGCTTTCTTCTTGTTCCTCACATAAGTTGCCGAATCTTTTCTGTCTCCGACAAGGATTACAGCTAATCCAGGAACCACACCGATAGATTCCTTCATTCTTGAAACATCGATTGTGATCTCATCTCTAATTGTTTTTGCCACAGCCTTTCCATCAACTACCAAACCCAAATCAAAATTTTACAACTTTAGAACATTCAAACTCAATTCTCTCAGACAATATTAAGTTTGATTGTGTGTGTACATATATACCTGAAGTAGCAGAAGAAGGAGAGGAAGAGCAGCGGATGGAGAGAGAGAAGCCACGGCGAGAGGCAGTGGTCCGTAGGCGGAGCTGGCCGACGCGCTGACGGAAGAGGATAGCGCCGTTGACATGTAAGAGACGTGAAGAGATGGAGGAGCAATCGGTGAACATCATGGAAGCCATTTTATTACCGGCAAAACAGAATAGTTGTCTGCTCGTCGTGGCTCTGAACTTAACTTAGGGCTTTAGAGGTGAGGAGAAGATTTAACAAGTGAGTGAGAGAGAGAGAGAGCACTTAGCCTTTCTTATTTGTTATTCTGATTATTTCATTGCCGGCTGTAACATAAATAAATAGCTAGGGTTGCTAAAGCC
>CAJHQQ010000326.1:0-227594 GCA_905132885.1 Moricandia moricandioides | reverse complement strand
AAAGTTATACTTAGACAATATGTGAGTCTTCGCTTTTCAAAACATCTTTAACAGGCTTGTTTGGTTGAGGACAAGCAAAAGGTTAAGTCTGGGGGAGTTGATAGGGTCTGATACTTACCACTATTGTGCCATGATATCAGCCCTATTTAAAGTCTATTATATTTTTTTGGAGTATTTTTTAGAGTATTTTCAGGTTCAAGTACGTTCTGGAGAACTTTGGTGATTCTGGAGCTTTTGGGGATGTAGAATTGCGCTGCGTCAGATTGTTAACAACGGATGGAGACCTTACCAAGGTTAGATTGAGCTGCTATTTTTTTTAGAAGATAGAGCTTTGAGTTATCTTTCCAATTCCACCGGTTTGAGGTCCATCGGAACGGTTAGATCTCAATTTATGCCGGATTTACTGAAGAGTGGTCTGTCTGCCTTGCGAGAGGAAGGTGTCGAGGGGATGAATGAGTGTCGATCGACAGCACAGCCTTACCATCAATCGATGGTGATCCCAGGACATGCCCGACTTGTTTTATGGCCGACTTAAGCCCATATGACATGGCAAGTTACCAGAACACCCCTGCAACAGTTTAGACCTAATTTATATAGTTTTCTAAGCCCTTGTTGACGGTTGAGCTTTATTCTATCTATTGTTCTAGGGTTAGGAGAGAAGGGAGGAGTCCTTCAGAGTCCTCCTAGAACTCCTTTGGTTCTTTATTTGATTTCTATTCTATATCTATTTTAGTCATCTATGATTTACGTGACAAAAATCATGTTTGAGTAGATCTCTTGTTAAGTTTAGGGTTTATTAATAGTATTGATGGATTAGCCAAACAATAGAATTCCTAGGATGATTATTAGATATATCAATAGAATTGTCTTTATTGCTTGTTTTCTAGAGTAGCTAACCAGAACTCTGATCATCGGATAGTTAGGCGCAAACGAGAGCATGGTCTACTGCCGGAATCTATAATGTTGAGCTAGGTTACTAGAAACAAACGAGAGTTGATTTAGCCATTCTAGTGAACTTAACGAATTAGGTCATAACGCTTGACTCAAGAAACCATCGATCGACGAAGGATCCTTTCCAACGATCGACGGTCATTCCGTATCAACAAGCGAGAGCTAAGACATTAGACTTAGTCAATAGATTAGGCGTGCATGCGCCTTTAACTTCTATCTACTATAATCCACTTGACTGAAACCCTAGATCTAGCATATTTCCATATTTACATTATTAGCATATTTTCATATTTACATTACTAGCATATTTTCATATTGCATCTATACCTTCTAATAAGGAATATGTCCTTGACATGATTACTTGCTAACAATATATATAGTTACCTAGCTTAGCCTTTAGAAATAAGAAATCTATTGTGTGCCATTGTTCTCTGTGGATTCGATCCCTAAGTACTACACCTGATCTCTCTTGACAAGATTATTATTATTTTGTGCGCTAGGATTAAATGTTAATTTGAGAATTGTTGGTTTAGGATATTATCACTCTATTAGAACATAAAAACACACGCACGTCAGTACTCAAACATAGTAGCTCTTTCTAGAAATGCCCTGATATATTCTTCTTGCACATTCACAACTCTTCCGTCTATGGCTCGTGCATTGCCATTCTCATCTCTGTAGATGTCATACTCGTCTTTCTTTTCCCAGTAGAAAATTCTTCTGCCATTTGCATCATAAACTCTTTGTCCATGCTCTACGTGACCGTCTATCAGTAGTGGGTTTATCCAACAGACTGATTGTGGACTTCCTGAACCAAAAGGATCAGAGGTACAAAACTGGTTTACTCCTGGAATAATGGTGTCGATCGATGCAAGACTGCTATCGTCGATCGATTTTTGATGTTTTGTCACGTACTTATGTTCCTCGCTGTAGATTGATGCGTGTACACGTGCGTCGATTGGTGGCTGTTGTCCAAATAAAGTTCATGATCCGTTTTCCATTAGAAGGGCATCGGCAACATCCTCCTTAGGGATGTTTAGAATTCTCCCATAAAGATCTCGTTCATGTCCTTCTGTATCTCTGAAAATTTCAAACTCATATGGTATGAGATAACCATCATGTGCATCTTCTGTTCTTGACTCTTGTTCTGGTGGTGTTTGATGTCGCTCGATGGCCAAGATATGTCGAAGATCGATTCTCTATTATCTACTTTCGCATTCAGTAGCCAGCAAGCTTCTTCTAATGTCAGGCTCGAGACTCAATCAGTTCTTCCTCTCTATAATCTGCATCGTATTCTTCGTAAGCTTCACTGTATCCTTGGTAAGCCTGATGGGTGTCGATCGATGGTGTGTGATGACCGTCGATCGATGCTCGATAATCAGATTGGTGGCCAAAAAGGTTTCCAGCTCCATTGGCCATTGCAAGTATATCTGCCACATCTCACTTCGTGATATGTAGAATTTTGCCATCCATAGCTCTTGCCTGACCATCTGGATCTCTTATAATACCAAAACCATATGGTTGTAGATAACCATATTCCCTTTCGCGTTTACTGCTGAATCTAGTTTGGTCTCTGCTTCATTCCTAGTATCGATTGATGGTGTATGGTTACGTCGATTTCCCAAGTTGATGGGAAACTTGAAAAACACCAGCCTCTTCCATAGAAATCCCTCTGTGTTCGATCATCTCTTCTTCTCTGTAGTATTCGTCTTACTCTTGGTAGGCTGGGTTGTAATTGAGATCTGCATGGTAGGGGTTGATTGGTCTTGAAGTCTGAGTGTCGATCTATATATAAGGGTGGGTGTCGATCGATTGTTGAACTGAAACCCTGTCGATCGATGGTCTGGATTGGGTATTGATCGATGCTCCTTCTTCCAATTCCTCATTGAACTCGTAATCGCAGAAGCATGTGGCCACAAGCTCTGCATCATTACACAATTTTGTGAGGGCAAGTTTATTCTTATAATTTTCAAAATAAACATTATGGTTAATCATGGAAAGGCACAACCTGTTTGCCTACATGTCACAAATAGCTCCTACGGTGGCCATGAAAGTTCTTCCAAGTAACAAAGACGAGTTTCAATTGATCTGGATATCCATCACATGGAAGTCTATCGGGACGAAGACATTCTGAATCTGCACTGGGACATCTCTACAAATACCCCTTGAATCTACCCTGGAGCAATCACAAAAATGAAAGAAGCACTGGATGGCTCCACTCTCAGGTTCAACTTCTCTGCTATAGCTCTGGGTATGATGCTCACTAAAGATCCAGTGTCGCATACAGCATTGGGAAACTTGTGGATTTTGATCAGACATGGCACCACAAACTTCCCAGGATCACTTTTCTTCTTCAAAATGATCCTCAGATTTTTCCCGGGATGACCCTTGGTAGCCTTATCAACCATCATATGCTCTGATGTATCCATCTTCTGCTCTGAGTTTTCATATCCGTGACCTTTGGTTGATGAAGTCATTTTGTTACTAGGTACCATCGATCGAGTTTACGATCTCTGTGTCGAGCGATGTTGGAAGATTTTCCCGATTCTACCAACTTCTAAGAGAATGCCGATTGATTTTTAGATGCTTGTGTCGATCGATGCCCGTGCGAACTGCTGAATGAACTCAAATTTTCTACACGGTATCCTCCCTCTTGTAACCTTTCTCTCTTAACTTCTACCCAAAAATCATCATCAATCACAACATTGACGTGATGGTTCTGTCCATACTCTTCCTTTTCCCTAACCATAGCCTCGTATCTCTTAAGGGCTTCACTTATCTGAGTCACCTGATTCTCCAACTCGTTCACACGAATGTCGAGGTCTTCGATCTTTGTGTTTAGGTTGAGGTACAGGAAATCTATCTTCCTATTGAAATCCACAGTCATCTCATGCTGTCCCTCCAGTACTTTTTCAAACATAAATTCGATCTATGATCTTTTGATTGGCCTTGAAATCTCCATGCCTCTAGCATCTTGGGAATTAGATTCAGGTTGATCTAATGCAGTGTATGCTTCTGCTTCTTCATCAGGGATTATAGCCCTCTGATCGTCTATCTTTTGACATGTTGTATTACGCAGATGACCATTGAGGTCATGCAAGTCTCCATTATCATTTTGAACCACTACAATAGGCGAAACCATCTGAACTCGTCTGCTAGCGTCGATCGATGTGGGTAAGATGCTGTCTATCGATATTGAATGATCAATGTCGGTTGATGCTAGAGTTCTGATGTAGGTCGATGCTGTCCGTAAAGAAGTGTCGGTCGACGCTGAGTAATCGATGCTTGTCGTCTTTCTTTGCAGATCGTACGTACGTTCGAGTTCCTATGGGTCTGAGAGTAGTAATTCTTGTCATTTATTGCTCATGATACGCTTTTGCATGCACCTGGAAAACAAAGAAAAAGAAAAATTTAGTAACTTGAAATTAAAAACAAACCTAGACTAAATCCTAGAAATTAAATCTAATGGCGATCAATGCTCCCCGACAACGGCGCCAAATTTGACATGGTTTATTGTTCTAGCAGGGTATAAATATCCTAAACAATTAACTATCAAATTAATCCTTAATCGTAACACACAAAGCAATACTCTTGCCAAGAGAGATCAGGTGTAGTACTTCGGGATCGAATCCACAGAGAGCAATGACACAAAATGTATTTTTTATTTCTAAACAGGTAGAGAGGGTATAAATCGTGTGGTTTAGGCTAAAAAACGAGCAAAATCGGCCAAAATTTTGGAGAGAAATCGGGTGTAGAACTCGTGTGTGTTTTTGACGGTTTGGAGAAAAGTGTTATATGAATCGTGGTCGCGTCAAGTTAACCTACTCGATGCATGACCATCGATCGACGACAATATAGGGGCATCGATCGATGGTCTGGTCGGTGGCTCCTTATCTAGTTTAGATTTTTGTAATTGCATAAATAATAGATAATTATTATATTTTTGTAATAATTAATTATTTATTGCTAATATATATATTCTTCTTTTGGGTTTTGTGTTTTTATCATTATTTGTATTCATATATAATTATTATTGTATTAGTAATTTAGTTGGTTGACTCCCACTCAGCGCTTGTTTAAAGTCGTTAGCTTGACGGGAATTAGGCGGATCAGTCGGGAATAGGAACCTCCAGACGTGTGGTATGGGTTAGCGGAATTTCAGCTCTAGCCCAATAGTGTTTCACTCGCTGCCCATTCACCATGAAATCTTCTCCTTTAGCATTAAATAGGACAATTGTCCCGTAAGGTGTAACTTTTTTGATGGTGAAGGTTCCAGACCAACGAGAACGTAGTTTTCAAGGGAATAGAGTTAGTCAAGAGTTGTACATGAGTACTTGATTGTTTGGTTCAAAATGCCGTGAAATAATTTTCTTGTTATGATAGGCTTTTTGTAACATCCCGAGTTGTGATATATGAAAAGGGCTTAAGATAATTGATTTGGGTACCTATGTCACCAAAGTTGACTTACCTTTTCCTTCACACATCCGTTTAGAACTCAAGGGTTAAGTGTGCTTATACTAGAGTAGTGAAAGGATGGGTGACCTATGGAGAAGTGATTCAGAGCACGCGTGGGTGGTCCATTAGCCGTGGGCGGTCGGGGCGTTACAAGTAGTATCAGAGCTGGTTATCCATCTCGGTTCTGACCCGAGAGGCGTCTTGAGACCTGTCGTGGGACGCAACTAAGGCGTTGCATTCTTTGAGAGGGGATGAATTATAACATCCCGACTTGTGATATATGAAAAAGGCTTTAGAGAATTTATTTGGCTACCTATGTCACCAAAGTGGGCATACCTTTTCCGTCACAGATCCTTTTAGAACTCCATAGTTAGGCATGATTAAGCTAGAGTAGTGAAAGGATGGGTGATCTTTTGGGAAGTGATTCACGATACCGTGCGAGTGAGGCCAAAACACGGGGAAAGGTCGGGTGGTGATTGGCAGGGTCAGTAAACAATGATTTTGAGCCTTAGAAAATTTACGCACCGGCCGTTGGAACAGGATGGGGACAACAGGCCGAGAGAGTGGGCGTGGGTGGCCCATTAGCCGTGGGCGGTCGGGGCATTACACTTTTTTTGTTTCCTTGTACAATTTCGAGTTCTTGTAAGCGCGATATCTTATTTCGTTGAGCTGTTTTAGCTGGATTAATCTCTTTTCTGCTGCAGATTTAGCGTCAAAGTTTATCCTTTTTATGGCCCATTCGGCTTTATGCGCTAGTTCTACAGGGAGATGGCAGGATTTTCAATAGATTAAGTGGAATGGGGTAGTTCCTAATGGTGTTTTAAACGCTGTTCGGTATGCCCAAAGTGCATCATCTAATTTCAAAGACCAATCTTTACGGGTTGAACCGACCGTCTTTTCCAGGATTTCTTTGATCTGACGGTTGGACACTTCTACTTGTCCGCTGGTCTTAGGATGATAAGGTGTGGCTACTAGATGGTGGACTCCATGTTTCTTGAGAAGTTTTTCTAACACTTTGTTAATGAAGTGGGCACCTCCATCACTGATTACGATTCACGGAACTCCAAATCTGGGAAAATAATACTTTTGAAGAGTTTAACGACTACGGCAGCTTCATTCTTCGGAGTCGCTATTGCTTCTACCAATTTAGAGACATAGTATACAGCGATGAGTATGTATTTATTTCCGTGCGAAGAAGAGAAAGGGCCCATGAAATCGATGCCCCAGCAATCAAATACTTCAACTTCGAGTATGAAATTTTTCTCCATCTCATTTCTCTTGCTAATTTTTCCTCTTCTTTGGGAGGATCTCATTTTGATACATAGGCTTGAGCATCTCGAATCATAGTCGGCCACCAAAAGCCTGCTTGTAGGATTTTTGACACTGTCTTAAAACTAGCGAAAGGTGCGGCATAATCGGATCCGTGACAATGATATAAAATTTCTGGAGTATCGATTTCGGCAACACATCGTTGATATATGCCATCAGAACAGTGTTTGTAAAGATAAGGTTCATCCCATTGATATCTCTGGATTTTTCTCAAGAATTTCTTTTTATGATTTCTTGTGAAAGGTACGAGTTCTACTTCTACAGCAAGATAGTTTACTATATATGCATACCAAGGTCTATCGATGGTGCTTAGTTCACATACCTCCCGACTCGAACTTTCGTTTCCGGGAGAGTCATCATTTAGGGTCGAAGGATCCAACTGACGTTGATAGCCAGTGGAATAATTACTTCATCATACTTTTCAAATGCATCCTCAATCGACGGGGGATGGAAAAGATCAACCGATGGTTTATAGCTACAATCGGTCGATGGTGTTAGTGACTCGTCGAGCGATTCCGCTTCATGCGCCAAACTAACACTACCGACGAAATTCGATTCGGCTGAGTAGACATTTTATGTGGGTAAGAAATCATCTATAGGAATGTCGTCATCTACTCTAATTCGTAATAAGTGATCTGCGGCTCCATTTTATACTCCTTTCTTATCTTTGACCTCTATGTCAAATTCTTGGAGAAGGAGAATTCATCGTAAATTTCTCAGCTTAGGATCCTTTTTGTTTATTAAGTATTTTAGTGCTGCATGGTCGGTGTGAACTACTACTTTCGAACCGACTAGATAGGATCGGAATTTTTCGAAGGCGAATACTACATCCAATAATTCTTTTTTCGTTGTCGCATAATTACGTTGCGCATCGTCTAGAGTCCTGGTAGCATAGTATATAGCGTGCAAGTTTTTATCTTTCTTTTGTCCAAGTACCGCACCTACAGCGAAATTGCTGGCGTCGCACTTAATTTCCAATGGGCAGATCCTAGTCTGGTGCTTGGAAGATAGGGGCGGATACGAGTGCTGATTTTAGTTTTTCAAAGGCTTCGAGACATTCGGGTGTAAAATTGAATTTCACTTCTATACACAGAAGTGTAGTAAGGGGTCTAGCGATCTTGCTAAAATCTTTTATGAATTGCCTATAAAACCCAACATGTCCTAGGAAGCTTCTAACGTCTTTGACATTGGTGGGTGGTGGCAGTTTTTTCATTACGTTAATCTTTGCTTTTTCCAACTCAATCCCGGCTGCTGAGATTTTGTGTCCCAGGACAATTCCGCTGTTAACCATGAAATGTCATTTTTCCCATTTAAAAACCAGATTTTTCTCTTCGCAGCTAGCTAATACCTTACAAATCGACACATGATTCGAAATTCGGACCGTAGACTGAGAAGTCATCCATGAAAACCTCCATGAAGTCCTCGATCATATCGGTGAATATTGACATAATGCATCGTTGAAAAGTTGCAGGGGCGTTACAGAGCCCGAATGGCATCCTGCGATACGAGAATGTTCCATAGGGACACGTGAATGTGGTCTTTTCTTGGTCATCCGGATGTATGGGGATCTGGAAGAATCCGGAATACCCATCGAGAAAACAATAGTATTCGTGGCTTGCGATCCTTTCTAACATCTGATCGATAAAGGGTAAAAGGAAATGATCCTTTCGTGTGGCAGCATTTAGTTTTCTGTAATCAATACACATTCTGTGTCAAGTGACAGTTCTAGTAGGGATCAATTAATCTTTGTCATTCTTTTCCATGGTAATTCCTATTTTCTTTGGGACAACATGAACTGGGCTGACCCAGTTGTTGTCTGAGATCGGATAAATGATGTTTGCTTCTAGAAGTTTCATGATTTCTTTCTTAACTACTGCCTTAAGATTAGGATTCAATCTTCTCTGATGATCGATGGAAGATTCGGATTCATCATCGAGCTGTATCCTATGCATGCATAAAGCGGGGAAAAATTCCAGGGATGTCATCTAACGAATAACCTAAGCCTTGCGGTGTTTCTGAGGTTTATTCAGCAACAGTGCTTGTTCTTCGCTACATAAGTTTGCATTTATGATGACAAGATAGGATTTTTTGTAAGGGAAAGTATATTTATGACCGGCTGGAAGTGGTTTGAGCTCGATTTTGGGTGCTTTTTCTTTGGTCCAGTCGTCGGTCGCAGTACGCTGTCGATCGAGGCCGACATTGTGGTGTCGATCGACGGGGACTGATGGATCGAGTTTGTCAAGATTAACATTGAAGATTTCTTCTGTGGCGTCCATTAACCTTGCATACTCTTCAGTGCGATCTTCTAACGCAAAAATGTCGCCGTAAGGAGATGTGCTTGCTTTTTCTATAGGTTTGTTCGAACATATGTCTGTTAATGATCTTTCTACTAGATCGGAGAGGTAATTGATATGGTAGGTGTGACTGTTGATCATAGGTTGTTTTATGATGTAGCTTTTATTATGCACTCTCAAATTAACCCTATAAGCTACTTTTTACTCTCTCAAATAAGAGGTTCAGTTGTAGTACTTAGGGATCGAATCCATAGAGAGCGTGGGCAGACAATAAACTATAGATATTTAGATTAAGCTAGGCAAACAATATATTAAAGAAGTAATAGTAGATATTTAGATTATTCTTTTCATCTGTCGATATTTTCTCGAATTCATCGATGGTGATGCTCTCTTTAATGCCATGTAAATCCCTTATTCACTGGATCAAGAAGACTCAGATAGACGGGTTCATGGCCTAAGTCTGAGTGTTACACGACGGTGTAATGTGTCAGTGACCTGATGGAATGTGGGCTGTCGCATGGTGACCCGATGGACTGTCGGCCGCGGTCGGTTGAAAGTTCATTCTTCCAGCCTATGTGGTAGAGATACGGGGTCATGGCATAAGGCCGCAAGGATCAGATTGAAGTCTCCCTCCGCATCAACTAACTCCGCCTTACGAGCAGAAAGCTTAGCTCCCTCGCCCCATGGAGACGGAGGAGCTTCACCGTAAAACAACTGGACCTCGCTCATCCCTCCCTCGATGCCTTCCAGAGCCATGTCCCTAACGTGGACGACCGCTAAGGAATCGAGGGAATCAGCGATCCTCACCAAGCAGGTCAGGAACTCGAAACGCACGGCTTCCTTATCTTCTTCGATCGCGCAAACCGTTGACCCCTCCCCACTCTTAACTTTACGCTTCAGTCGATGGAACTCCGAGGATTTTTCCGCCTTCACCTCTTTCGCCGTAATCAAAGAGCTCGCAGTCCTCCCAAGATCCCGCTCGAGTTCACCAATCCGAGACTCAAATCAATTTTACTTCGAGGGAATGAGCATCCTTGATAACTTCAACTTCCCCTCAAGATGCGATGACCTTTCTCGCGACTCCGATAACTCCTTAGCAAGACGCCCAGCCTCTAACCCGCACTCGCTGATCATCCCATCGATCAACGAAATAAACTGTGAAACAAAGAAAAAAGGCAAGTCAAGAAATGATCGATGTACACGTTCAAAAAAGGGGGCAAAAGGTTTTCTATCGAAATGAACCTTGGCGCGATATCGTGACATCGGATCTGAACCAGACACCATTGCAGGACCAGCCTCAGAATAATTGGTGCACCTCCTCTTCTTAGCTGTGTCAGAGTTAGTGCAAGAACTTTTGCAACTCCTCGGCGCAGCAGCCAGAATCGCGCTAGGAGCAGGCAGCCCTAAGACGCTTACTCTCTTGACTGGGGGAGGAGGCATCGACTCGTGAACCGGTTCGACGCCGATGACATGAACCTGAGTCATAGAAGAACCCGATGGCTGAACTTCGACCTTAGTTTCCGACGCATCCTCGGCGACCACCCCTCCGGTAAGAATGGCATCATGTATCGAGGGAACCTTGGGAATTAAGGCATTGGCCGGAGTCGCAGGTCTCGGAGACGCACCGCATGTGGGGTTCGCAATCTCCTCATCCTCGCGACGAGCCAGATCACTCTAAAGGAAAGAAACTCCACAATGTGATCTGAAACAGCCCCGGCAGCAGGAAGGTCCGACGAACTCGCGCTGACGTATTGCTCATCTCGACATCACAACTCTTCTGAGCGTTGCTGGAAGAAGACATCTTGGGGTGGAGAATTTTCTAAGAGGGAGTGCAAAGAGGATTTTGAGAGTTGAGAGAATGTGGATAGAATGAAGAACTGAAGCTAATACTTATAGGAGAAACAAAATTTGAAGGGATATTTCCGTATTAAAATAATAGGGAAACAAATTCTCGAAAATAAAAATCAATTTTGACCACAGGTTTCTATTAACACCATCACTCGCCCGCAAGAATCGTGCTCGAAAGTTGTGAGCTAGGGGGATAACTGTTGGGGTAAAAAACGGTTATCTGAAATCAACGGCTAAAATTTCTTTTTTGTACGAAAGCTTTCTCGACTAAATCTCGAAAAATGTTCCCAAGAAAGGGGATCGAGAAAAATTGAGCACGAGACCAAACACGTGGTCCAACTCGCCCGTTTGGGGAGTCGGACCGAGCAAGCAATCCAACTCGCCGAACGGTCGAGTTGGACCGAGCAAGATGGTCACCTCACCAAACGGTGAGTTAGACCAAGCAAGATGATCAACTCGCCCCCGAGGCGAGTTGGACCGAACATAAACCAGATCTTATGCCTTTCGTTGAACCTTGGCGGACCCACCCCTCGTTTTGTCTCGATCGGATTTATCATTGGGACTTTACTATAAAAACCGCGAAGACTCGTTTTTCGAATGAAGTTCATGGTTACTGTATAAACGACAATGGTTAACTCAATCCACAATCGTCTAAACTATACGAGAAGTGTGAACTTCTTAACTAAAGCGGCGTTGTATCATTAAATGTTCTTTCGGAGAAATCCTAAAAAATGTTTAAGTCAACATACGTCCCAAATTGTCTTAAAACGCAGATAAAACACCCACTTGCGATTTCATACGAAATTGAGCCCAAAAATGTTATTACGGAGTATCCTTACTTGCAGAAGAAGATAAATCTCGTAAAACTGTAAGATAAAATGTCAAGGTTCCAAGATAATGATGAAGATCGAGATAAAAATGAATGTTTCAGCAAAGCGATAAACTCAACCAAGGGGAAAAAACGGAAGAGGAACCGACCTAGAAGGCATATATAACGAGAGCTAAATCTAAGGTCAAAGGGGATCCAGAAGATTTAGACCTAAAATAACTCTACTATCCTAGAAGAACTTAGAATATAGGTGGCTGCAGAGGGGTTTTATTGATTGATAAGAACAAAGCTAAAGGATTTTTCGAAGAAAAAAAACGAGTAAAATCTAGCTAACAAAGAGAATCATAGAACATAGATGGTTCTCTTGGCTTTCTTTAATTTACGGAAATTGATAGTGTGGATTGGTTCCAGCAGTTCTGGATAATAGTGATTTATTAGATGATGAGTAAAAGATTTT
The DNA here is from genome assembly GCA_905132885.1 of Moricandia moricandioides. NCBI lineage: Eukaryota > Viridiplantae > Streptophyta > Magnoliopsida > Brassicales > Brassicaceae > Moricandia > Moricandia moricandioides. The sequence continues at coordinate 215,431 of CAJHQQ010000326.1, read as the reverse complement.
GGACCCTATGGACTCTGAAAAGAGCTTGACTTTTGACCTTCTTCAGAGCTAGTGGTCATACCTCCTAATGTGAATGAAGTAACCTCCTTATCGATTGAAAGGACTGTTGTTGTTGAGATGGATTCAAAAAAGAAGACTGGTAGTATCTCACGGGTTCTGTTCATGACTGATGATAATTCTAATAAACAAGAGAACCTCCATCAGGGATCTCCACATCTGAAGGCAACACGTCAACAAGCAGGGGCGAATTATACCACATCTCATTCGCATGGCAATGGATCAAGAAAGCTTAAGTCAGTCAGACAAGAAGGTTTTGATGGATTCCAAAAATTCATCCAAAGGTCATATATGAAGACACTGAGTTGGGATTGTTGAGGGATTGGGAATGATCTCATAGCTCGACTCCTCACAAGGATATGTCAGAAGCATCACCCATGACTGTTGTTCGACGAAGAATAGGAAGCTGCTGTTGCAAAACATTTCGGCTGGCTTAGGTTTTAATAAACTGTTTACTGTTGAGCCACTTGGCCAACACAAAATTTTAGCTTTTTGTTTATGGATGAAGTTCAAGTTGATATTTTATTTCCAAATAATCAACTGATTGATGTAAAAGCAGTCATTAATGGAATAAATTTCTGTATGACATTCTTTTAAGGTGACTTGTTTTAGAAATAAGAGATTGAGTTTGGGAATGTCTTATGCGTTTCGACACAACGAGATTGGACCTTGGTTCATGATAGCTGACCTTAATGAAATAACATGACACCATGAGAAAGCATGAAGGAAAAGAGGGTCTAATACATCTCTCCTCCAGTTTAATGATATACCATAGATTTTACTTATTTTATCTATGATATATAGAGTATTTTTAGAGTCAGTTATATGCATTTGGTAATGTTTTAGAGTATTTACAGGTTCATGTACTCATTGGACGCAAATTGAGCTTTGGGGATATTTTGGGGCATTTAGGATGCTCAGCAGAAACTCAGAGTCGTATTCAGATTTATGAATTGACCATCGATCGACGTCACACACTATGCGTCGATCGATAGCAAAGTCGACAACATGATTGGTGAAGGCTTGAGAAATTATAAGTTTTACCCAGAAGTTTCATTATTTGCAAGACAAGTCACTGGCTAAAATTTAGACTATTTATTAGGGTTTTCTATCTTAGTTTTGAAAAAAAAACCAAGAGGACCTAAGAAAGGATTGTCTTCTAAGTTACACAAGATTTTATGAATTGAGAGTTGGAACACATTGCTACATCTATTGAAGAGAAAGATCTGATCATCATTACAGAGAATATCTTGAACTCCTTATCTTTTTACTGAGTTTATTCTATGCAATTTCTTCATAATTTATTCATGCTCTTTATTTCTATGTCTGAGTAGTTCACTGTTAGATTTAGTGTTATTCAATGGTAATAATGTATTGCTGATTTTATAGAATTGTTAGGGTAATCTTCTTGGTTCTTTGTTTAAGTTACCCTTAATGGTAAGTTGAACTTGATCAGCTCAAACTTAGAAATTAGGGTTCTATAGCGCATACGAGAGTTTGGTTATAACCTGGAATCTATCTTAAACAATCTAAATAACCGCTAAAAACGAGAGTTGAATTGGAAGTTTAGAGAACCCATCAAACCGCGAAACCAGTACTGTTTAGAATGAGCATCGATCGACACCACCTGTTGCGCATCGATCGATACTCAGTTGAGATGCGTGAGAGCGGTCTCCTAAACCCTAAGGTTTGAGTTCGAGAACAATGCTTATTAAAACCCCAACTATCTAATAATATGTAGTATCTAATCTCACCTAAGAATTTTTCCTAAGTCTAATCTCTTAATTGATCTTCACAAACCAAATCAATCTTGAAATCGTTTTTATTGTTATCATTATACTTCATCTAGATTTAATTCGAAAACAATAAGTCTATTGTGCAATCCTAGATTCTCTGTGGATTTGAACCCTAAGTACTACACTGAACCTCTTATTTGAGAGCGTAAAATTTGGAAATATGGTTAATTTGATAGTGAAATAAAACCCCACATCAAATTTGGTGCCGGTGCCGTTGCCGGGGACTCTTTCTTATTACCATTTGATTTCTTTTAGAATATTATTTAGATTTTTACTTTATTGTTTACTAAATTATTCTTACCCCTGATCCTTATGACACAGGTATTTTAAGAAGAGAATCTGGATTCAGGACAACAACCATCGATCGACGGAGCTCGTCTGGAATCGATCAACGTTAGTCCACTATTGTCGGGCTACACCCTTCCATTGCCATCGATCGATACCGATCAGCCGGAGGCAGGCAAGTACGCCTTTTCTGACTCGGATAATAAGAGAGTAGTCTTGATAGAACAAATTAACAATAAAACCAACGAAGCAAGCCAACTAATTAATTATCAAGCGGCTGCAATCCCCAATCAAGGCACAAAATCTCCAAAGAATGAGATCAATCATGAATTGACAGTGCTTGAATATCTAAACCCCAGCAGGAGCTATTCTAATAGGTCCACAATTCGATTATCCGATAACCATTCAGGAAGCTCGGAGCTTGATATCGACTTCCTAATCATGGCGCACAAAAACCAGTTTAGTGGTTTTCCTACAAAACACCAGAACGATCACATCGAGATGCTAGAATACATGGTGAATGACGTTTTGAATCACTGCAAATATTTTCATTTCTCCCTTGAAGGTGACGCCATGAGGTGGCTGAACAAGCTACCACCAGGATCCCTGACTTGTTGGGAAGATATTAGAAGCGCATTCATCAATCACTTCTTTGACGAGGAGAGATACTAGGAAGCAAGGAGAGAAATATCCACATTCATTCAAGGTAGCCGTGAATACTCTAAAACCTCCTGGACAAGGTTCAAGAGCTACCAACTTTCGTGCCCGCACCATGGATTCTCAGAACCCCAACTCATGAACGCTTTCTATAGAGGACTAAACCTAGACTATCAAACCATCCTTGATACAGCCAGCGAGGGGAACTTTGCCACCCGAAGCCATGAAAGTGCCAAAACACTAATAGAAAACATAGCTTTAGGTAGAGCTTTCGAAAAGAGAGACACCGGAAGGAAAGACCCACCAATGTTCATGGAGGAAAAGCAATGGATCCGAGTTAGAAAAACTCTGGCAGAAGTTACGACCCTTCTGGACGGACATGGCTTGTCTCAACATTATGGTGAGGACAATACCGTTTCTTCTGACTTCAAAAAATGAGTTGAGATCTCTGATGTGATGAACCTGAACAATCAACGATTTAGGGAAAGCGCTGGAAATTTCGCAAGCAGCTACAAAATATTTTAAACAGACACGAAAGAAGTTCAAAGTCGAGAATGAATCAAGTCTTCACAAGAAACCGTAGAATAGCCGCGGAAATCAGTTAGAAATTAGATCTTATATACTCAGAGATGACAGAAAAGTTTGAAACTCTGAGCGAACACATTAAGAGAATCGATAACCAAGTGTCGAGTAACGCAATGTCCATCAGGAGAGAAGACGGATTTTTACCTGGTAAAACAGACACTAACCCAAGGAGCCATTGCAATGTCGTAGCTTTACGAAGTGGTAGAAAATTCATCCATGGCGTTAAAGAGAGCATTACCATCGATGAATTCGAGAAAATTGCAACAAATGAAAAAGAAAAATTGCATCCCATCCCGCTCAAAATTTACGAGAAAGATCCTGAAATCCCTTCTGAAACTGAAATTTTAGGCCAAAATGCCAACCTTGAGGAATTAATTATTGAGCCTAAGGGAAAGAACACAGACGTAGGAGACATCGATCGACACCCTTACCGGATATCGATTGACACTCCGAGTCTATAATCAATCGATGCTCTGACCCGAGAATCGAGCGACGCTCTGACCCAGAACCAACCGAACCTGTAAGGACCAAGGTCTACCAATTGAACCCCCCCCCTTTCCTCCAAAAAACGCAAAAAAGAAGAAGAAGCAGCTGGAAAAAAGCAATATGCAAGAAAGCGTTTGACAAAATAAACATTGAGATGCCACTAAGCGATGCCATTCACATCTCGTCTGCCATTAATAAGTACATGAAAGATGCGGCATCTCGAGGATTCCATGAATCAGAACACTGCGTGTTGATGGCATCCGAAGAAGTGAGTGAAATTATTCAAGGAAAAACTCCAGTCAAACTCCCTGATCCTGGTAGTTTCGTTTTGGACTGCACTATTAGCGATGAGAGATTTAAAAGATCCCTCTGTGATTTAGGCTCTAGTGCCAACCTGATGCCTTATTCCATCACTCTCAGGCTAACACAGTTTCAACCTACCAGGGTCACTCTCGTTTTAGCTGATAAATCCACTAGAATTTCGGAAGGTGTACTTGAGGACGTTCCCATACGCATTCATAACTACGATATACTTGCAGATTTCATAGTGCTTAAGTATGAGTGAGAACCTTGAAATCCGATTATCTTAGGAAGACCTTTTTTGGCCACTGCCGGGGCGATCATTGATGTCAGAGAAGGACGTATATGCCTCAACATCGGGAAGAAACCGATGGTCTTGGACAAGGAAAAGATAATAAAATAACCTTTTATCGATGGTCAAAGCTACCATATCGATTACGTTTCCGACCTAGCAGAAGAATCGTTCATAGATATGCCCTCAAACAAACCTCTAGAGAATGCAATCACATCTCTTGAAGGCGACATCCTTGCGTTAGAAGATTGCACTTGAGAGTATACAAGGTTAATGGATGCCACAGAAGAAACTGTTTAATGTCGATCTTGACGAACTCGATCTATCAACCCCCGTCGATCAACACCCCAATATCACCATCGATCGACAACGTTCTGTGACCGACGAATGGAGAACGTAAAAAGCACCAAAAATCGAGCTTAAACCACTTCCAGCCGACCATAAATATGATTTCCTTTACGAAAACTCTTATCATGTCATCATAAATGCAAACTTGAGTAGCGGAGAGCAAGCACTATTGCTAAATAAACTTTGGAAGCACCGAAAGGCTCTCAGATATTCGTTAGATGACATTTTGGGAATCTCTCCTGATTTATGCATGCATAGGATACACCTTGATGATGAATCCAAATCATCCATCGAGCATCAGAGGAGATTGAACCCCAACCTGAAGGAAGTAGTTAAAAAGGAAATCATGAAACTTCTTGAAGCAGGCGTTATTTATCCGATCTTAGACATGAATTGGGTCAGTCCAGTTCATGTTGTCCCGAAGAAAGGTAGGAATTACGGTAGTAAAGAATGACAAAGATGAATTGATCTCTACTAGAACTGTCACGCTAAATGATGCCACGCGAAAATATTATTTCCCTTTACCCTTTATCGAGCAGATGTTAGAAAGGCTTGCAAGCCACGAATCTATTGTTTTCTCGACGGGTATTCCGGATTCTTCCAGATCCCCATCCATCCAGACGAACAAGAAAAGACAACCTTTACTTGTCTCTATGGAACATTCGCATATCGCAGGATGCCATTCGGACTCTGTAACGCCCCTGCGACTTTCCTAAGATGCATGATGTCGATATTCACCGATATGACCGAGGACTTCATGGAGGTTTTCATGGACGATTTCTCGTTATATGGTCCAAACTTCAAAACATGTCTCGATAACCTGTGTAAGGCACTAGCTAGATGCGAAGAGAAAAATCTGGTTTTGAACTGGGAAAAATGCCATTTTATGGTTAACGGCGGAATTGTCTTGGGACACAAGGTTTCGGCAGCCGAAATTGAGGTGGACAAGGAAAAGATTGAAGTAATGACTGGACTGCCACCACCTACTAATGTTAGAGAAGTTAGAAGTTTCCTAGGTCATGCTGGATTCTATAGGCGATTCATAAAAGATTTTAGTAAAATTGCTAGACCCCTTAATGCGCTCCTGTGCAAAGAGGTGAAATTCGATTTTACACCTGAATGTCTCGACGCCTTCAAAGAAATTAAATCTGGCTCATATCCACCCCTGTTTTCCAAGCACCAGACTGGGATCTACCATTCGAAATTATGTGCGACGCCAGCGATTTCGCTGTAAGCGCAGTACTTGGACAAAAGAAAGACAAAAATCTGCACGCTATATACAACGCCAGCAGAACACTAGATGATGTTGCAACACAATTATGCGACAACGGAAAAAGAGTTGTTGGCTGTGGTATTCGCCTTCGAGAAATTTCGATCCTATCTAGTCGGTTCAAAAGTAGTAGTTCGCATAGACCACGCGGCATTGAAATACTTAATGAATAAAAAGGACGATAAGCCGAGACTTTTACATTGGATCCTACTTCTCCAAGAATTCGACATTGAAGTCAAAGATAAGAAAGGAGTAGAAAATGGCGTCGCAGATCAATTGTCACAAATAAGAATCGATGAAGACATCCTTATAGATAATTTCTTACCTACAGAAAATGTCTACTTAATAGAATCCACTTTCGTTGGTAGAATCAGTTCGGCATAAGAAGTGGAATCGATCGACACCATGCTAAGCCCATCGAACGACTATGGCCGTAGATAATCGATCGATGCTGCCCATACACCGTTGACAGACGATACACTTGAGAAGGGCGACGAAATAATCATTCCAACAAATATCAACGTCCGTTGTAACCCTTCGATCCCGAATAATGACTCTCCCGGAGGTAGAAGTTTGAGTGGGAGTGTGTGCACTAACACCACTGATAGACCTTGGTATGCGGATATAGTAAACTATCTTGCGGCCGAAGTAGAACCCACAAACTCTTCAAAGAATATCATAAAAATAAAATTTTGAGAGAAATCCGGAGATATCACTGGGATAAACCTTATATTTACAAATATTGTTATGACAATGTGTTGCCGAAAGCGAAACTCCATAAATTCTATATCATTGTCACGGATCCGATTACGCCGGACATTTGGCTAGTTTTAAGACAGTGTCAAAAATCCTACAAGCGGGCTTTTGGTGGCCAACCATGTTTCGAGATGCTCAAGCTTACGTAGCGAAATGCGACCCCTGTCAAATAAGAGGAAAAATCTGCAAGAGAAACGAAATGGAACAAAATTTCATACTTGAAGTTGAAGTGTTCGATTGCTGGGGTATTGATTTCATGGGCCCTTTCCCTCTTCATACGGAAAAATACATACTGGTAGATGTAGACTATGTATCTAAATGGGTGGAAGCGATAGCAATTCCGATAATGATGCTGTCGTAGTCGCTAAATTCTTCAAGAGTATTATTTTCCCCAGATTTGGAGTTCCACGAATCATAATAAGCGATGGACGTACCCACTTCATTAATAAAGTGTTCAAAAAACAACTCAAGAAAAATGGAGTTCACCATCGAGTAGCTACACCCTATCATCTTCAGACCAGCGGACAAGTATAAGTATCCAACCGTTAGATCAAAGAAATCCTAGAAAAGACAGTAGGATCAACCCGTAAAGATTGGTCTTCGATGTTAGATGATGCACTTTGGGCATACCGAACAGCGTTTAAAACACCATTAGGAACTATCCCATTTCACCTATCTAAGGATAAGCCTGCCATCTCCCTGTAGAACAAGCACATAAAACCGAATGGGACATAAAAAAACTTTGATGCTAAACCAGCAGCAGAAAAGAGATTAATTCAACTAAATGAGCTCGACGAAATCAAAAATCACGCCTACGAGAACTCAAAATTGTAAAAGGAGAGAATGAAAGCCTATCACGGCAAGAAAATTATTTCACGGCATTTCGAACCGAACAATCAAGTGCTCCTGTACAACTCTCGGTTAACTCTATTTCCTGGAAAACTATGTTCGCGTTGGTCCGGACCCTTCACCATTAAAGAAGTTACGTCTTACGGGACAATTTTCTTATTTAATCCTAAAGGAGAGGATTTCATGGTGAATGGGCAGCGAGTGAAATATTACGGAGATAGAGCTGAAATTCCACATTCTCAGACCATGCGTCTAGAGGTGCCTGGCCCCCAATGATAAACTCCTTTTTCTTCAAGGTAGCGACTTTAAACAAGCGTTAAGTGGGAGGCAACCCACCAAATATATATATATATATATATATATATATATATATATATATATATATATATATATATATATATATATATATATATATATATTATAAAAATAAATAAATATATAATAAATAATAATGATAAAATAATAAAAATAAGTAAAACAAAAAGAAGAAAATATATATAATATCAATAATTAACTAATTAATAATAAATATATAATTATTTATGCATTTACAAATTTCTTAAGTGAATGTGGAGTCACCGAGCCAACCATCGATCGACGCCCCTATAGGACCGTCGATCGACGGTCGTGTGTGGAGTAGGTTAACTAGACACGACCCCGATTCATAAATCACTTTTCTCCAAAACCGTTAAAACACACACACACACGAGTAAACACTCGATTTCTCTCCTAAATTTGTGCCGATTTTGCTCATTTTTGAGTCTATATCACTCGATTTTTACCCTTTCTACCTCTTTAGTTCACTAAATCACTCAATCATCAAGGTATGTTCTCTAAATCTCCTAATTTAGGGAACCTTTTAGGGTTTGAAGAAAAATCAAATCTTTTGATTAATGGAGTACTAGATTAGGAACTATCTATCATCTTTACATATGATTTGCACTATTTGAGTTTGTTCCTTTCGGTTTTCGTAACCCGTGATCCACGAATCAACCGTCGATTGATGCTCATGAGTTGCCATCGATCGATGGCCATGAGGTTATGTCGATCGATGCCCATGCGGTACCATCGATCGATAGTTGTTCTTTTTATCTTGACATCGATTCTGATTAATTGTTCTATTTCATTACGTAGATGGATGAGAGGCAAACAAAAGCACGATACGACACCGGTAGCACCAGTGCTCCACCACGGGGTCCACCATGCTGAGACCCTTGGCCAAAAGAAGAGGTGGACTTACTTGTGACATTCGAGGATTATCCCAACCCTCGTAAAGCGGTGGCATCGAGGGAATGTACACATCGCCCCATGCGCGAGGAGTGGGACGATTTTGACAGCCTCTACTACAACGCTTGTCAAAGCGTTTCCATCGAGTCCACAAAGTTCGTCGACAAGCGCACTTTGAAGAAGCTGGGGCTCTACGTAGATTTTTTACAGATGGTGCAAGAGCTTGGACTGGGCACCATGGCTACTAAGCCATACCCTCTATATCTAGACCTGTTCAGTCAGTGCATAGCTACGGCTCAGGTGCTCTACATAAGCCCCCGGGTATAGGTGGCGCATGAGGCCACCCTGATGTTTCTCATCAGAGGCATCCGGTACCGGATCCCCATCCCGCAGCTCTGTGATATTTATGTCTTTGACATTGGTACCAGCTCCTGTACAATTGCTCCATTCCTTGGTCTCCCTACTTTCAGGGACCTCATCGGGACAGGCCACTTTGACTCTGGTTCGGCCACTCAGATGGACGCTCATTACCCCCACCCAGTGCTATTTCATGAAGGTACTTGCCAACACTCTGTTGTGCAAGATGGAACCCAACAAGGTTAGGGTTCAGGAGCTGACACTGCTATACTATTCCGTCAGGGAATTATTTGGGCTCGACGACGAGGTCTTTCCCCCACCATTGAGCGATCAGCGGGTGAGTTTGGGGGCTATATTTTCTGAGCACTTGGCGACCCTGAAGGAAAAACCATTCAAGGGTTCTGGATCGAAGAATGTGACGATCGGGAGCCTCATGACACCTCTCTTCATCTTTCTTGGCATTAGCTTCGAGGGAGCATCAATGGAGCGAGAGATGTGGTTTATGGATGAGGGTCACTTGACGAAGACCTAGTGGCTGAAGAAGGGACGCTATTGGTCCTTTGTGGATGACGAGGGGCCTCGGATGATAGAGCTCCCAGCGCACGAGGTGACAGAATTTGTTGATGATCCCCAGCGCCTCGCCTTCCGACCAGCTGAGCACCATCTTCACACGGCACCTCTCAGGGTACGGCACAGAGGAGGCCTCAGATCAGCCCACCAGGTCGCAGCAGCAGCAGAGGACGAGCCAGCACAGCCACCTCCATCTCTCCCAGCTTTCCCTCAGATCCCAGAGATCCCCATTCACGACCCTTGCGTCTTCTAGCAAGTCGTAGTGGACGCACTTAGAGCGATATGAGCCCGAGTGGAGACGATGTCTTGGTGCCAGTGTTTCAGCCATCCTAGGACCAGAGCCATATCTCCACCTGGAGAAGCACCACACCACCACCAGCAATATATGGATACCTCAGACGAGGAGTAGTCCCTTTGATATTCCTTCATCTCTTATTTCATTTTATTTTCAGACTTATACTCGTATATATTTTATTTTTCTTGTTGCATTTGGATTTAAACTACTTATTTATTTCTGTTTGATTGTTTTTGACGTGTATTTGAGTGTCTAACAGAGCTAACTGAAAGAGAGATGATCATAATGGAGAGTCGACACACACAAATTCAGTTTGTCATCTTAGGACAGATTACACTGAGGATAATGTAATTTAAGTCTTGGGAAGGTTCGCTAATGCTATTTATATGTTTTTGAATTGTACTTCTATAATTATATAAGTTTTTCAAAATGATTTTATTAAGTCAAGAAGGAGACTTTGATCAAGATTTATTAGAAAGTTGTTTACAGAGATTACTAAAGATACCAACGTGGATCATCCCACCACTATATCACACTTGCTTAGAGAGTTTGAAAGAACTGAAGTTGATTTCCAACACTAATCCTGACATTATTTGCTTGCTTTGGGGCTTGGTATACACTGGATCATATTCCTTCTGCAAGTTTGTAGGTACAAGTCATTGCACCTCTAGTTCCCAACTCCCTGTCTGTCTTCAGTATTTATTTAAGTATTAAAAGATTGAGATGACTTCCCAAGATGCAGAGGGGTAGGTATATTACCGATGACCCCATTATTCTAATTCAAAGGAACGATCACACATAGTTGGAAGTGATGGATAGATACATGACTGATGATCCCACTATTCGCCTACAACTTTTTTATAAAAAAAAAAAAATCAAAAATGAGATGGCAAGATGAACTGTATCAGCATCATTGTCCATTAAGTTTGAGATCCAAAAAGATTCAGAGAAGAGAGAGAAGAGGGAAGAAGGGGATCAGAGAAGATTTTGTTTCTATATAGTTTCTCAAAATATCATCTCAATATCACCATGGGAAGATCTCCATATATAGCAAAACATCTGAGGCGTTTATGTAGTTCTGCACTTCAAAAGGCTCCAAAAATCACCACAGTGCTCCAAAACGTACATGAACCTGAGAACACTCTAAAACAACCTCATACACACATAATAGGCTCTAAATAGAGCCCATAACATGGTCTAAAGTGGTAAATATTGGTACTTATCAATGACTTAACTCGCATTGTTAATGAATTCTTTTTCGATGGAATAATGGCTAATGGACTCTATGACACCAATATTTGTTTCGTCCCGAAGAAAGAAAAACTAAACAAAATATCTTAGTTTTGACCTATCATCCTCGGCAATGTGAGATAAAAAAATAATATCTAAGGTCTTATTCCAAAGAATAAAAAAGGTGTTACTGGACCGGATATATGAAACCCAGTCAGCCTTTGTTCCTGGATGAAAAATAACTAACAATGTATTGATAGCACATGAAATGTTCCATGCTCTACGTAAAGATCCTGGCGGAAGAAATAAACGAATTGCAATAAAAACAGATATGAGTAAAGTTTATGACCGATTGGATTGAGAATTTATCAGTGCGGTCATCAAGAAAATGGGATTTTCAAACTTATGGATTGAATGGATAATGCAGTGTGTACCGTCAGTAATATATCATGTCCTTTTCAATGGCCAACGAAGTGGAAACATAGCCCCTTAGAGGGGATTTCACCAAGGAGATCCTCTATCTCGTTTCATCTTTTTTAATTGAATACCATTTCTGATTAATTCTCACAGAAAAAAGTAATATTACAATAATAGAGTCAGCTAAATAACTAACTAAGATAATGGGGATGCGCGTCTATTCGCTAGCACCTCGATATCACACCTACTCTTTGCTGATGATAGCATTTTCTTCTGTAAGGCGGAGCCCCGTGAATGTGATGAAGTCATAAAATTAATTAAGACATACGGGAAAGCTTCATGCTAGCGTATTGACTTCGAAAAATCGTCCTTACTCTTTGGTAAGAAGATACCCGGACATGTGAAGGAGGCAGTCAAAACTTCAATGGGAATTGAAAATGAGGGAGGTATGGGATCCTATCTCAAAAAACATCAGTGGCTCAAAACGGAAATTATTCTTCCTAAGAGAAAGATTAAAAAATCGGGTTAATGGTTGGACATGAAGATGGTTATTAACGAGAGGAAAGGAAGTTTTGATAAATCCTATCCTATGGCTTTGCCTACATATGTAATTCAACTCTGCTACTACCTCTAGAGACTTTTGAGAATTTAGCTAGTGCCATCGGGCAGTTCTGGTGGAGCTCAAGCCCACCAAAAAGAGGTATACATTGGACAAAATGGGCAAACCTATGTAGGTCGAGAGAAGAGGGAGGGATAGGATTCAGGATGATCCATGAATTCAATATTTCCATACTAGACAAACAGTTGTAGAGATTAGTGTAGTTCCCAAATTTCTTATTAGCAAGGATTTTGAAGTGAAAATATTTTAGATGTAGTACGCATTTGCGACTAAAAAAGATTGACAATCTCTCATATGGGTGGACAAGCATAATGTAATCAAAACCATTAATATCACTGGGAATAAAAACGGCACACTCTGGAAATGAGATCAGGATTTCGGAAGACATTTTGATACCAACTATACCAGCATCATCGGCTAGACCTATTGCACATGTGGTTCATCCAATGATGCCACTAAGTCAACTATTAATAGGGAGACCAAAAAGGTGGAATTCTGAGCTACTGGAAAACTACATCAATGTGGAGGATATCCCACTGAAACAATCTTTGGCCATACATCAAGAACATCATCGAGATGAATATTGCTGGAGCTATACAAAGAGCGGTATGTACAATGTTAAATCGGGTTACTGGGTAGTGACAAACTTGCTCAACATAGACACAGTTAGAACCTAGTATCACAAAACTCCAAGTCTTTACTTGGAATATTAAAGCTCCATCGAAAATCAGACATCTTACATGGAAAAGGATTTGAGGACAATTAGCAGTGACAAGTAGCCTGATACATCGTCATATGTGATGTGAAAATCATTTTTCTAGATGTAGAGCAGAGAATGAGAATATTAACCATGGCAACTTTGAATATACGCCAGCTTTACAAATTGGGTCTTTAGCAGCAACCCCAACTCCACCGGTGGTGTTACCCTGCGCAAGCCAATACAAAAATATGGATTATCTATTATGACAAAAGAATGATACTGAAGATTCCGAGCTAGATAAAGACCCATACCCTTAGATTATATGTTACATTTGGAAAGCGATAAGCGATAAGTTATCTAGAGGGATAGACAGGGTCCCACTGGAAATTGCCTGACACAATGAGTCAGAATGTCATGCTTGGTTCAAATCTAACCATAAAAGGGAAGCAATACCAGCAGAAATACAACATCATGAAAATGTAATAATCTCTCAAAGATGTGTGATAGATGGATCATGAACTCATGATGTAATCTTCAATGGTTATGAATGGACATGGTTAAACTCTAGACGAGAAACTCAGTAACTAGGAGCAAGAACCAACTTAGAAGAATCTCACCACTTCACTAGGAACTTGAGGCTCTCTCATGGGAAATGGAGTGCATGATGCAGCTATCGACATGTTAGCCTTTTGGCGCCGATTGTAAGGACGTAGTCTAAATGATTCAAGATTCAGTAGCCTGCCTAAAATTTTCCACTTAACTGAAGGAGCTGGAAAAGCTGAAGAATAGATTCTCACATTTCTCGATTATTTTTCTTCCTCATTCTGAAAATGTATTGTTTGATTCATTAGCTAAAATAACAAGATCATTTCAGGACTTGTATTACATTGGTTGTTTTATTCCAGACTTGTTCCCTAAACCATCTCAAGTTTGAATAATAAATAGCCATTTGATGGAAAAAATAGAGTTGATTTAACAAAATTTTCATCTGAATAATGGGTTTGGATGCATAGTTGAATTTGGGTAGATCAATTATAAAACAAGAAATAAAATACCATACGCTAGTTCATCAATCTTTTTATTTTTAGTTATTAATAAAGCTGTGACGGGAGATTAGACTTTAAAAACTTTAAAATAAATTAAAAAAATTTAAGTCAATAGTTTTACCAATAAGCCTTTTGCGTTCCTAAATTCCTCAGAGTTCCTAATGTCATTAAAAATTCAATTTTTTTTTTCTTATTCACATTTTCTTACTTTTTTGAAGCTATAATTTAAGAGTTTAGAAGATATTTTTGTTTTTAAGCCACAACCACAAAAATCATGGTCAAACATTTTTTGAGTCATCTATATCAGTAAAATAAAACTTCAATTTTTAATAAGATGTAAAATCAGCTTTGCCTCTTCCTCCTGATGCCACATCGACCAATGAACAAAAAGAAAGATCGTCCTTATATAATAGAAACTCTAAAAAATAATATTTGATAAAATGGTAAAATTAAACAAATCCATTAGATGGTAAGATAATATTTTTTTGAAAATCTTAAGTAAATATACGGTCCCAGTTAAATAATAAATTAATATATATATATATATATATATATATATATATATATATATATATATATATATATATATATATATATATATATATATATATATATATATATATATATATATATATATATATATATATATATATATATATATATATATATATATATATATATATATATATCTAGTAAGTACAAACAAAAATTATATTGTTTATTCTATATTCACAAAGTAGTTCATCTCTATTTTCTCTTGACACTTCAATATACTTTGATAATATTTAGTAAAATTATATCTAAAACAAAATTGAAATTCTATAAAACCTATTTCATATAAGCAAAATAATATAATAAAATAATAAAAAATTAGGTTTTTCAAATTTAGTTACTGTATAGGAAGAATTACTAAAAACAACCTAAAATTTCAAGTGAAACCTATAAGTGTACCCCATTTTCAGTCAAATGTAAAACCAACCCACATGGGTGATAAAAGTATTATTTAACCATTGTGACCAAACAAAAAAACAGAAGTGTATTTTACGTTTCTATCCTTTGTTAGTCTACACATAACAGAAAGAAATCTACATCGATGTAGACCTCGTACGAAGACTATTCATTCGGTAGACTTGTTATGTAGTATATACCATAATTTTATCTAATAATTTAATTTAAAAATGTATAAAAATAATTTTTGTAATATTTTTAACTAATCATTAATATAATGGATAATATGAAGTAAAAAAATATAATTTTATATAATTAAACTTTTTTAAGGAACATATACTAATTTGGTAATCATGTCTTAAACAATGTTCAATGGTTAGAAACAATATGTTGTAACATGTTATGCCTTTTGGTAATAGATTTCATAGGGTTAGATTTTAGATTTTGATTTTTTGGTTTTATTGACTTAAATCTGCTTATTAATGTTTAGTGGTTTACATTTTGTATAATTTTGATACTTGAAACAATAATTTAAACTGTTTGATGATCAAACAAAACATTTAGGATTTGAGATTTGTGGTTTAGGGGTTCGTAGACATATTAAAAAGTCTACATATATGTAGACCTTTGTTTCAGTCTATTTGTATTGGTGTTTAGAAAAAATCCTAAAATTTAAATTAAATTTAAGTATTTATAAAAAAACATTAAATCATATATTATGATTATAAAGTTAAAAATAAAAATAATTGAACATATTTTGTAAATCATATATTAAATTTTGTAAAAAATAAAGGGAAAAAGACAAAAATCGTTGTAGACTTTCTAACACACAATTTAACCTAACCGGATTTAACCAATATAATTTGATGATCAAACAAAATATTTAGGATTTGAGATTTTTGGTTTAGGGGTTTGTAGACATATTATAAAGTTTACATATATGTAAACCTTTTTTCAGTTTATTCGTATTGGTGTTTAGAAAAAACTCCTAAAATTTAAATTAAATTTAAATATTTATAAAAAAAATAAATCATATATTATGACTATAAAATTAAAAATAAAAATAATTAAACATATTTAGTAAATCATATATTAAATTTTAAAAAAAATAAAGGGAAAAACATAAAAATCGTTGTAGACTTTCTAAAAAGTCTAAACACAATTTAACATAACCGGATTTAACCAATATAGTTTTAAGCTAATCGAATTAAACCAAACCTTCTTTAACCTAACCAGAAAAGTTTCCCAGTATATAAATACGATTTCTCCAGCTTTTCGGGTAAAAAAAACCTAATCTTCACCGTATCTCGCTCCAGACGATTTCCGGCGAGATTTCTGGCGAACTCGATCCACGCATTTTCCCATCCGCTTTGTCTCTGTCCGCTCCATCGCTCTGGTAAGTTAAATGTCTCTCATTTATCTCTCTGTCGATAAAAAGTGACCACCTTTACCTTTTTCTCTTTTCTGATCTGAGCCGGCGACTTCTAAGGAACGTTGCTTCTCATCCAAATCTCTCCTTCCGGTCAGTATCATGGCTTCTACTTCATCTCTTTGTCATCTCTCTGTCCTAGCCGGCAAGGGACTGTGCTTCATCTTTCCGACGTACGTCTCTCTGTCATCTCTATCTCTCGTTTAACTAATAACCTAACAAACTCATCCTTGTTTACTAACCTTTTAGTTTCTTTTGATTCAGATCTGAGTCGGTCAGTCTTAGATCCATTTCTCTAACGAGCAGTGCATCCTCTCTAATCCATTTCTCTGCTTCCGGTCAGTCTACTTCATTTTGAAGTATAGACTGAAGTTTTGAATTTGTAGACAAAAGTTTTGAATTTGTAGACTGATGTTTTGAATTTGTAGACTGATATTTTGAATTTGTAGACTCATATTTTGAATTTGTAGACTTCTCATGTAAACTAATGTTTTGAATTTCTAATACACTGATGTTTGAATTTATTAGCTTCTCGTGTAGGCTTCATTTTAAAATGTAGACTTCTCGTGTAGACTTCACTTGTATAATTCTTTCCTTGTGTCTTTTTGGTGCATGTTACAAAATGGATAAGCTTGATTTCCTATCGAGGTTGTATACTCTAGGGAGGAGCTCAAGAACTGTGAGTAACAGACGGTTGTATCAGGCTTTTGTACTAGACATATGGTTGTAACAAACTTATGTAATTTGCTTGCAGCAGACTTAAGTATTAGTCTTCTTTTACTAAAGACTTTTACAGAAGTCTGGTACTCGACTATCTATCAAAATATCATTCTTTGTATCAGTATAGTACTCTTCTTTCAGAGATTTTAACTCATATTCGACCAAAAGTACAACTCCAATACAATCGAGAGATTGATATATTAGTCTTCCTCTATAAGAGACTTAAAAAGAAGTCTACTTTCTGTTCAAGAAGACTAACACGTTAATCTGCACCACAGAAAGTAACATTAGAACTTAAAGTAATAGAAAAATTAAGACCTACGATTTCAACAAAAGTTCATCAAATAAAACAACATCCAAAGCGACAATACAACTGATAAGTTCAATACATAAGACATAAGACAACATCCAAAGCAATAAGACACCATCCAAAGCAATAATACAATTGATTAGTTCAACACATAAGAGATAAGACATAAGACAACATCCAAAGCAGTAAGAAAACACTGGTTTAACCTGGACAGTTTGGATGTGACCCGGTTCTTTGCACTGTGACAATTAACGTAGACTTACTAATACGTCTACAATTGTACCTAGCAATATAGCAAAATCAAAAGTATTATACTTTCATAATTACAACAGTTTTACTGTTCAAAATCACTCAAACCCATTAGGATTAACTATTATACACTTTCAAACAAAAAAATCGTGAAAAAATTAATGCATAATATATAAATTAACTTTTAAAGTATATTTCAAAATAGACTTCATGTTCAGTCTACAAGGTGGTAGACTTTCTTTTCAGTTTACATCAGTAGAAGGTAAGATAGTTTACAAATAAACTGCATTGTACGTCTACACAAAGGCGTAGACATAAAACAATCTATTATCGCGACACAGATCTGAAAAATAACGTAAACCATGTAAATAGTTACCTTTTGCAGTGTAAAGCTCGTTTCCAACCTTTTAAGCGGTCTAAATTTCAATAATGATCAAAAGGAAGCATTTTGACAATTCGCAAGTGAAAGAAACATAAAATTATGAAGTTTATGATAATGAAGGTTAATAGAGATTTTTAGATGGAAATGTAGAGAAAATGAGAGGAAATGAAGATTTGCTTGTTTAGAATGAGAAAAAAGTGGTTGAAAATTTAATTGTAGAGCTTTAAGAGATCAAAAATAGTGGTTCATGGTGGTTGAAAATATTGATGATGATAGCATAGTTGTAATTAAGAAGATTTGTTTAGGGGGTATTTGGTTTTTTGTATATTTTGAAATTAATAAATAAATAAATAATAATGTCAAATTGGTAAATAATTCAAAAACCTAGAGATATCATGGAAAATTCATTGATGAATAGTAACTACAAAAAAAAGAGATTTGTTTTAGGTTTGACTTGAATATTTAGGTTAGTTTTGAAAAAAGCCCTATACGGTAAAATATAAAACAATAGTTTGTTTGTAAATTAATAACTATATAAATTAATAAAATATCATAATCCCAACATTATTAATTTATAGATTGTTGTTTGTTATATGATTATAGGCTGTTTAAGATGGACTTTTTAATTGTTATTGCCACTTTTAGGCATAGTGGACTGCATAGAAATCAGTTTACTTTCATAACTGGCTATACGCATATAAAGTAGTTAACCATCATCCAAACTTCAATAGAAAGCTTGTTTTTTTACCATTCTTTCTTAGGAACCAAATATAATTATAATATATTAGATTATGTGATGTTCTGTACGCTGATATTGTACGATAACATATTCATTATATTGAAGGAGTTGAACATACAAATAAATATGTAAGGCAAGCCATCAAGATGACTACCCAGATTATATGTTCCTAATTACATTTCTTAGGAAGTTACAGCTGTCGGAAATAAATCAAGCTGACACATTGTCCTGCAAAGACCTAGTTTAACTGTATCTGTAGCATTCTGGCTGCCTCACATCACAAAACTTAAACTCTTCCTTGCTTCACACCAAACTTACTTGCCGAAAATTTCCCTGCTCCATAATTAGAGCTTGGAGTGACTCTATACTTGCTTTTATATCAGCTAGTTGATTTTCATCTCTTGCTTCAACCGATTCTCTTCTTTCAATATCAAACTTTTAAAATTATGTGGTAGAGGCTACATTTTTAATCAGCCTTTTGGCATCTTCACGGCTCCTAGTATTAAAATTCCCTTCACTAGCAAAATAAAGAGAAGTCTGGTAATTCAGATTCAGACCTTTGAAGATGGTGCTGATCAGCTGAGGTTCCAGATAACCATTGTGTGGACAGTCTCACTGGTACACTATTAACCTTTCCCAATAATCCTTAATGGCTTTACGGCTACCCTGGGAGAACGTAGAGGTGTTATTTTCAGCTCCCAAAATCTTCCATCATCGAAAAATTTGTTGATGAAGGCATTTTTAGTATCCTTCCAGCAAGTTAAGGATCTCGGCTGTCATTGTTTCATCCAGTTCCTTGAATCTCCAGAATGAGAGTGTGGAAAATGTTTTCAAAGCAAGTAGTCATTAGAAACTCTGGCGCATTTGATTACCGATATAATATCCTCTGATATCACTCAAATTACCCTATGCGAAACTTTACTCTCTCAATAAGAGGATTAGTTGAAGTACTTAAGGATCAAATCCACATGGGGGTATGGGAACACAATTTATTTATAAATATAAAGATTAAGCTAGGTAAATAATTGTAAAACATTAAACAATATAAATCTATTGAGAGTTGGTTTGTAAACTTATGAGAATAATTAGCTAGATCTAGGGTTTCATGTTATATTATTGTTATATAGGTGCTTAAGGTATGTGGTAAATTTTCCTAGAACTCGAATTAAAGCAAGATATCCTGCTATTGTTGCGAGTCTAATCAGATGACTAAGCTATTGGTACAGCTTTCGACCAGCGAGCAAAGAACGAGTGTCGATCGATATTGTGGCAAGACTGTCGATCGATACTACCTTAGAGAAGCATTATCGTCCTAATCGATATGTTCACTAAGTTAATCTAAACTAGTTTTCGACCTGCATCTAACAACCTAGCTCAACATAATTATCATCAGCTATAGATCCTACCATCGTATTTATTTATATGTATCCTAAATTCAGGGTTTTAGTTAGCTACTTTAGAACACAAGCATTAAGATCAATTCTGATGAAGGATCCTTATGGATATACCCTAGCGTTTCTAAAATTAGCAATACATATAAACCTTAATAAAACCCTATCTCAAACAAAGAGACTACTCAATCATCATCAAGCAAAGCATAATATCTGAATAGAATTCACAAATAGAATAAGGTAAGAAAACAATGGAGTTCCAATACAAATCTTTGAAGGAGTCTTGATCTTCTCTCCAAAACTACTTAAAGTTTCTAAGTATGGTGGAATAGTTTGTGTATGGTAAAAAGGTTGTGTGTTACCCAAACAATGGCAAAACACATAAATACTAGGTAAAAGTCGGCCAGGGGTATCTTGTAATTATATGGTACTTATGGGATTCAAGCCGGTCATGAACAAGTCGTTCCAATCCTTTGTGTAGCTGTTAATCGATACTAACATAGTGTTGTTGATCAACATACATCTCAAATCTCGACTCTGCCTTTTGATTCTTCAGCAGCCATGAGTTTCTTCTTCATTAAGCTCCATAATGCTCCATAATCTCCACATTCTTCTAAAATGTACCTAGACCTGAAAACACTGTAAAATAGACTCGAAACACATATAATAGTATCTAAAATCAAATATACCATGGCCTAAAATTGGTAAAATCCATGGTATATCAACTCCCCCACACTTACATTTTGTTTGTCTTTAAGCAAAGTATATCACTATCTGAAAAAGGTTTGGAAAGGCACAAAATCTTTAACTCACTACTATGACCTATGCAATGTTTCTGCCATATCAAATTAATGCAAACCTTAGAGATACTTTATATACTCTATCCTAGCATAGTAACCAAATTCATTCTATCAGCAACTTAGATAATACTGTCTGACTCTCCCCTCTACTAACCTTATTTCTTGCATATAAAAAAGGTGCATGCTTTACCTTGGGAGTATCGATTACAAGATACATGGACTCTTACTCAAACATGTATTTGAACATACAGACAACCTTCTATGATCTCTTTCCTATAGCTATTCTCACTTCTCTCAGTCAATGTCTCCCTTCTTTGAAGTGTATCATTTTATTTTATTTTTAATTGACCGAGATATTTGGAAAGACTTCCATGAATCAAGCCTTAATGGTTTTTGTCACGACTATTCACTTCTTTTTGACATTTACTCTTTCCAGAATTTTGTGAATCAAACTTTAATGGTTGTAGCCACCAAATCCCATCCGGATTATTTTTACTCTCATGGAGAGAGAGAGAGAGAGAGAGAGAGAGAGAGAGAGAGAGAGAGAGAGAGAGAGAGAGAGAGAGGGAACCAGAAACATACACTTTACCTTCCAGATTTGTAGGAGGAATCTTATTCAGTGTATACCAAGCCCCAAAGTAGGAAAATTAAGCTCAATTAGTTTGGAGATCATTTTTGGTTCCTTCAAACATTCTCAACAAGTGTGGATAAGATAGGCAGGTGATCCACTTTGGTATCTCTGGTACACTCTTTAGTCGATAAGTCTAAGAATGGTGCTATTGAGTGGTAAGATATAACTAAGAAATTAAAATGATCATAATCCCCTTCTTGAATCTATAAAAATTTAATGAAAACTTAATAAAAAACATAAAATAAAGAAAAATAAAGAAAAATATCAATAAACGTCCCCCAGACTTAAACAACATTGTCCCCCGTGTTATACATTCTCAGATTGGTGGGAAAATAAATCATAATAACAAAATTTAACAATGAATAATTGTATACAAGATCGCTGATGGTGAGTGTCGATCGGCACAGTTAAATGACGATCGATCGATGTTCGGATTGGTCCGTCAATCGCCGGTTATCAAGGGTCTATCGATGCTTTATGCAGTCGCGTCTCCTCGTGTTGTTTTTTTAACCTGCAAAAAAATAAATACAAAAATCAGTAATGAAAAAAATAAAAACGAATTTAAAACTTACTAAATGAGTTGCCTCCCATCAAGTGCTTGTTTATAGTCTATAGCTTGACGTTTTGGAGGTTTTGGACTAGTAAGAAAGTAATGGAACACTTGTTGGAAAACAAGTCTCCACATCTTGTTCAGGCATTTCAAACCAAGTGCCTAGAAAATTCCTTATGGCTTTCTCTTTTTTTGGTTCTTGTTCTTGTTGTCTCTTGATAATCTCATGTGTGTAATCCACTTTCATTTGTTGCTCTTCCATAAATTTATTGATCCATCCAATGCTTTTGTTGAGAGGATAGTAGATTGCATCAATCTTCTTGTAGAACTCATCAAACATCCTCTCTTGAGCTATGTAGATGTCAGCTGTCATCTCTTCAATTTTTTCTCTTCTGTAGATCTTAGGTACTGGCCGACGTGGAGCTGTATGGTGGGCTCTAGGCAGCTGGAAACATCCATCATACTTTGGTAGACTCAAGTAACAGCCTCCCTTACTATCTAGCATCTCAAGTATTGCTCTCATATCCTCTTTTGAAACATTGAAGATCCTTCCATCCTCAACCTGTGCATTGCTGTCTTCATCTATGTAGACTCCATAGGT
Organism: Moricandia moricandioides; assembly: GCA_905132885.1. Classification (NCBI taxonomy): domain Eukaryota; kingdom Viridiplantae; phylum Streptophyta; class Magnoliopsida; order Brassicales; family Brassicaceae; genus Moricandia; species Moricandia moricandioides. The sequence goes on along the minus strand of CAJHQQ010000326.1, from coordinate 192,539 downwards.
GGAATTTTGACTTCAACCGAAAAGCTTCTCGGTATTCTGGAATCGCATGACTGTCGTTCGATGCTCCTGGTTGGCTACCAATCGACGCTTCTCCATCATCTTAGTTATTTACGCCAAAATCAGAATAACGAATTGCCACAAACCCTGTAATTGTTGCTTCAACCGAAAACCTTCTAGATATTCTGGAATTGCATGACTGTCAATCGATGCTCCTTGTTGGGTGCCAATTGACGCTTCTCCATCATCTCCGTACTCAACTCCAGAATCAGAATAACAAACTGCCACAAACCCTGGATCATCTCCTATCTCAATATAGGGCGTGTTTCCCTTGACTATTTGGACAGGGTCATAGAAATCATTCTCGCTGATTAGTGACAGATATAACATGTTTGTCTTCATGTCACAAACAGCTCCTATTGTAGCCATGAAGGCTCTCCCAAGTAACAAAGAAGAATTCCAGTCTATCTAAATATCCATGACATGAAAGTCTATTAAAATTAAGGCATTGCAAATTTGTACCTAAAGGTTTCTGACAATTCCTCTTGAATTTACCTTCGAACAATCCACAAAGGTGAATGAATCTCTGGAAGTCTCTATCTTCATATTCAGTTTCTCAGTCACAGACATGCATAATCCTGACTGAAGAACATGTGTCGAAGAGGGAATTAGGGTAGTTGTGACCTCCAATAGTGCAAGGAACCACAAACTTCCCAGGATCACTGATATACTATGGATTTTACATATTTTACGTATGATATATATAGTATATTTAGAGTATTTTATATGCATTTGGTATTGTTTTAAAGTATTTACAGGTCCAGGTACTTATTGGAAGCAATTAGAGCTTTTAGACTAATTTGGAGCAATTAGAGTTTTTAGACTAATTTGGAACAATTAGAGCTTTTAGACTAATTTGGAGCAATTAGGATTGCCCAGCAGAAACTCAGAGTCAGACCCGGATTAATAAATGGACCATCGATCTATGTCACACATTGTGCGTCGATCGACCGTGAAGTCGGCAGAAAGATTGAGAAATATAAGTTTTACCCAGAAGTTTTATTAATTGCAAGACAAGTCTGTGGCCAAAATTTAGACTATTTATTAGGGTTTTCTATCTTTGTTAAACCCTAAGCTGAAAAAGCCTAAGAAGCTGTGAGGATCAGAAGCTGAGTAGCAAAGTTACTCCAGAGTTTTAGAGTTGGAACAAATTGATAAATCTATTGAAGAGAAAGATCTGATCATCTTTACAGAGAAGGTCTTGAACTCCTTATCTTTTTACTTAGTTTATTCTATGCAATTTATTCAGACTTTAAAATTGAGACTTTATTCATGTTCTTTATTGTTATGTCTGAGTAGTTCTCTATTAGATTTAGAGTTATTCAATGGTAGTATTGTATTGTTAATTTTATAGAATTTTTATGGTAATCTTCTTGGTTCTTTGTTTAAGTTGCTCTTAATGCTAAGTTGAAACTGATCACCTCAACCTTAAAAATTAGGGTTTTATAGCGCAAGCGAGAGCTTGGTTATAACCTGGAATCTATCTTAAACAATCTAAATAACTAGTAACAAACGAGGGTTGAATTAGAAGTTTAGAGAATATATAAAACCGCGCAAGCGAGAGCTTGGTTATAACCTTGCCATCGATCGACGCTCAGCCGAGATGCGCTAGAGTGATCTCCTAAACCCTAAGGTTCAAATTCAGAAGGATACTTGATAAATCCCTAGCAATCTATTAGTCTGCGTTATTTAAATCTACCTAAGAGTTTCTCCTAAGTCTAAACCCCTAAATTAATTTTCACAAACCAAATCAATCTTAAAAATCGCTTTTATTGTTATTGTTATAACTCATCTAGCTTTAATTCGAAAACAATAAGCCTAATGTACAATCCTAGAGTCTCTGTGGATTTGATCCCTAAGTACTACACTGAACATCTTAATTGAAAGAGTAAAGAGTGAATATAGGGTTAATTTGAAAGTGAGAAAAATAAAATAAACCCCACATCAAATTTGGCGCCGTTGCCGGGGACTCTTTCTTATTGCCATTAGATTTCATTTAGAATATTAAACGAAATTATTTTTACTTTACTGTTTGCTAAATTATTTTTAGATTTTTACTTTACTGTTTGCTAAATATTAAACGAAATTATTTCGTTTAGATTTTTACTTTACTGTTTGCTAAATTATTTTTTCCCTAAACCTTATCACAAAGGTACTTAAAGGAGAGAATATGGATTCTGGACAACAACCATCGATCGACGAAGCTCATCTGAAATCGATCGACGTTTGTCCACTGCTGTCAGGCGACACCCTTCCATTGCCATCGATCGATACCGATCAGCCGGAAGCAGGTATGTACGCCTTTAATGATTCTGATAATGAGAAAGTAGTCTTGATAAAACCAATGAACAATAAAAGCAGTGAAGCAAGCCAACTAATTAATTATCAGGAAGCTGCAATCTCCAATCAAATCACTAAATCTCCAAAGAATGAGGTAACACATGAATCGCCAATGCTTGAATACCTAAATGCCAGCAGAACCTATTCCAATAGGTCTGCGATTCGATTATCCGATAACCATGCTGGAAGCTATGAACTTGATATCGATTTCCTGATTATGGCGCGAAAAAATCAGTTCAATGGTTTTCCCACTCAACACCTGAACGATCACATCGAGATGCTAGAATACATGGTGAACGACGATTTCAATTGCTGTAAACTTTTTAATTTCTCCCTAGAAGGTGACTCCAGGAGGTGGCTTAACCAGCTACCACCAGGATACCTGACTTGTGGGGCAGATATTACAAGTGCCTTCATCAACCACTTCTTTGACAAGGAAAGATATTGGGAAGCAAGAAGGGAAATATCCACTTTCGTTCAAGGTAGCCGCGAATCTTTTAAAAACTCTTGGACGAGGTTCAAAAGCTACCAAATTTCGTGCCCTCACCATGGATTCTTAGAACCCCAACTCATTAACACTTTCTATAGAGGACTAATCCTAGACTATCAAATCATCCTTGATACAGCCAGAAAGGGGAACTTCGGCACCCTAAGCCCTGTAAGCGCTAAAAGGCTGATAGAGAACATAAATTTAGGTAAAGCTTTCGAAAAAAGAGACAGCTGAAGGAAGGAACCACCATTGTTAGCAGAGAAGGATCACTCAATCCGAGTTAGAAAAACTCTGGCATCAGTTACAGCCCTTCTACACGAAATAACTTATCTCAAAATTATGGCGAGGACTATTCCGCCCCTTCCAACTTCAACGAAATACTTGAGTTATCTGATGTGATGAACCTGAACGATCAACGTTTAGGGGAGATCACCGGAAATTTCACAAGCAACTACGACACCACTGTGAAGAGATACGAAAGAAGTTCAAAGTCAAATATGAACCAAGTCTTTGCTGAAAACCGTAGAATAGCAGCCGACCTTAATGAAAAGTTAGACCTGATATACTTAGATATGACAGAGAAATTTGACACTCTGAGCGAACACATTAAGAGAATCGACAACCAAGTGCCGAGCAACGCTATGTCCATCAGTAGAGAGAACAAATTCTTACTTGGTAAAACAGATGCTAACCCCATGAGCCATTGCAGTGTCATAGCTTTGCGAAGCGGTCGACCACTTACCCCTGGCGTTAAAGAAAGCATCACCATCGATGAATTCTAGAAAATTTCTACGATGAAAAAGAAAAATCGCATCCCATCCCGCTCGAAATTTACGATGAAAACTCCGAAATTCTTCCCGAGCCTGAAGCATCAAGCCAAAAAGAAAACCTTGAAGAATCAATTATCGAACCTAAGGGAAAGAACATAGACGTGGGAGGCATCGATCGATACCTAGTACTTGACGTCGATCGACAGCCTTTATTGAAAATCGATAGACGCTCTGAAGAAAGAATCGATCGACGCTGTAATAACCCTCACGAGCAGATATAAAATTTAGTAAGATTAGTTCGGAGTTGGACGATCAGATTTAAAATTAAAATCGACCCGGTGAATTAATGTCTTGACGGGACTGTCATGTGGTCGAAAGGCCTTCCGTTGAGATTTCTGGTAGAGTGTTAACTATTATAGTTGAGTTTTTCTAAGCTGGACGAGCATAGTCAAAAAAAAAAAGATGAGATGCGAAGGATGAGAAACATTTAATTCAAAACTGTCCGAAAAATATCGACAAAACTCATAAAATCATTCTTGAACCGTCACATGCCTTGCACCTTCTAGCCTGCTTGCTTCCTTCCTGAACTTGACATGTGACTTCCACCTTCCTGCCTGCTTGCTACATTAAAAGTCATGTGAGATGCACAAGCTGCTGGAGTTTCTTCATGGGAAGGAAATGACCTTACTTCATGGGAGGGAAAGTGTGATTCATCTCACCACATGTCTTATTATGAACTGAAAATTTTGTCCTTTATTGCTGAGTCTTCTCCTGCTGTTTTCCATGTCATTTATTACCTTGCACTCTTTCTGGTCGAGCTCATTCATATCAGAAACAAGACAGAAAAATTCAGAGAGAAAGAGAGAAAGCAAGAGAGAAAAATCTGTGAGAAAAATTCATGAAAAAAATCAGAGAAAATTCAGAGAAGAGAAGTGAGCTTGGATGACCCTTTCTCACCCTTTTCTGACTTTAACCAGTGAGTTTTGGTGTTTATAAGAGGTGAAGTTTTGGCATCCTGAAGTTGAGAATCACCATGTTCTTCAGCCTTTGATTTTTATCGGTAAGATGTGTGTGGATCAGTTTTCTGTGAGCAGTTCTGTTGGTTTGGCTGCACTTGAGATTTTTTCTGAATGAATCCGACCTTGGCTTTATAGGGTACTGATCAGGTTAGGCGTGGCTTCAACTATAAGTGGTGTACCAGTTAAATTCAGAAGGTTGTTGATTTGAATCGGTAAGAGTTTATGTGTTTGATGAGATCAGTTTTGTTAAGCTTCAGTCCCCTGTTTCAGTTCTGTTTGTTGAGAACCAAGTGCTGTGTATTGATTAGCCTGTCAGGTTCAGTTGAATAAGTTCATATATGATTTCAGTCTTTGTTGGTTCATGATTGAATCTGTCTCATTGAACCAGTAGCTGAACTTATGTGAAATGTCTAAATTAAACCGAACTGATGTAATCTTGTCCTGAACTAATGTTATATGAACCGGGCTGACTAAGGTCTGAACTTGTCAAGTACTTATATAGTCTAGCAGAACCAAGCTGAGCTGTTGTGAATTGATTAGAACCGGTGTTACCTGAACTTGATCTGAGCTGAACTTGTTATGTTCTGAATCATCTTAGCTGAACCGATTTATGCTTGAACCGATATGATTTTAGCTAAGCTTCACCGGTCAGATCATGGTGTGAACTAAGTTTTCCTGAATCAAAATATCTGATCTGAGTTGAGTTTCTTCTTGAACTGGACTGATTAACCTTTGTTCCAACCGTTATGTTATTGGTTCAGATGGTCGAGGTCAGTGGTAGGACCAGCCGAAACATGTCTTGTCCTCATTCTACTTTGGAATTACCAGAAAGTTATGAACGTTTGGCTTGAGCTCGATTCTAGTCTTCCTTGGCGAATCTCATAGATTTAAAGGTGAGTCTAGATAGATGAATGATCAGTTATGAATTAGTGTTGCTTGAGTAAAATAAATGATTATGGTTGATAGATAAGTAAGTCTCTTGAACAATATTAAACTGTGAAGTGTAAACTTATTATAAACACTTCAGAAATATTATGAATTATTATTTGAGGTTTATCCCGAGCCTTAGTACTTATTCTCAGTACTAATATATAAGTATATAAGTATGAATCATGTGAAGTCCTTATTACTCACTCTCCCCTAAAGTTTCCGCATTACCGTGAATTGGTCCTGCGATATGGAACAAGGTCACGATGATGGGGTCGCACCCTGGAGACCGTGTAACTGCATGCAGCATTAGATGTTCGTTCTTGGAATATATATGGAAAGGATGGTTATATTTATTCCGCTAGGCTCGGTTAGCCTTGGTGGTTTTCCGGGTTTAGCATATATATATATATATATATATATATGTGAGTGAATGGCGGGTAACATGGAGGTGATGTTCAAGATATAATTCACATTGATGGAATGATAGGCCTTATATATAATAATAATTATGGAATATATTTCCACTGCATTTCAAATGGTGTCGACTGCTCGGGATATTAATTAATATGTGTTGGGGGTGTGGGATTAGACTCACTGGGTAAACACTAGTTACTCATGACTCATTTGTGATGCATGGTAACCAGTAGGAGGGAGGGACCTTTACTCTAGAACGGGAAGGAACAACATTAGCCAGCGGTAGTTTATTGTCCTTGCAAAGTAGTTTTGATATACCCTATGTATAAATTTTGTTGACCGAAAACCTCGAGGTTAATCATTAATTATTTTGTAAGATGCTTTTGAAAGATTATTATATTAATGTATTAAGAATGTTTCTTTTAAGTACGAGTTCCATATGATATTAGTTCTTGTCCGGACGAACTAACTATTTGGTATTACTTAGTAAGGTTGAAAAGCCTCGGGTCGTACCTAATAAGATATGTGTACTTAGGCAATTTTCCTAAGGTACCTGGATCTTTTCCGGGAACTTTAGGTTAATCGTTGAGGTACACATTGTGGCCTCTCGGTTTGGTTTAAGTTAATAGTGATTGGCTGTGCATGTTCTTGTTTGATTGTTGCACGGCTGGTCGAGTCAACTTATACTTAGACCAGATCGGGGGTGTCAGACAATGTGTCATGCTAAGTACGTCCTCTGATTTGTCATGAACCATTTTTGTGACTCAGATTGATCTATATGCCTATCACCCACCGGTGTCTTATTGTGTTTGTCGCTATGCTTGGTGATTCTCCGATTGTTTGTAAGACAAAGAAGCAAGATACATTGTTCGCTGAAGCTGATAATCATTCAATGGCAGCTGCTCTTCATGAAATCAAATGGCTGCAAAAAATGTTGAAAGGATTAGGTAGCGGACAATCACCCACTCAATTCTATTGTGATAGCAAAGATGCTATACACATTACTTCTAATCCAGTTTTCCATGAGCGTACAAAGCATATAAAAATGATTGTCATGCAGTATGTGATGCATTTTGTGATGGTCTCAATATTCTCCACCACATCCGTACAAATGACCAGGTAGACAACATCTTAACTAAAGCACTTGGTCGTGCTCAGTTCAATTGTTGTCCAAGTTGGGCGTTTATGGTCCTTACGCTCCAACGTGAGGGAGAATAGTAAGAAGTTGATGTTCAAGCAAAATACATCTTACATATATAATCAACTTTTGATTATTACAGTGATTATATTCGAAAGTTGTATGTATACGGGTTAACGTGAATATTAATAAACAAGTTAGTTCAATATTTTATTCAAAATTAACTAATATATTAATCAAATTTGTATAATTTATATATTTTGAAGTATTTTTGAATATTTTTTGTAGTTTTATATCAGTCTTTTGGCTATTTCAGATATTTTCACTTAATTTAAATAGTTTGTTTTTTATCAAATTTTATAATACTTTGTTTAATTTTTATCATTTTTTTTAAAAAAAAAATTGGATGCTCTCGGACATTGGGTATGACCCATTTCAAACCAAATCTATCAAGAACCAAATCAAATCGGACCTAACATTAAAAATAATAATTAAATGAGAATAATGAATATGATTGAAAATCCAAAAAGGAGACCGAACCTTAATTTCCCAAATGAAGAGGCCTAAATATCAACTTTTGATAACATTGTATTTGGCTATTCCTAAAACCGTGGGTGTCAAATGAAACATGGAGGTAATCCGGTCATTAATTGATCCTCGGGATGCGAAGATTATCGAAAGGATCCCATTGAGTAGGATACAAAAAATAGAGAAAGATGCTGACATTTTACACATAATGGGAAAAATACGGTAAAATCTGGATATCAAGTGGAACGAGTTTATCCTAACATGGAAAAATTGGAAGACGTATATGGATCCAGGGTTGATGATTTAAAGGCACACTGTTAGAAAGTACAATGTCCACCGGAAATCAAACATTTTCTATGGCAGCTAGTATCATGATGTATTGAGGTTAGGAAAAAAAATGCAAGCTAGAGGGATTCAAGGTGACATATAATGTTCCAGATGTGGAGCACCTAAGAAATTTATAAACCATGTGTTTTTTTTAATGTCCTCCGGCTTTACAAGTTTGGGCATTTTCACGGATCCCATCGAATCCAACTATCTTCCCAATAAAATAAATCTTTACAAATATGGATCACTTATTCTCGAGAATTTTTTAAAAAAACGGAAAGTCATCATTTTGTTTGGATTTTATGGTACTTATGGATAGCAAGGAATGGTAAAGTTTTTAGTAATCTAGATATTGACCCCTGAGACACCTTAAACATGGCAGAGAGAGAAGTTGTACTTTGCGCTGAGGCGCAAGATACAATTTCTCAAAAGATAAACTAGTCTAGAGATGCACATGCACCATCTCTACCAGACATCTCGGGAAGATGGTGTTTCACGGATGGTTCGTGGAAATCAGAGGAGATTCATTCGGGACAAGGTTGGTATAGTACGCTAGAAGGGTTTGAGGGTTTAATGGGAGCAAGAAATGTACGGGCAAGTCTTTCTTCTCTTCACTCGGAAGTAGAGGCGCTCGTTTGGGCGATGGAGTGTATGAGGAACTTACATCAATATCATGTCATTTTTGCAACATATTTCTCACAATTGGTGAAGATGGTAAGAGTGGCCAGCCTTTGCAGGCTATCTGGAAGATATCAAGATCCTCAGAAGAAGTTTCAATCACTCAGAACTCATTAATATATCAAGAACGGAGAATACCAAGGCAGACATTATCTCATGTAATGCTAGGAAGCAGCCGTCTTTTATCATTTATATGGATGCAGAGTTACAACTAGGGTTCACAAAACCAGTTTTAGTTTATTTATGCTAATGACAAAAAAAACTGTGGGTGTTATAGAGAAAGCGCAGTTTGTCGCCGCTCGGGTTTGGTGTTGACGTTGGGTCGACGTCGGATATTTCCTCTTCCTTTTCAGCTTATTTTTCTTTTGCATCTGAGATAGCCCTTTCTCCTCTTCGAGATGTCTTTGGTCTCTAGCCTCTTTAGTTCTTCCGTCTTCATACTTGGTGGAGAAATGCTAGATTCAGGTTGACTCACGCGTCTGAAGTCATGACGAGTTGAGTAAGCCGGTGGTTCATGTCGGAGGTCGGCTTTTAGGGTTGGATCTAGGTTGGAGAAATTTTATCCTTGTCGCTTCACTTAGACTTCAAGGATGATGGATCGTGTCAGGTTAGCTCTTTCTCGAAGGTTACATGTTCTTTTGCAGGTTGATGGAAGTTGTTTGGAGGATCTGTCTTCTCTACCCGCCTTTCTTTATTCCGGGTAATGAAGTTATTCTCCTGGAGGAGGAGTCTCATCTTTTCTCGGCGAATCTTTGTTGGTTGCAAGCCCTCGAAATTGGCGTTGGAGAAGACCTTGGCGGCGGCTTAAGCGCCAGTATGGTCGGGAGCCTTCTTCTATCTTGAAACTGAACTGACGTGCAGAGTTTTGACACATCTGATTCGTTTCATGGGAGATGCATCCTCCAAATAAGGTTAGATACTTTAACTACATCTGAAATGGTCATGAGTCAATACTATGTCTCTTGGTGTTGATTGTGTATAATCTAAGTTCCAAACTCCAATTATGTGTTGATCACTGACTATGGTTATATTGGTTTGGCCTTGTTAAAGTCCTTGTTTTTAAGTTGCTCGAGTTTATGTAATAGTGTGGTCTAAGAAGCAATTTATTTTCACCAGTACGGTAAACTGAATTTGTTTTCACTGTGGTCAAACTATTCAGATGGTTGATAGGGTAGCGTGGAAGCTAAATGAGTGCTTTTAAGTGATACTATATCTCCATCTATTAAATCACAAGTGGTTAAAGCCTCACCTGAGGCATGGTGGTTACAATTTGATTGTATTTATCAGTTGGTTAATTGAAAGTTGAAGGTTGAGAAAAAAATAATATTAACTTTTGATTCACAATTGCTAACCGATCCATTATATCTGTTGGGTTGGATTTGTTGCAAGGCTCCAGAAACCCATAAAGAAAAATGGTTAAAATTTTACATATAATTCGACCGAATATTTATAGGAGTAATGTATACATCTCGCTAACCCTTTGATAACTTTTACATACATATAGATAGTTAACAAGATATGTCAACATTATTCAACTTTTTGACTATTTAATACTTCCTCTGTTTCATATTAAGTGTCGTTTAAGAGAATTTTTTTTTGTTACAAAATAAATGTCATTTTCGACTTTCGATGCAAAATTTATTAATTTTATGCTGCAGTTTATTTTTCTATTGGTTGAAATATGGTTAGGTGTATAGGTAATTGTGTTTTTATATAGAAAATATGTAAAATTAATTGTTTTCTTATTCCGTGTGCAAAAACCTAAAGTGACACTTATAATGAAACGGAGGGAGTATATTTTTAAGGTAATGCTTTTAAATAATTTTTTAAAGTTTTTTGTCATTAAAATAAGATTTTTCAAAAAAATAATCAAATTATATATTTTTTTTAATTTTAAACATCATCTCCAAAATCTATCTCGTAATTCTAAACTTTGAATCTAAATTAGTTAACAGAAACGGTATAAACTATTTTGGTTATATTTTCATTACAAACTATTTTTGTGACAATAGTTTTTTATTGTTATTCTAAAATCTCTGTTTTTATATTGCAGAATTTTGATTACAAACAGTTTTTTACTGTCGACAAGAGAGTAAAAATATTTTGTTCAAAAGTAAGAGAAATATTTGTAGTCCTTGGAAATAAATTGATAGTTTTTGTTCAGTTATCACATGGCCGTCTCAGAAGCTGTCTTTTTTTTTTTGTCGGCTCTCAGGAGCTGTCTAATCAATCATCAATTTATTTGTGCAATAAATGATATAATTATAGTATAATTTACTGACCTTGTAAATAAACATCAAGAACTATAAACTCCATCTAATTGATTCAAACACGATAAATTACAATAAAAATCACACAAAAAGATCTCTACTGTCTAATGAAATTCACTTTACATCCTTTCTGAATTAATTACTCAGATAAAAGAGAAAAGTAGTGTTAAGGAAAAAACGTAGGAATAGAGGAAGTGAGCTGCGACGAGTGTTGGTGATGCTGATGATCTTTCACTTGACTCCCCGCCGTCGAAGCGTGACCGCACCGGTCACATCTCACCTGCGTAAGAATCCGGCGACAAGAAGGACACGAAGACCTAGAGACAAGCCATTTGTCAATACAGGCCACGTGGAAGGAATGGCCACAAAGAGGAAGCACTCTGATCTCTTCGCCGTCGGTGAACTCACTGAGACAGATCGCACATTCAGTTGAATCTCCACCGTCGTCAGCCGTGGTGCCCGAGGTTGATTCCGCCGCGGTGAAAGTGGATCTAGGGAGAGACTCAAGAGCTTTCTTTTTTAAGCCTTTGTTCGCCGACGGCGAATTTCCACCGGTGGTAAACTGCCGGAGCCAAGCGCAGCGTACGACTGCGGCAAGGCCAGCTACGCATATGAGAGCGCAGAGAAGAGCCGACAAGATCACAACCATGTCAGATTCCGCCGCAAGCATCTGCTCTGACGGTTGTGGTGGCGTTGCCACTGCCGTCTCGAGTAGTCTTGACGGTCGAGTCATTTTTTTGTGTATGTGAGTTTGAAGACAAGATAATGTGAGTGATGAAGATAAGAAAGAATCTTGATCCACGTTATAATAGAGACACACAACGATATATATACATATATATAATTTTTTATAATATTTGTGTTATAAAAGGTTTACCATTTTACTGAGAAATTTTAAAAAGATTAGAATTTTATATCCGTAGAGAGAATATAATACTAAAATAAAGTAAATTATTACAGAGAAAATTATTATAAGAGGAAGAAGAGAAGGTGTGTTTTCGACGATCACAAACGATCGTTTATATAGAGGTGAAAAAATAAGTTATTGTGCGCGCATAGTGACGATGAGCTCCACATAATATTATTCACACTCGAATGTTAATACAAGTTGCGTATAATATTGACTCTTCACGTTTATAACACTCCCCTTGGAGACCAGTGTCACAATTGTCTTTTGCTTAACGTCTTTGTTGCCTCGTTAAAAACCTTTAAAAAAAACCGGTGGAAAAACCATAGTAAGGTAAAAAGAGTACAACCACGTAAGCTCCCCCTCGAATGAGTAGTCATAGATCCTTCTGATTACGCATTCCAATGTTATGGACATGTTTTCTGAATATTGAGGTTGGAAGTGATTTTGTGAAGAGGTCAGTTGCATTGTCGCATGATCGAATATATCTTACTTCAGTCTCTTTATTCTTTTTGAGCTCTTGAGTGTAAGAGAAGAACTTTGGATGTATATGTTTCGTCCTATCGCTTTTGATATATCCTTCCTTCGTTTGAGCAACACATGCCGCATTATCTTCATATAAGATAGTTGGCTCCGTACTTTCGTCAATCCCACTACTTGTAAATATGTGTTGACTTATTGATCTTAACCATACATATTCTCTACTTGCTTCATGGAGTGCGATGATCTCAGCGTGATTTGAAGATGTGGCCATGAGCGTTTGTTTCTGAGAGCGCCAAGATATAGCAGTGCCTCCGATCGTGAAAATGTATCATGTTTGCTGCATCTGCAAAATCAACCATTTGAAATAAAACAAGCCTAAATCAATGGTCCCTTGGAGGTAACGAAAGACATGTTTAATTCCACTCCAATGTCTTCGTGTGGAAGATGAGCTGAATCTTGCCAAAAGATTAACAACAAATGATATATCAGGCCATGTGCAGTTTGTAAAATACATCAATACTCCGATTGCACTTAGATATGGTACTTCAGGACGAAGTATCTCTTCATTTTCCGCAGATGGTCGAAATGGATCATTTTCAATGTTAAGTGACCTTACGATCATCGGGGTGCTAAGAGGAGTTGATTTATCCATGTTAAAACGTTTCAATACTCTTTTAGTATATGTGGATTGATGCACGAATATACCATTTTGAGAATGCTCAATTTGTAGGCCAAGACAATACTTTGTTTTTTCGAGATCTTTCATCTCAAATTCTCCTTTCAGATAGTCTGATGCCTTTTGTATTTTCTTCTGAGTTCCAATAATATTAAGATCATCAACATACACTGCGATTATCATAAATCCTGATGTTGTTTTCTTGATGAAGACACATGGGCATATAGGATCGTTCACGTATCCTGCTTTTGTTAAATGTTCACTGAGACGGTTATACCACATACGTCCAGACTGTTTTAACCCATATAATGATCTTTGTAATTTTATCGCACATAACTCTTTAGATTTTGAGCTTAATGCTTCTGGCATTTTAAATCCATCAGGAACTTTCATGTAGATATTAGTATCTAATGATCCATATAGATATGCTGTAACAATATCCATGAGATACATCTCGAGATTTTTATCAGCTGCTAGACTCATCAGGAATCTAAATGTGATTGTATCCATAACAGAAAAATATGTTTCCTCATAGTCAATTCCAGGTCTTTGAGAAAAGCCTTGAGCCACAAGACGAGCTTTGTATCTTGTAATCTCATTTTTCTCATTTCTCTTTCGAACGAAAACCCATTTGTATCCAACTGGTCTCACATCTGCAGGTGTGAGTACAATAGGTCCAAATACTTCTCGATTATTAAGCGAATCAAGTTCGGCTTGTATTGCATCTTTCCATTGTTTCCAATCATGTCTCTTTTGACATTCATAAACAGATTTTTTGTTCTGGATCTTCGATTTCCTCATTTATTTATGTTGACACAATATATGAGAAAACATCATCGACATCATCCTTTTCATTTCTTTTCCATATCTTCTTATTATGGATATAGTTGATGGAAATCTCATGATTCATTTCTGACTCATGATGCTCCATTTTGTCAGTATTCTCATCATTTGTTCTTTCCAAAATACTTTTTGCTAATTTGGGTATGTCATTTATCTCGACATCTTTATGTTTTCTGGAATTTTTATTCTTAGAACCAATAGGTCTCCCACGCTTCAGACGTGTTTTGGATTCACGTGTATCATATTCTTTTCCTTGCTCATTTGTTATTTTGATACAAGCAGGAGCATTTGCAGCTGGTATACGAGATTTAGTTACCGTCTTGGTATCCGCAAACGCATCAGGTAGCTGATTCGCTATACTCTGTAAATGCATAAGTCGTCAAACTTCTAGTTCTGACTCTTTAGTAGGAGGATCAAGATATAACAATGAACGTACACTTCATTTAATATTATTTCATATGTTTTTGTTATCTCCCCTAGAACTGGGAATACTTTCTCATCAAAATGACAATCGGCAAAACGTGTCGTAAAGACGTCACCCGTTTGTGGTTCAAGGTATCATATGATTGATGGAATCATAACTAACATATATTTCCAATCTTCTTTGTGGTCCCATCTTTGTACATTGTGGTGGTGCTACAGACACATATACTGCGCAACCAAAGATTCTTAAATGAGAAATGTTTGGTTCTCGACCAAACGCTAATTGTAGTGGAGAATAGTTATGGTGCACACTTGGTCTGATCCGAATGAGTGTTTCTGCATGCAAAATAGCATGTCCCCATACAAAGGTAGAAAGTTTTGATTTCATGATCAATGGTCTTGCAATCAATTGCAGCTGCTTAATTAAAGATTCAGCCAAACCAATTTGCGTATGAACATGAGCCACAAAATGTTCAACTTCAGTTCCTGTTACCATACAATAATCATTGAATGCTTGGGATGTGAACTCACCAGCGTTGTCTAGTCTAACTCTTTTAGTAGTATAATCAGGAAACTGGGCTCGCAGTTTGTTTATCTAAGTTAAAAATCTTGCAAATGCCATATTTCGAGATGACAATAGACAAACGTGTGACCATCTACTGGATGCGTCAATTAATACCATAAAATACTAGAATGGTCCACAATGTGGATGTATTGTTCCACATATATCGCCTTGAATTCTTTCAAGGAACTTTGGTGATTCCTTATCAATTTTGGTTGGTGATGGCCTTATGATCAATTTTCCAAGAGAACATGCAACACATGTCATTTTATTGCCTTGAGAAATCTCCTGGATTTTTAGTGGATGGCCATTTGAGCTTTCTATGATTTTACGCATCATTGTGGTGTCTGGGTGACCGAGGCGATCATGCCATAATGTGAACTCTTCTGGATTTTGTTTCACTATAAGATTGATTTGATTTCATCGATATAAGTATGATGCAATTCTGAAGGGAGTTCTGGGAACTTCTACAATATGTGTTTTCTCCCACATTTATCAGAAGTTACATATATGTACTTCTTTTCATCCTCAGTTACAGATTGAGTATCATATCCGTGAAGATATATATCTTTAAAACTCAACAAATTTCTTTTAGAATTCAGAGAATATAGAGCATTGTTAATGGAGAATTTTGTTCCATTTGGTAATGTAAAGTTTACTTTACCAGTTCCTTCAATCACGTCTGCAGGACTTGATATCGTATTGACAAAAAATGTTGTTGGTTTTATATCAGAAAATATCTCTTTTGTCTCAGAATAGTGTGCGTTATTCCACTATCTGGTATACAAATTTCTCGAACCTGTTTCTTGGATTTATTCCATTAGCATTGTGATCCATGTCTGTAATTGTCATAAACATTAATAAAAAAAACATGAAAATCATTTATATATTAATCATATAAAAACACACATAATAATTGTACATTACTGTGATGTTAAAGACATCATTATTTGCTTTAAACAGGAAATTTAATAATTATACATAACAATATTGAAGATTATTCAATAGTCTTATTACAAGCATTTCAGTTCTCTTCAAGAGTAGTCTAGTCCAGCTCATTTGCGAAATCAGAGGATTCGAGGTACGATGTCCCCTCAAAATTTTCTTTGAGATTCACTTCTTTAGCTTTGCCTTTCGTAGAGTCTTTATATAACTTACACAGATGTGGAGGAGTACGACAGGTACGGGACCAATGTCCTTTACATCCTCATCTGTAACAAACAGTTTCATGTTTCTGAGTGGTATCCACTTGGGTTTTTTTACCCTTAGAAACTTGTTCGGATCTTACCCATTTGTTAGGTCATCTCCATTTGGGACTGTAAGTTTTTCCACGTTTGTTATTGAAACGGTGACCACGATTCCAATTTGTTTGGATGAGTTTTCTATCTCCGTAGCATTCACTTCAGAGAATGCCTTGGCTCCCGTAGGTCGGGAATTGTGGTTTTTAATCAGAAGCTCATTATTCTTTTCAGCCAA
Organism: Moricandia moricandioides; assembly: GCA_905132885.1. Lineage (NCBI taxonomy): Eukaryota > Viridiplantae > Streptophyta > Magnoliopsida > Brassicales > Brassicaceae > Moricandia > Moricandia moricandioides. The sequence continues at coordinate 176,208 of CAJHQQ010000326.1, read as the reverse complement.
CATGAGCGCAACAATCAATTCAGAAAATCTCGTGTACCCACATTTTCTGTAAATTTCGGGGAGGAAGTGAAGTTATTTGTGGAAAGTGTTGTATGTCTTATTCATCATTTCTGCCTCAGAGACAGGGTTGCCACAATACTTCAGTAGTGAAACTATCCTCAGGACGGCACAATTGTATTCCTCAACCTTTTGAAAATCCTGAAACCTCAGGTTTTTCCACTCTTCTAGAGCGTGAGGGAGATTGATTTCCTTTTGGTTATCGAACCAGTCTTTAAAGCTTGCCACAGGTCAGCTGGGTCCTCTATGCTCGCATAGTCATGCGTAACCTTATGCTCATGCAGCGATTTGTTACCGATTATAATCATCTCGGTTAACTTTTTCGTCACCAGGTAGGGTTTCACGTTGGTTACCCATCCGACGTAATTTTTACTAGTTATTTTGAGAGCCAGAAACTGAAGATGCTCAATTCTTGCCATTTGTATTTCTAAAAATACAACATAATAAATTTTATTAGAATTTCATATTATTTAAAATGAACCGTGCAAGTAATTACAAAGAAAAACACCGCATAGAAAAGCATAACAATATTTATGTTAAACTCTATGGGAGTAAATTCTCCAACATAAAGACCGTAAACACCAACGAAAATTACAACCGCACACAAAACTAAAAGCAAACGAATCATCTTTTTCAGAAAAAAGGAAAATTGAGAGAAAATTATTTGAAAGTTTTGAGAGAAGATGAAATGTTTTGATGAACTGAATGAATGAAGGATGACTGTATTTATAGATGAAAATATTGTTCATAGCCGTTTGAAAAAGGATAATTTTTTTTTAAAAAAAAGAAAAAAATTATTTGTGACCGTTGGGATTAATTTTTTATTTTCTTTTATTTTATTTTATTTATTATTTTTTTGAACAAAAAATTGGTCTGAAAATATCATAATAATCAGTCAACCAAATTCAATAAAAGTCATAATAATTTATATAGGTTACGTAACAATTATATAATATTCATAACATGCAATTATCAATATTGTTATGGTGATAAAATTATTTTGTTAAATTATTAAACAAATTATGCGGCGGCACAGCCAAGCCAGTAATTATAGTGTATTTAGCAATCAAGATTTATTAATGAGGCGACATACCGCCCCATCAATATATGTAAATAATATAAACTAAAACAACCACTATAAAATAATAAATAGTAATAAAGGCGGTATACCGACCATTATAACAAGGTAAATATGATACATATAAATTTTACCAAATTGCAGAGTGATCGTGCTGATAACGTGTTATGAAAGATTTACGATTTTACTGGATTGAGAAATCTTAAAAATGAGCAGAATTTTATACCCGTAGAGAGAAAATAATACTAAAATTAGGTAAACTATTACAGAGAGAATTATTATAAGAGGGAGAAGAGAAGGTGTGTTTTTGACGATCACAAACGATCGTTTATATAGAGGTGAAAAAGTAAGTTACTGTGCGTGCATAGTGACGGTAAGCTCCACACTCGAATGTCAATACAAGTTGTGTATAATATTGACTTTTCACGTTTATAACAATTTTCACAGGTTCATATAAATATATTTTTTATATTAAGCTATTAGATGTCCAAAAAAGCTATTAGATAAAATCAATATATGATATTAGTGCAGCAAAGTTTGGATGGAAAGGAAATAAAATTAGATACTAATTTTCTCAAAATTAGAGGCTGATTCAATGTTTACATGCTCAATACATAATACATGGATTTTAACTTTGATAGAGATTTAACCTCGAATACCACGAAAAAATCTAGTATCGTTCAAAATCACTACTATAGATCCTACATTACGCAATCGATCTTCATGAAACGACATCGCTCCGAGACTCAGAACGATATATCCCTTCTACCACCTAATTCTATCAAAAGATACAAAAGCAGTAAAAAAACACAAAGGAGCATGAATCAGTTTTGGATAACAATATAATAAGAACTGTTGGTCGCTGAATGATTGGAATGATGCCCATGTACCAACATCCAACAATGTCAACACTAAGGTGCATTCCAAAACTGATCCATGCCCTTTGGTTCTCAATGCCTCTATCCAAAGCCAAGTGGTTACGAGAGACTTGACGGAGCCGACAAGAACAAAACGTAATCGAAGAAGCAGTTTCAGTCTAGCAGAGATCGACTTGTAATCCAGTTTCAGCTCAAGGACCAACTGACCCAAAACAAAGGTGTCTCCATCACCTCTTTCATTATAGTAGTCAAAATCTCCGAACCTTACACTAAAATACGGAAAAGAGATTCCATAATGAGTTTACCGTAACTACTACTAAAGCAGAAAAGCGTGCCAAGACAAAGCATGAACATGAACTCAGCAGAAAGCTTCCACGGTGGTCGGAACTGAGGGAAAGAGACGCCTCCTACGTCAGGAGAGGCCAATGCCAAAGCAGATCAAACACATCAAAATATGAGTATTTTTCTTGAGCGCTCTTACTTTTTTTTAAGTTGAAACAATTTCAAGTATTATTATTTGGTGTGGACACATAATCTGGTTACGGCTTAGCTCTAAAAGAAGAAGCATCTAAATGTCCAACTAAATTGATGGATGATAAACCATTTAAAATGGTATCTTTTGTGAATTTTAGATTTGATTATGAATGTCTTTTGTGACTAATGAATCGATGTGTAAATTATCACAACTTGTTTCGATTTAGTATACGTATTTAAATAAAATAAAATATATTTTATAATGTTAGTTATGTTGAGAAGAATTAATATTGCGCCAGTTCAAATTGTGTGTAATTAACACACTTCATTATTCAATTCGAGCCGAAAAAGATATATTTTTCTTTAGGTCAAACAGATATACTTAATGTCAATTAACATAAGAAATACATAACAACATCGATATTTGTATATACTAGAATTGGATGGAAACTTGGGTAAAAAATAAAATAGAAGAAAGGATAGGTTGGTAGGTTGGGTACTTGGCTTTATAGGTTCAGTCTCTTACGAACACATTACCAAAAGGTACAAAAGCAAGCTTCTTTCTTGCCTTTTTTCGGCTAACATCTGCGTTTCCATTCACTAAACACTTGATTACAATAGTTCGACTTAACTAGAGATTCAACCACAAAAACAATATTTAATATAATCCATAAACACTAGATGGTTTATACGCTACCCAATGCATGTTTTATTGTGCTCTTTATCCACTGAGAGAATAGAATCACCCTATAATTCATGATAAAAAAGTCTCTTATACTAATCGACCATAAGATAGGAAAACATGAATACTCAAAATAATAAAGACACTAATCCTGAATAACTCACTCTATACACGCCAGTCGCCAAATGATTAAAGTAAAAATCGTGGATAGTTTTCTTAACTGAAGGCACATATCCAGACTAGACTATCCTCCAATGAGTGCCTTGTCTTAATCCTTAGACGGAGCCGGAATAGAGTCCGAAATGAAACTAAAAGTTGGGTTTCGAAGATGGCAACGAACCGGAACAGCAAAACCAAGGCTTCCAATGTTGTAGGTCTCATACCACCGGTATGAAAAAGGCGTCGAGAACGGTGCTGGAATGTAGAGCACCACCGTGTTTCTTTCTAACCTAAACAACTAAAACCCACTTTTGATAGACTCCTTTTCTCTCAAATTTATACTGATTTTGAAAAATAATTCTTTTTCTTATAAGAAATTAACAACATATTAATGACCAACTGATGAGATATTTTTTCGATAAATCATATATATTGATATTAAAACAAGTTTACAAGATACAAACACAATTTTAATACACTCATTTATCCAAATATAACAAAATGGAACAATTTCAATGAAGAAGTGGAGAGTAACCAACGTATTCAAATATAAGTCTTATAGGAAAATATAAAATTCTCTTATGTCCCCCTTTCACGTACTCTTCATTGGCTATCACTTTTCTGATGAAACTCCATGCATTTATTAAAGACAAATCTTGGATTCTCCTTTTGTGTGACTGATTAGCTCCAATGAGTCCCTGTCAATTCCTTTGAATAATTCATCAATATGAGATTTCCACAGCTACCAAATTATCAACGAATAATGATCTCTATCCATTGCTGGATTTTCGATTTTGTTATTTCTCTCGAATAGGTAATCCATATTTGTGTAGATGTTCGAGACTGGACAAATATTTTGACTGGAGGGTGTGGCTGATACGGCTGATGCTTGTAAAGCTAGAGGACATTTGAAATAAGTAACATGAATAACAAACTCATTTGGCTCCTCGCACCTAGGATAAAGATTGTCCAATCGCATATGAAGACATGTCAGCTTACCAGTTACTGCTACATGACATGTTATCAACTAGCATATGAGGTGTTGTATCTTCTGTGGTGCATTAACCTTCCAAATGAAAGCTTGAAGCTTAGTGATAATGGGTTATGAATAGACGACGTCTGTTTCTTGCTCTAAGATGTTTCGAGCCGCACAATATTCTAACTTAATAGTATATTGTTCACTTTTCGTAAAAGTCCAACAATAACTATCTATGTGTATGTTTGACTTATGGCCAAGCCCCTAATTAAAAGGATAGTCCTCTAGGTGTACAAAGTTTTCAAAATTTTCCACATTCCATTCCTTCGAATCCTCTTTAATGAAGTCATTAACCGTCATCGTAGGATGAAATATTAAAATTTTGGGCTTGGCTCGCCTCGCATGTGTAATGGAGATCCACAAATCCTTTCATGCTCTGACCTTGTAACCTGAATGGATCTTCTTTCTAATTCCCTATGCTAATAAAAGCCTTGCAGCTAAGAGACTTGTCCATACATAAGAAGGATTATCAATAACTTATTCCAAAGGCGAGCTAATCCTAAAGTATTTTTAACGCAATACCCTAGCTAACCGAGAGTCTGAGAACTTAACTAATTGCCATAAATGTTTTACCAACAACATCTTTCTCTGGTGGATTTGAACTCCACCAGAACCGTGCAATAGTACTTGCTAATTTTTTTACAAATGTCTTGCAACAAGAAACTCGACATAACAAAATTTGGGAGCACTAGAGCTATTGATTTTATGAGAATCTCTTTTCCTCCTTTTGAAAACCATCTGTCTAACCATTCATTACTTCTATGTTTTAGTTTATCTTTCAAAAAAAGCAAAAAAAATTGCATTTAGATCTACGAATACCTTCTGGTAGAGACATTATCTCATATGTCCTTATAGAATAAAAAAAAATCCACTATATCCTTTACTAATCTTAATACCCTTCATCATTTAATAAAAATATAGAAACCCAATTTTACCCTTGTTTATTTTCGAATTAAAATTTTATATTTTTAAAAAAATGAAATTTCAAAAATTTCAAACTTTAAAAAAAATCAAAATTTTAAATTTTAAATTTTAATTAGGCCATATAATTGGTCAGCTAGTTTTACTAAAGTAGTTGTAGCAAGTTTTACTTGTTTTACTGAGGTAGTTGTACCTAGTTCTACTGGTTTTACTAAGGTAGTTGTGCTGAGTTTTACTGAGGTTGTTGTACCGAGTTTTACTAGTTTTATTGAGGTAGTTGTACCGAGTTCTACTAGTTTTACCGAGTACTAATAGTTCTACTAAGGTGGTTATACCGAGTTCTACTATATTAATTATACCAAATTCTACTAGTTCTACTAAGTTAATTATACCGAGTTGTGCTACCAAGAACTACTGAATTTCAGATCTAAAAAATATAAAAAATTGTAGATTCATAATCTGCAATTTCACCAAATACAAAATTATATCAAATAAAAAATTCATGGATCCATTCCACCAAGTACAAAGTTATACCAAATATATAATTTCAGATCTATAATTCGTGAGGAATAAAAACATAATCCTAGTTCTAGATCTAAGATTCATAATACTTAGTTGTTCATATCTGTAGTTGATATAAAATAAAAACACAAAAATATAAAACATTGACAAATAAAAACAAGATGAACCCTAAATTGAAGAAAAAACCCAGAAATCTCTGTTAATGTCATTTTTAGATCGGCTACGTTTTTGAATCTGCAATTTTAAATGGAATTGTCGTTAGAGAGAGGAGAAGCGAAGAAGAGAGAGAGAAGAAGAAGAAGAAGAGAAGAAGCGAAGAAGAGAGAGAGAAGAAGAAGAACGACAGAGAGAGAAATAAGAAAGAGAAAATAAATAATAGGAAATACAATTGTTTACCCACATTTAAAGATTAGGGTAAAGGGTAAAAACATAATTAATTTATTTTTATAATTAAAAATGAATTAAAAAAAAATTCATTTTAGAGGTAGGAGATTTTAGATTTTCATCTTAGCTTCAGGGACATTGGGGATGATTTCTCCTTCTGGTATTCCAAAATAGGAAACTATTCTTCCTTGGTTCTGAATTCTTAAATCATCTTTCAAAAAAGCAAAGAGTTTGCTTCAAATTTCCTATGACTTTCTTACCAAAGACTATAGAGGATTTATTGATGTTTATGAATTGACTAGAAATTTCCATATATCTTTACTTTTTTCATTACTTCTTCACAATCATGGAGTTTTACCTTACAAAAGAAAAAGCTTCATCAGCAAAAGAAGGTGTAAAATCCGAGGATAAGCATGTGATGCGTGCATCCCTGTTATCTTCCCATGATTATGTACATGATTAAGAATGCTGACAGCCACTTTTGTGCATCGAATGAAGATGAAAGAATACTAAGGATCTCCCTGGCGCAATCTCGTATGTGGGATAATATTGCCTTTTGTCTTACAATTCATAAGAACATTGAACTCATTAGAGTAATGCATTTCATAATCCAATCAATCCTAATTTCCGAAAATCATATCTTTTGCACTCCTTCTTAAAGGAATTCTCATTCCACCCTTTCATAGGCTTTGCTAATATCTATAATTATTGTCATCTTCTTGGTCCTATCTCTAGAATTTTTCCAAACGAGTGTAACATTTCTTGAGTATTTATTATATTATTAGTAATTTGTCTCCCAAGAATAAAGGCTAACTGGTAGGCCTGAGATTTAATATCTGTTATCTGTTATCTGATCCAATATTCGCTACGATCTACTCCAAAAACGGATATTTGAGGGGATCGTATCCGGATAGTGAAATTTTAGGTCCAAATATCCGGATCCGGACCCACTATATACATTTTAAAAATATTTAAAATATAATTATATTTATATACATATATTATATATAATTTTTTATAAAAACAAAATTTAATTTTTATTAAATTTCAGTGATTTTCAGTTTTTTTTTACAAAAGTAAATTTAAATAAAATAAATAAATAGTAAATTAGTTAGTTTTGAATTTTGGTTTTCATTTTTTCTAATTACTTTACAAAAATGAATCTGAATATCCGCGATATTCGGATTTTAGTCTTGATATCCTAACCTCGGATATCTGAAAAGCCCGAGTCAAGATTCGAATAGTGATTTTACGAATCTAACGGATCCATATCCTAAAATACCCTAGATATCCGATCCGTTCCACCCCTACTCACTAGGTTTCAAATATTTGGTCTAGTAGAATTTTCTTTAGTCTATGGCTTACGACTTTAGAGAGTATCTTATAGGTCACATTAGGCCTAAGGTTTAATATTTGCTATCCATTATCTGATCCGGGATTCACTCTGATTCGCTCCAAAAAAATCGGATATCCAGGGAGTCCGGATATGGATAGTGATTTTACGGATCTGGATACAGATTCGATAGTGAAACTTTAGGTCTGGATATCCGGACCCGGACCCACTATATATTTTGAAAATATTTAAAATATAATTGTATTTATATATGTATATTATATATAATTTTATTAAATTTCAATGATTTTTCAATTTTATACAAAAATAAATTTAAATAAAATAAATAATAGTAAATTAGTTAATTTTCAATTTAATTTTAAATATTTTATTTTTTAAAACAAAAATAAATCCATATATCTCTGGGTATTCGAATTTTATTCTAGATATCATAGCCCCACATATATGGAAAGTTCAAGATCTGGATAGTGATTTACCCAGATCCGGATATCCTATCTGTCTCACCACTACGACACATTACATAAATTAATAAGCCAAAATTTCCTCTTCTTAATAGGCTTATTTTCTTGAGAATAGACAAATGTTTGTTGTATTTTTATTTAGGATGAGATAAATATTTATATCATTCAAATCTAGAAGCATAATGCCTTTAAACAGAAAATCATTAACCATACAAATATAAGTAATATTTATATATAATTTTTATACACCAAATAAAATCATCAAATCTTTTAAATTTTGATAAAAAGATAAACACACATAAAATAAATAAATATACTTATATACAAAATACCATGAATTAAGTTAGAATTATTAAATAATTAGATATGTATTTCTGTACCAAAATAACTTTTGTTAACACATCTTAAACTTCTGAAATTTTTACATAATTTTCAGTAGTCATAATTTATGTTTATTAGTTAATATAAAATTTATTTTTCTTTATTTGCTTAAACCAATCTAAAAATTTCAATAAAAATAGTAATTACATTATTAGATAGGTAAGTCAAAATATCGTTTTCAGGTTTTATTAAATTCTAACAATAGAGTAGTACAATAAGTTCTAAATTTTTTTAAAATTAAGTATGTTGTATTTTAAAATCATTCAATTTCTAATGAAACAAACTAAATGTCTTAATTATAACAACAAAAAGAATTTTTTTTAAAAACCGGTCTAAAGTTGGTTAGTGCTGTTACATTCTCAAAAAAAAGAATGTTTTAGTTTTGTTTCGGGAAGTAGAGTTTATGTATCTGCACATAAAACAAAACATGGTAGTCGTACTCTAAGGCATTTCGTATTAAATTTAGTTGCGTAAGAACATTTGAAATTGTGATTTCTAGTTTTCTAGTTGGATCCACATTACTACATATTTGAACAGTTGAAATAGATCACAAATTTAGAAAGAAAGTTGCTTACAACATAAATTTAAATTGTAAAAATTTGTAAATAAAATAGTTCAAAGATGGAATTTGTCATGCAAAACAAAGAATTATATGGTTTTAGGACAAATATAATAATATAGTTTCAAAAAACATTATATGGTTTAAAAAAAAGAGTTATATAGTTTTTGGAAAAATATGTAATAAGTTGTCTCACAAGCAAAAAGGGCAAAATTCATAAACATTTAAAAGAAAATGGAGGCAGTATAGATTTTAATATTAATGATTTACACTTTTAAAGAGTAAAAACTAAAAAAATTAAGTAGACTAGAAGTTAGAGTAAATTGAGTAGGTGAGGTTGGAATTAACTGCTTTTATTCTTTTCCTCTTAGATTATCTCTAATATATTATACTATTTTTTCTTTTAAAATAGAGAATTTCTATAATAACGATTAAGTTTGTTTCAATGTATTATATTGTAATAGTAACTTTCTAACTATATAGTAAAGAATAAAAATTGCTATTTCTTCTTACAAATATAAAAAACTTAGAAATTTATATTAAAAAGAACAACATAAATGGCAGTGGATATGTTTTTAAATGTTATTATATATATAAACTACCACTGAATTGGAGATGTTCTTATTTGTAGTATCTTTAAAACTGTGTTTAACACTTAGTTTTTGTAAAAAGGCAATAACCACATAACTGTGTCTAACGTTTCTATTTATTTTAACTAATTTTTTGACTAATATTTATTTTATTTTAAGTGATTTAATATTATCAGCATGCTTTAGTGATTATACACTTTCTTGTCAGATCGCTCAATTACCATTTTCGTTAAAATTTCATTGATTGAAAATGCTGCAAATAAATATCTAAACAATTTATCAAAATTCACTTTGGTTCAGTCAAGTTGTTATCTTTAGGAAAAACAAATTTCAGCGTTTATATATGTACGCTTTAAAATACACATTAAGTTAGTAGAGTTTTTATGGAAAAACTAATATCATAACTTCGTAAACAATTTACTCTATTCGAGCTGAGTTATGAAGTGATGAAGTCCACTCTAATTTTCATTACAAAATTTCGATCTCAACCACTGATTATATTCCCAAAGTAACTAAAAGACTACATAGCAAATAATGGTGCACATGTGCTTGACTGTCCCTTCAACCTTTTATTTCCAACTTTTTGTTCTGTTTAAACTTTAAAGCGAAGGATGCCTTTTAGTTTTAAGTTATCTGTGAAGTACCAGTCACAGGGATTTTGAAACCTTTTATCATCTTTAAGATATCAAATGATATGATACTTTTTAATATGATTTATCCTATATATGTTTGCTAAATGATATGATACTTCATATCCCATGTGCTCCCACCTGCGCATAGCTTATCCATCACCTATCTCAATTATTTAGCATCATTATGTAATGGTATGGTCACTATCAAATATACATAGGATAAAGCAACCGATATTTTTTGGTAGCTTTTCCTACCAGAGCAGCGATTTTGAAGTTTGATATACATATATCTTTAATCACGGTCGAATTATATCTTCGATAAAGAGTTATGTTGTTTCTATTTACAAAAGCCGAATGTATTATACACAAATTAATCATGGGTAATTTTATTTGAATTTTGATGTTATTTTAGACTTCTTTATACATACAACACGGCTAAGGGATGACAGCGTTTTGGAAATATTGATGATTTCATACCTGTTCATTTTGGGTGGTTGGAAATGGATGCAACATTAGTGTTTGGAATGATAACTGGCTGTCCACTTCGAGACAGCTCCGCCCTATGGGTCCACCACCTCAGAACCTCCAATCTTTAAGAGTTGCAGATCTAATTGTACAGGGAACACATGAATGGAACACTCTTGTAGTCAAAGCCATTCTCCCTCAGAATGAGGACCAAATCAAGTTGCTGGTACCAAGTTTACCTCTTCCTCAAGAAGAGTTTAACTGGAAACAATGTATTTGGAATGTCACGTGCTCCCCCAAGCTACACCACTTGTTGTGGAAAATTAAATGTGATGCTTTGTCAGTGTGGGAGCTTTTACCAAGAAGAGGAATTTGAAGATGTATGGTGAAGACGATGATGTATCAGAGCAAAAGTAGTTCATGAAGTGCAATATGGACTACTGCATCAGGAAGACGAATCATGAGAAGCACGTGGCAAGACCAATACATTAAAAGGAAGATTTAATGAAGAGGCATACTTAAGGAAGACTTGGAGAAGAAGCAATCGATCAAAAGAGAAAAGGGAGATTGACTTATTAGTTGAAGTAAAAGAAATGGAAAGTTTCCATTGGGTAGATAGTTTAGATCTAGGGCTTCTCTAAAGATATATAAGAAGGAGTCGTGGTACTGTGTTGGTGGTACACACATAGGGAGAGCTTTTAGCAATAGAGAGTTTTGTACGTCCGAAGAAGGAGAAGCAAAGCATCTTGGGGTTAAGGGCTTAAGTGGTTCAGAGTCTGTCTTAGGTCTCTGAACGAGTAGGACTAGCAAACAAGTCGAGGTTTGTCTTGAGCTTGTTTGGTTTATCTCTTTTAAGAAGAACACGTGTGAGCTTTTAAAAGAATAAATGTAGTCGTAATTCTTGGAATTGAATAACCCTGTACTACTGTGTGTTCTACATCGCATAACTTGCTTATCTTACACTAACACTTGGTATCAGAGCGGGTATATGTACTCTGTTTGTCTTAAACAGGTAGGATCCTGCGGAGTAAGATGGATAGCTATCGCGAGTTGGTGACAAATTCCAAAGTAATCCTTGAAGTAGGGAACTATGGTTTTTGGAAGGCACGTATGAAGGCTACAATCAAGGGTATAGACCCATTAGCGTGGAAGGCTGTGGAATCTGGTTGGAAACCACAAGCGATGATGGGAAAGATGTTCCAAAGCTGGAAGAACTCTGGACTGACGATGAGAACAAGATGGCGAAGTTCAATGCTCGTGCACTAACTGTCATACACTGCAGCGTAGCAAAGAATTAGTTTGAACTGATTCAAGGGTGTGAGGCAGCGAAGGATGCATGGGATATTCTCCAAAGGCACTTTGAAGGAACTCTGAAAGTCCAAAGTTCGAGGAAGGATATGCTGGCAACTAGGTTTGAAGAGCTAAAGATGGAAGAAAGTGAATCTGTTGGAGATTTCAGCTCAAAGATCAGCTCACTGGCGCAAGAGGCACTCACATTTGGAAAGAAATACAAAGAGAAAAAACTCGTGAATAAGTTCCTGAGGTGCTTGCAGTCAAAGTTCATGGCGTACAAGGCATCTATGAGTGTCTGTGTAACACAAATGAGATGACCTTTGATGAAGTGGTTGAGATGCTACAAGCACATGAGATGGAGGTGTCCTGTGGGAAGAAGGAGAAAGGAATCGCTCTCACATCAGTTGAGAAGGATCAGATGGAGGACAATGATCTAGTGAGCCTCTTGGTCAGAAGGTTTGATCGAGCTCTACGAAAGGTGGAAATTGGATAGAAGAAGTTTGGTTCAGGAAGGAAAACATCTGAGCCAGATAAGAACTACATGAAGAATGATGCTAAGTGTTACGAATGCAAGGGGTATGGTCACTTTCGAACTGAATGTCCTACGATAAAAAGAAGAGATCTCCAGTGTCATAATTGAAAAGGATATTGACACACTCAAGCTGAGTGTGAGTCGGATGGAAGAAGAAAACCAGAAAAGTCAATGATAAGAATCAATGACAACGACTCAGACAGCAAAAGTGAAGAAGAAGTGAACAACTTTCTGGCATTTTTGGGAATAGTAGAGTGTGATTCAGGATCTGAGAGTGACACTGAAGAAGAGAATGAGCTAAGTGAAAGCGACATGGAAGTTCGAGAAACTCTAATAAAATTGGGCACATAGAATCTTGTGCTAACCAAAGAGAAAGCGAGACTGGAAGCTTAAATACGAATTCTAAGGGATGATCTCAATAGGGAGGCAGAGTTAGCCAAGGAAAGTGTGAATTTGATCAAAGAGAAATTGATTCTAGCGAAACAAGCAGATGATCTAGAGAAGAAGTGCTTGTTGAAAGCGACCAATCTTCAAGCTGAATTGGATCAACAATATCGAAAGGAATAGCTCATCAATTTGCAGCACCAAGGACACCTCAACAGAATGGAGTGGTTGAAAGAAAGAATAGGACTCTACAGGAGATGGGAAGGGCAATGCTTATTGGTAACAAAATAACCAAAACATTTTGGGCTGAGGCACTCAACACGGCTTGTTACACAATCAACCGTGTGTATGTCAGAAAAGGGACAACGAAGACTCCCTATGAAATGTGGACATGCAAAACTCCTAACCTAGGATACTTTCATGTTTTTGGATGCAGGTGCTACATATTGAATGACAAGGACTACCTCGGAAAATTTGACTCAAGAAGTGACGAGGGATTCTTTCTGGGTTATGCACAGTCTAGTTCAGCTTACCGGGTCTACAACAAGCAGTCAGAAACGATTGTGGAATCAGTCAATGTTGTGTTCGACGATCTGTCAGTGGTTGTAGGAGGAGATTTGGAGTCAGATGAAGAGGATGAAGATGACTCAACAAGAGGTACTAAAGAAACAATTGAAGAAGGTCCAATGGCAGATACAATACCTCAACCGGTAACTCAACAAGTTCATCGTAATCACTCGAAGTCAGATGTGATTGGAAGCATCAAAAATGAACGGAAGACTTGTGGCAAAGTCATCAATTTCAGAGAAATGGTGCAATTTGCATGCTTTGTCTCCTTAATTGAACCAAAGACACACACTAAAGCACTCCGTGATGAATATTGGATTGTCGCAATGGAGGAGGAACTTGAGCAGTTCACTAGGAATGATGTGTGGGAACTGGTTGCTCGACCTGAAGGAGTAAACGTGGTTGGAACAAAATGGATTTTCAAAAACAAGACTGATGAGCATGGAGAAGTCGTTCGCAACAAGGCAAAACTTGTGGCTCAGGGATACTCACAGATTGAAGGAGTAGACTTTGAAGAGACATTTGCTTTGGTTGCAAGATTGGAATCCATTCAGTTGTTTCTTGGGATGACATGCATACTAAACTTCAAAGTGTATCAAATAGATGTGAAAAGTGCCTTTCTTAATGGAATACTTCAGGAGGAAGTCTATATTGAGCAACCAAAGGGATTTCAAGATCCAGTGCATGAAGACTATGTCTACCGGCTGAAGAAAGCTTTGTATGGGTTGAAACAAGCACCTCGTGCATGGTATGAAAGGCTCACAGGATTTTTGTTAGAAGCTGAATATATCTGAGGGAGTATAGACAAAACGCTATTCTTCAAGGAAGTGGAGAAGGATATAATTATCGTCCAAATCTATGTGGATGATATTATCTTTGGAGGGACGTCACAGAAGATGGTTGATGTGTTTGTTCAGGATATGACTCAAGAGTTTGAAATGAGTATGTGCGGTGAACTGAAGTATTTTCTTGGATTTCAAGTGTCTCAGACAGAGAAAGGTGTTTTCATCTCTCAGAGTGCTTATGCTAACAGTTTGGTAAAACGGTTTGGTCTGGAGAACTCCAAAACTTCAAAGACACCTATGAGTACATCACTGAAACTTGCACGAGATGAAGCTGGAGAAGATGTTGATGCTAAGCTCTATCGAGGAATGATTGGGAGTTTATTGTACTTGACTGCTAGTCGACCAGATTTATCATTCAGTGTTGGTGTGTGTACAAGATATCAAGCCAAGCCTAAGGTATCTCACTTAAACGCAGTAAAGCGAATCATCAAGTACGTCAAAGGAACGGAGAGCCTGGGTGTGTATTACTCAAAGAATTCCAACAAGAACTTGGTGGGGTATTGTGATGCAGATTGGGCAGGATGTGCTGATGACAGAAAAAGTACCAGTGGAGGATGTTTCTTTCTTGGAAATAATCTTATCTCATGGCTGAGCAAGAAGCAAAACTTTGTATCACTCTCTACGGAAGAAGCTGAATACATTGCTATGGGGAGCTACTGCTTACAACTTATCTGGATGAAACAGATGTCAACTGATTATGGAATGCACTCAGGTCCCTTTCTTGTGTATTGTGAGAACAAAAGTGTAATTGACATCTCAAGGAATTCGGTCCAACATTCAAGGACAAAGCACACTCACATCAGGAACCACTTCATCAGAGAATTAGTTTAAGACAATCAGGTAGTAATCGAACATGTAGTTATTGATTTGCAGTTGGCTGATATATTCACTAAATCTCTTGAATTTAATCGCTTTGTCACACTTGCAATTGGTGTGTGTAACCTTGATTGTTGAGTCAAGTTGTGCAGAGAGTAGTGCAAGTGCTGATTCAGGATGTACATATGATTCAGATTGGTTTTGGAACCCAAGAACGCTGTGGAAAAGAGCTGCTTGGTATGCCGTCCATACTGTGATGGTACATGTTTCATGTCAATCTGTCCCCCCCCCCTCTCAATAAAAAGAGCCAAAAATGTTTCAGAAAGATGCTCAACAATAAAAAAAAAAGTGATAGATTCATGATGGGAAACAACATGGGTTTCACAGCGCGAGAATAAATAATGAAAACTAGCAGTATTGATGAAGGCATAACAATGTGAAAGCTAGCCATAAAAAGAAAATCGGGTGCACCAGAGTATAAGATCTAGAAAGAGTTATATGTACAGCCTGAATCAAGCCCTGAGTCAACTCATGAAGCACATCACATAAATGGTACATAAATTGATCTAATGTTTTATATCAATCTTGATTTAGCCAATTGTAAGTTGTGACTCGTGTTTTATTACTATCTTGAGAGTCTGATGATACAATATTAATTCACGAATGTGCCTAATGATTATGTGTGTGGATGAGAGAAATTAAATGTTGTAGGTATACAAAGGAGAGGATAAAAAGTCAGGGACTAAAAGTGCAATATCAGAAATGTTGATTCAGTTCCATTCAGTTAAGGGAAGTAGTGGGGCACAAACCCTAAAATTTCTCCATCGTGCTTAAAAACCCAATCTCCCAGCCACTCTTCCTCTCCATCGAAAATCGAGCAAAGAAACCAACCTCTACAATGGGAAAAGCCAAGAACTCAGCTCAACAAAGCGAATCGTCCAAGGTAGAACAACATGCAGAGGCTGAAGCAAGTCGAAGGTCACTCTCTGATGGGGAACCCGAATCACCTCCGCCGAGAAACGATCCACCCATGTCGACGGCCCTTCCAGAAGTCACCGAGGAGATCGAGTCCTTCAACACTGCGACTGAGAAAGGTCAATCGGAGGAGAGTGATGAAAGACTCCTGGTCTTGAAACGGACTCAACTACCAAAGAACCTGTAGCAGATCCGAAACCACAGAAGGAATCCTCAAGTGCCGTTGTGCCAGATGCTCAGACCGGAGATAAATCGCTGGAAGATAAGGGTGAGTGTGCTCTGCCCTTAGTTCCTGTAGAAACGGAGAAAACTATGAGTGAATCAGAGTCTGAATCAGCCAAAAAAGTGGATGATGAACCCAAAGAAGATGTTGTGACATTGGGATCTGATTCAGAGGAAGTCTCAGTGAAGGAAAGAAGAAAGAAAAGAGTGATGAAGCGGTTGGGGTTGCATTCTGGGAAACAGAGAAAGACAGGGGAAACCAGTACACCAACCCAATCTCAGTGCCTTACACCCGAAGATGCAGCCAAGTCTCCATATTTGGCTAAGGAAGCAGGAGGCTCAGCTCGGGTGAGAGAAAAGAAGTCAGGAGACCAGAGTGCTGAAGCAATGCCAAGTCCTCTCAAGAAGAGGTATGATCAGTTCTTAAAGGTAATTGCTGAACGAACTATAGATATGAAGGAAACTGATCAGTGGGGTACTTAGCGGTCATTAAGAAGGGCTCAATGGAATCAATTGTTTCTTCTCTTGGTGTTTATGTTGAACAAGTCATAGCTGAGTTTTATGTTGGATTGCCAAGTGTGAAAACCGAAGCAGATACTGAGGAAGTGATTGTCTCAGTAAGAGGGCATGTGTACAAGTTCTCACATGCCATCATCAACAGTGTCTTAGGCTGGGAGCCACTCACAAATGAAGAAGAGGAGGCATAGACGACATTGGATGAAGCTTCAACAACTGACTTGGCGTCGTTCATCACTGGAAACACAAGGAAAGAATGGGATGGTCTTACCACAGCAGATCTCACACCATCTTATGGAGCTCTGATGATTATAGCAACCTACAACTGGATGTCCTCTACTCACAAGACTCACGTATCTCTTGAGAGGGCAAGACTGATCTACAAGATGGCTCATGGATTTCGTGTTGATTTGGATAAGATGGTGTTCAAACAGATAATCAATCTTGGAGTTACTCAGCGCAATGATGCACGTTGGTTGATTTTCCCTCGGTTGATCATGGGACTTCTCCAAGCACAACATGTGGTTCCATCCTACACCAGAGACAAACTTGAGCGTCCTATATCATACAAGAAGGATAAACGGGTGGGTGAGATCTATGAGCAGAGAGTAACAAAAGGAAAGGCATCAGCTAAAGCTGAACCAAAGAGGAGCTCTGCTAGGACAGCACGACTGCCATCTCCTGCCTCAACTCCTGTTCCCCGGACTGCTACACCTAGCTCCAGAACTGGACCACGCCGAGTATCTTTGTACGAGCTTGGATCAGTTTCTATACCTCAGGGATCACTTACCAGGGCTGATCTTCAAGTGGCACTACAGGACACAACTCGAGCACTTCAGGCCCTAGCTGAGATTGTTCAGGATCTTCAGAGTGCTGTAGCAAGTAAGTACGATTCTTTTTGTATCATATCTTAATGTTTCCTGTTATTTTTAATCTGTGTGCTCACAAGCAGGGGGAGAAGAAGAGGACTGAGATGCAGAAGACAAAGATTGTGGGGGAGCTTTGTTGTGTTATGCTTATTGCACCACTTGTTGCAATTTTCTTTTATCCGTGTTTTTAGACTGGCTAAGTTTATAGGGGAGCATTTGCATAAGCTATCTTTTGATAATATGTATTCAATTGCTTGAACCCATTTTTCTTTTTGGATAATCTAAGCATGTTCTTAACTGTCTTGATGTGTTTGAAATAACGCTTATGCATATATACTAGTGGTGTTTGTGGTTGCTATTGTCTTCTATCTCAGGTACTTGTGAGACGATGAATTAAAAAGGGGGAGATTGAAGATGTATGGTGAAGACGATGATGTAGCAGAGCAGAAGTAGTTCATGAAGTGCGACATGGACTACTGCATCAGGGAGACGGATCATGAGAAGCACGTGTCAAGACCAATGCATTAAAAGGAAGATTTAATGAAGAGGCATACTTAAGGAAGACTTGGAGAAGAAGCAATCGATCAAAAAAGAAAAGGAAGATTGGCTTATTCGCTGAAGTAAAAGAAATGAAAAGTTTTCATTGGGTCGATAGTTTAGATCTAGGGCTTCTCTAAAGATATATAAGAAGGATTCGTGGTACTGTGTTGGTGGTACACACAGAGGGAGAGCTTTTAGAAATAGAGAGTTTTGTACGTCCGAAGAAGGAGAAGCAAAGCATCTAGGCGTTAAGGGCTTAAGTGGTTCAGAGTCTGTCTTAGAGCATGATTAACCGGGGTCTCTTAAGGTGAGGTTCTTAGCTTTTCTAAGAGACGTTTCTTAGCTTTTCTAAGAGACGTTTCTTAGCTTTTAACTAAGAAAACCTAAGAACCGTCTCTTAAATAAGAACCATAAGAGACGTCTCTTAGCGGGAAAAATGTAAAAAAAAAAAAAATTAAAAAGACAAATTTTACGTTAAGAACCCCACCTTAAGAGACCCGGGTTAATAATAGCCTTAGGTCTCTGAACGAGTAGGACTAGCAAACAAGTCGAGGTTTGTCTTGAGCTTGTTTTGTTTATCTCTTTTAAGAAGAACAAGTGTGAGCTTTTAAAAGAATAAAGATAGTCGTAATTTTTGGAATTGAATAACTATGTACTACTGTGTGTTCTACATCGCATAGCTTGCTTATCTTACACTAACAAAATAAATACGGATGGTAAATGCAAACGGTGTGGCGGGGATGAATTTGTGCTTCATGTGTTCTTGACGTGCCCGTTTACGAAGTAGGTTTTGGGACCTTACTCCTGCTCCCTTTAAGCCAAACCCCATTACGGTAGCTTCAGTAACCGAGCTCCTCCGAAACTGTCAACGTATGGTAAATCTTCCTCCCTCTGGTCTTTCTCAACCACTATATCCTTGGGTGATTTGGAATTTATGGACAAGTAGGAACCAGTTGGCTTTCGAAGATAAGAAATATTCTGAATTGGAAGTTACCACAAAAGCTGTAGAAACCTTATTTTACTATAACGGGGACAACTGATATTTGAAAAAACTAATAAGAATAAAAAATCAAAATTACGATACCAAAATAATTTGATAAAAGAAGAATTGCAGAGTCGAGATAGTTAATCTCTTTCCTTAAATCTTTAAACACCTCGTAGTGTGACGGTTTTATACCGCTCAGATTCCCAAGATACAACTGCTTATGTTTCTGTCTACCATCACCGAAAAACAGAACATGTCGAACCTAACTTTTGTGTTGTACTCTCAGACATAAAGAAAACAAAATCTTAACACAACTATTCAAAATAAGAGAAGTTGATTTTTTTGTTCGTATGAATCTCAATCTCCATATTTCTACATTTCCATGAGGCTTTATATAGAAAGGTGAGCACCACATATCATTACATTTAGGTTTCTTCTTTACAAAACAAAAAATGTATATGCATTATTATGGAGTATTAAGTGTCATCAATAATCATAATGGAAAATGATTCCTTTGACTATTGACCCTAACTTGCAAAAATGATATTAATGTCTTTTACCAAATCAAAGCTATTAATTTATTTTGCTATGGATATACATTTTTATATTTAACCAAATATAAAAGATAATCATGAATATGATTTAAACCTTAAGTTATTAGACATAAGTCTATTTAACAAATTTAAATCCAAATTCAAACTCCAATATCCAATGTGTACATTTAAGTCACACATTCTAAAACTCCATTTCTCATTCAAACGAATTCTATTTTGACATATGAATACATTTTCATAATGCTCAAAAAATAGTTCTAACAATCCCTCACATGAATAGAAATGATTCTAGATATGACAAACTGAATAATTTGTTTATATAATGATAAAAACATAAATAAAAATACACAATACTTGATACCAAAATATGATGAACAAAAGAACGATTTCGTGTGGACGCGAGACACTTTTTCCTTAATTCTTTAATTTCCCGTAGTGTGACGGTGTTTACGCAATCAGAATCCCAGGATACAACCACACTTCGACTTTTCATGCATCACTCATAATAGAAGCTAACGAACCTCTTTTTGTGTTGTACTCTCAGACACAAAATAAATTTTTTTTGCCAAACCTCATCCTAATTCACAGGCTTCAACCCATTCCTTTTGATGATATGACAATATGATCTCATGACATACCTTTAATATAAGGATCCTAGGTTATCATCATAGTGAACATAATCTCTTGAGATTAGTCGAGATCAATTTTTAATGATTTTTGTCATTTTTTTTCAATATATAATTAGCCATTATATAAAAAACTCAATGCATGGCACTAGTGTTTTTCTTATTATATTGTGATAATTATCACTAAGTTCATGTGGCCTCTTGCCAATGACTTTATATGGTAAGCACAACTTCCCCCACATTTCTTGAGATAACTCAAAATATGCATATTTGCATTTAACATATCTTAAGAGTTTAGAAAAATTGATCTACAACTCTTTTGAATTTAAATGAATAAAAGCCAATTTCAAAAGTATTACAACTTTTATTTTAGTATTTTAGTTTTAAAAATTCACATTTTATATACAACTATTTTCATAGTTTTCTCAAGTCGATTTATAAATCCAACTTGTATTTTTTTGAATTTCTTTCAAAAATATTATTTTGCTTTGTAGCAAATATACATATCATCACAAGATATATTCTCTTTGGTTATTTTCAACCATATTGACTTTAAAAACTACAACATACATGTCAGTTTCTGTCATATTAATATGATACTTCTTATTTTTTTCATAGTCAATCTTTATATGGCTCGCGTTAAACCATTGACGAAATATGAATGTTTTGATCACTATCAACAACATTATATTATCTATGGCAAATGATTCATATGTGGCAGACCTCTCCCAAACTTAATTGGGGAGTCGACTCACGAATCCATTTCCATCTATTCCATTTGATCTCATAAGATCGAAATGTTTATAATATTTTTTATAATACTTAAACTCGATTCACCACTTGATTAATACCAAAACTCCACCGATCAATTTACTGGTGTTATCTCCATCAACTATAAAACATTTATTTATAATTGCATAAAAAGATATATTATCAGTGCCAATTCATAAATCAATTAATGACATTTGACCCATAAATAAATTTTCAACATGATCAATTTAGACTGTGAGAAATAAAACATAACTGCGAACATTATACTTTATAATTAAAGCAATAACATATATTTTACCAATAAAATGTAAAATAAATATATAATATTTTTATCATTATATATTCCATTAAGGAAAAAATCAGATCAAGCCACAATCAAGAGCATGTGCCAATAAGAAAAATCGTCTACCAGTTTCCTCTTCAAACACATTCTCAGTTGATTAGTAATTTATTTCAATTCCTAAATAAATTATGAAAAACAAATTAAGCTTGCACATCAATTTACGATAATTCTACAAGCTAGAGCAAGTAGACAATTAAAATAAAAGCGGCAAATTAATCAATCTTATATGCTAATCCCAAGCAAGCTGAAAACTTATAAATTTCAAAAGTGATGAATTCTAAAAATTGTAAGAGAATAAAATATTATATGTTCACACATGGAACTTATTCAAGTTCTAATCAGTTGCCGAGATTCAAAGATAATAATTAATTTAAAAGTTGCAGAACTTTTAAACCATAATCCAAAATCTGATGGAAATAGATTAATATTATATCATAATAAATTCCCTTCATTTATGTTTTCAAGACAAACACACTAAACAAATTATCAGTTTTCGTTAGTAAAATAATGAAAATTAAAGAATTAAAATTGTAGGACAATGATATCTTCGATATGACAAACTGAATAATTTGTTTATATAATGATAAAAACATAAATAAAATACACAATACTTGATACCAAAATATGATGAACAAAGAACGATTTCGTGTGGAGGCGAGACACTCTTTCCTTAATTCTTTAATTGCCCATAGTGTGACGTATTTACGCAATCAGAATCACTGGATACAACCACACTTTGAATATTCATGCATCACTCAGAATAGAAGCTAGCAAACCTCTTTTTATGTTGTACTCCCAGACGTAAAATAGAAAAAAATATTAGCATAACTATTCTAAGTGGGAGAGAGTAAACTTTTGTTGTTGAATTTCCATTTTTCTATAATGTTAACAAGCCTTTTTATAGAAAAATAATGAGAAACACAAATTTCATTTTCAACAAAGAAATGAAATATCACAGGTGCATTAATGGAGAGTATAATTCTTGTCAATTATTATGTGAATTTATTCCATATTTTGACCAAGAAATTAAAGAGGAAAATTATTATTGTTTGACCAATTCAAACAAATAATATATTTTAAAATGAATTTCTTTTTTATATTTTATCAATATAAAAGACCAACATATATTTAGTTTATAAGATTAAGTTAATGAACATAAAGTCCAACTAACAAATCAAACCCCAAATCCAATCAAATATCCAATGTGTGTATTTGCTACTTTGTACAAATTTCTCAAATCACACACATTGAACTTCCATTTCTCATTAAAATAAAATTCATTTTTGACATATGAATACACTATTCATAATGTTCAAAAAATAGTTCCAACAAAAGCTATCAAAGATGGTCAGGAATGCTAATGGCTCAGCCTCCCAAGTCTCCGTCAATGACATCAAAGAAACCCTCTTCCCAAAACATACGACTGAAACCTTGTCAAGAGCCGACAGTTCGATGCTTCTCATGGTGCTTGGGACAGCTCGTCGGGAAAGGGAGTAATGGGGTGGCTGGTAAAGAATCATGCTGGTGTAACCCTTCTTCAAGGTTCTTCTCGCCGAAGCTTCATTGCGTCTGCTATGTTAGCGTAAGCACTGGCTATCAAAGACGCTATCTCCTCTGCTATTTCTGCAGGTTTCAAAGACTTACTCTGTGTCACAGATTGCAAAAGTCTTACGGATCTCATCACATGAAACTCTACTGTGACTACTCTTCAAGGTATCGTCCACGACATTGGCGTGCTGAGTCAATCCTTGAACTTTATCTCTTTCTCCACGACATTGGCGTGCTGAGTCGATCCTTGAACTCTATCTCTTTCTCTTTTATCCATCGTTCTATGAATGAAGCTGCTGATAGACTAGCTAATGCAGCACTTGTTGTACCTCTTTTAATTCACCTTTGGTGTAAACTCTGTTTCTTTTGCAACAAGTAATGAAAGGTTTGACCAAAAAAGGGTATGATAATGTAAAGTAGGATACTGGATATCAATAATCACTAAGGTGATCCTTAAATAAATGGATTAGGTAATGCAAATAATAACGCATATGCTACCTGCAATTCAGATATCTATATTATTAAAACAGAAGTATCCATTCAAAATATTTTTTATTTTTAAAGTTATTTACACTTTCACGCCACTGAGAATTAAATTAAACTATCTATTTTAATGTTTATCTTTTCAAGTTAAATTAATGTGTATTTCCTTAAATAAACTTACACTAAATCTAAATTAATCAAGTTAATCAATACATCCTAATATCAACTCATAAAAAAATCAATAAATATAAAATCAAAACAAAATATCTTCTATTAATCAAAACATAATATATTCAATGTCGTACCCTAAATATAAATATAAATATAAATATACATATTAAATATAGAAACTATAGCCAAGAATTCTGTTAATTATAAGAATAACCTTGATTGAAATTAATTATATTACCTTAATAATACATCACATCATTAAATATATTATCATAATAATATTAAGGGGCAATTGCTAAAAATGACTCAAAACTTGATTTCAAATGCAAAAATATACCCCAAATTCAATAAAATGCAAAAGTAACCCAAAAGGCTAGTGAAAATACAATAAACTCCTTGTGAGCAAACAAAAAAACTGTATTCAATTTTACCAAAATAACATTTTCCCGTGAGAAGAATTTTATAGAAGTCTTCTGCGAGAAGACTTCCCTGTAAGTCTCCATGGAAGACTTCTCTAGAAGTCTTCTCTAAGAAGACTTCCGGACGTCTTCCGTGAGTCGTCCAGTAGTCTTCCGAAAGTCTTCTCTGAGAAGACTTCCATGTATGTATTCTCCAGAAGACTTCTCTAGAAGTCTTCTCAAACAATAAATCCTAAAAATAATTTATAAAATTCATAAAAAATATTTATATAGAGGAAAAATAGAAATCATGTAACCACAAATATTTGTAAATTTATATCAACTAAAATTGAATTGTTTTCAACCTAGATGATTTAATGTAGAATGAGTCATGGTATTCATTGGTTTAGGGTTTAGTAACATATGTGATAGTATTGTAGGTAGTTTTAGGCGTAGATTTTGAAATCTATCTTCTTAACTTTTTTTTTTTGAATTTGACGAATATGTGTTAGTGATCCTCTACTAAGATGATTTTAAACACTTTCTAAGTTTATTTTATGTTTAAGGAAGTGTTTTTGGTTAGTTAATTGATTTAGGGTTTCAGAAGACTTCTAGAAGACTTCCCGGGATGTCTTCTAACATATAATGCAGTAGAAGACTTCATGGAAGACTTCACGGAAGACTCTACAATTTTACTGCTTGAATTTTAGTAAAATTCAAATTTCCGCCTAATGGCGAAGTCTTCCGGACGTCTTCCGTGAGTCGTCCAGTAGTCTTCCGAAAGTCTTCTCTGAGAAGACTTCCATGTACGTATTCTCCGAAAGACTTCTCTGGAAGTCTTCTCAAACAATAAATCTTAAAAATAATTTATAAAATTCATAAAAATATTTACAAGAGGAAAAATAGAAACCATGTAACCACAAACATTTGTAAATAATGTAAATTTATATCAATTAAAATTGAATTGTTTTCAACCTAGATGATTTAATGTAGAATGAGTCATGGTAATCATTGGTTTAGGGTTTAGTAACATATGTGATATTATTGTAGGTAGTTTTAGGCGTAGATTTTGAAATCTATCTTCTTAATTATTATTTTTTGAATTTGACGAATATGTGTTAGTGATCCTCTAATAAGATGATTTTAAACATTTTCTAAGTTTATTTTATGTTTAAGGAAGTGCTTTTTGGTTAGTTAATTGATTTAGGGTTTCAGAAGACTTCCAGAAGAATACCCGGGATGTCTTCTAACATATAATGCAGTAGAAGACTTCATGGAAGACTTCACGGAAGACTCCGAGAAGACTTCTCAAGAAGTCTTCCAAACCAAACTTGAACTTCATTAACCTTCAATTTGAAATTAACCGAAAAAACCAAAATATATTTAACTTAACCTGATAATTTACCGTACATATAAATAATAGTTTTTCACTGTTTTTTTTCACTTTTCGGTGTTTCAGAAAAAAAGTTGGTGAAAACCCTAGCCTCCTCTTCTAAAGCGATTGGTGTGACGATTTCCGACGAATCTTTTCCGAATATCGGTTCCTCTTTATTTCAGATTTGAAACCGTTTGTTTCTCCCCTTGACTTCTTCCTTTATTTCTTTCCTTTCCGACCTCAAGTTGACCCATTTGTCCGTAAGTCTCCCGGAAGTCTGCCGTAAATCTTCATGGAAATCATCCGTAAGTCTTCATGGAAGTCATCCGTAAGTGTTCATGGTAGTCATCCGGAAGACTTCATGGAAGTCATCCGGAAGACTTCATGGAAGTCATCCGGAAGACTTCATGGAAGTCATCCGGAAGACTTAATGGAAGCCATTTGAAGTCTTCCGTAAGTAATCCATGAAGTCTTCCGTAATTCTTCCATGAAAGTCTTCCGTAAGTCTTCAATGAAGTCTTCCGTAAGTCTTCGGTAAGTCTTTCGTAAGGCTTTGGTAAGTCTTCTGAAGTCTTTCGTCAGTCTTCCGAAGTCTTCCGAAAGTCTTCCGAAGTATTCCAAAGTCTTCACAGTCTGTATGTTAGCATAGAACTCTTGGTGTGTTTGTTTTATGTTTGAGATGTTGTTTTATCATTGTTTGCAGGCTATACAATATAATTACCAGTACTCCCGAAGAGGTTGTTCACCCTAGGGGAAGAGTCCATTCCATTGAAGAGCATTGGATATCATACTGATGACCCCAGATTACTTCCTGTTGTAAAGGATGCTCGCATGAGGCTGGGATATCTAGCCATCTAGACAGGATTCATTAAAGGACGAAAGTCTACATCCGCTACACGGGCTAGTCCTGCAATGCTAGTGATGAATCTTGAAGAGTTCGAGGCCTACCCATGGGGGAGATTGACGTTTAAGATCCTTATGGACTCTGTGAAGGCTAAGGATTTGACAAAATCTTACATTATTGATGGATTTATTCAAGTACTCCAAGTCTGGATCTACTTCGCTCTTCCCGACTTTGCTGCGGAGTATGGAAAGCCCATACGAAACAAACCTAGTCCTCCTTTGCTGGCTTATAAGGGGCATAAAGGAAGAAAATTTGTCAAAGAGGGTATCTGCACTCAGGTATGTCTCAGTATCTAACTTGATATGGTAGTGATTATTGTCTCAGTATCTAACTTGATATTCATTAATTCCTGCAGACTCATGTGGTGAACCTAGTGGTGAAGAAACTTGGTGAATTGTTCCCTCAGTGGGACAATGATAACACCGATGTGGCAGTTGAGAATCTCGTGAATCTCATTTGTGGTGGTGAACGTAAGATGAAATGGAGCAAAGAGTGCTGGGCAGACATTGGTACTAAGCCGTGGACCAATTCAAATGTCACATTGTCAAGGAGGAATCTCTTGAGCTTCCTTTCAAGGAAGAAAGAAGACCCTGGAAGAAACTTTGTACTGAAGCTCGTACTGAGGCTCCTTCTGAGGATCGTATTGAGGCTCCTTCTGAGGATCGTATTGAGGCTCCTTCTGAAGCTCGTACTGAGGCTCCTTCTGTTTCGTGGAGTCGGGTTAAGAAAGAAGATCTTGAACAAATTTTCAAGAACTTGACGAAAGTTATGACTGATGGGTTTGGAAGTGCCTAAAGGAGATCAAGCTTCTCGCCGATAGGATTGAAGCTGTGGAGAAGAAGGTGGGAATCAACCACAATGAACTTCAACTCACAGTTTCAGAACCGGATAATGTTATGCACGAACTAGGGGTTAGTACTGAAACCTCTCCCAATATCGAGGAATACAAAGAATAAGAAGTGAAAGTTGTATTTTGTATGGATTTTGTTTCATTTGTTGATTGGATAGATGATACATTTGTTTCATTTATTGATTGGAACCTTTGGCCAAGTTAATTTTATGTGGATTAAACTCGAATTTGCAGAGTGAGAGTGTGAATGGGAAGAAATCAGGAAGTGTCAACAAAGACACTGACCAAAAACAAATGAGTAGAATCAATGCACCTCGGGTCCCAGAGGTGGAAGATCCAAGAGTTGTCATTATGGACAAAACTGAGCTAACTAAATCAGACTTGGATAGGGCGGACGAGAGACGGCGGGTAAAGAAAGATGCTACCATGGCATTCCTCAGGGGAAAAGTGAACGAGATAGGAAGTTTCCTGCATCACAACAGTCTCCTTATCAAGGCAACAACATAGCCAAAGTGATCGTGCCGAACAAGAAGGCTGGTCTTGGCTATGATCCGTTTGCTCCCCTTGACAAGAATAACACTAAGTTGCTTAATGAATTTTTAAAAAAAGATCCATAAGTACTAATCTCCCACAGAACATTAAGTTGGTTGTTGTTGTTTGTTGATCTAGTTTTGCTGTTTCCAGGTCTCATAAAATAGCTTTTGATAAAAGACCACCGGGGCCAAGTCTGTGGTATTCCACCATCCGAACACCCCTAAAATGGCTCTACGACTCGGTAAGATTTTTAAGGTTTACTTGTGGAAGTCTTCTGGAAGTCTTCTGTAAGTCTTCTGTAAGTCTTCCGGAAGACGTCTTCTGGAAGTCTTCTGTAAGTCTTCTGGAAGTCTTCTGTAAGTCTTCTGGAGTCTTCCGGAGGACGTCTTCTGGAAGTCTTTTGTAAGTCTTCCGGAAGTCTTCCGGGGGACGTCTTCTGGAAGTCTTCTGGAAGTCTTCTGTAAGTCTTCTGGAAGTCTTCTGACTTGTTATGTCTTCTTGAAGTCTTATGCCTTGTTATGTTTTCAATGCAGCATATGGATGGTTATATCAATTTACTGAGGCAGCGGTTTCAGAGGCATCCGGAGCACTTTAGGAGCGAGACGCTTTACATTCTTGATCACGTGTTTAGCAGAATGTGGACATTCAAGTACCCAGAGTTTAAGAGATCAGAGCCCGATGTAAACGGGTTAGGAAGGATGCTCCCTGCAGGGAGTTGGGATTATTATGCTGGTTTACTACCTAGATTTTGCCAAACAAAGAAGGTTTGGGGATCGGATGTGGATGACATTTATGCGCCAGTGAACTTCAAGAATGATCACTGAAATGCTATTTGGGTGTCCATTCCAAACAAGCACATCACCATTTGGGACAGCATTATAAACCATATTAGACCTGCTCAACTCGCCGATTTAATGGAGCCTTTTGCCAAGATGCTACCTTATCTGCTTGTTGAATGTGCTGCATCCGTCGAAGAGCGAGTGAAATACACACTAGAGCCATTCACATATGCGAGAATGGCTGCCGGAGTACCTCAATGTCGTGCTGGTGATTGTGGTGTGTTCACTTTGAAATACATTGAGTGTCATGCTCTTGGAATGGAATCATTTCCTCATGGCTTATCTGATAAGAACGTCAAGAGCATTAGGGAAAAGATGGCTACTGACCTATTTAATGAGACCCCTGGCAACAATGGAGAAACCGATATTGAGGACTTGGATATGTATGATTGAACTAATCATTTTTAACTTGAACTAATATTTTGTAACCTTGAACTAATATTTTGTACATAATTCTAATTCTAATGAAAGAACCTATTCAAACACAATACATAAGACATAAGATAAGTTCATAAGACATAAGTTCATAAGACATAAGTTCATAAGACATAAGTTCATAAGACATAAGACATAAGATAAGTTCATAAGACATAAGACATAAGATATAAGTGCACAAGACTTCCAGAAGACATCCTCCAGAAGACTTACAGAAGACATCCAGACGACTTACCGAAGACTTACAGACGACTTACAGACGACTTACATAAGACTTATAGAAGACTTTAAGAAGACACCCTCCAGAAGACTTACAGAAGATATCCAGACGCCTTACCGAAGACTTACAAACGAATTACAGAAGACTTTAAGAAGACACCCTCCAGAAGACTTACAGAGGACATCCAGACGACTTACCGAAGACTTTAAGAAGACACCCTCCAGAAGACTTACAGAGGACATCCAGACGACTTACCGAAGACTTACAGAAGACTTCAAGAAGATATCCTCCGGAAGACATACAGAGGACTTTCAGAAGACTTGCAGAAGACTTACAGAAGACATCCTCCGGAAGACTTACAAAAGATTAGTTCTCACTATTTGGGACAATTTGGACGTGTATGACCAGGTTGTCTGCAGTTTGAGCAGCTATAATCCTTGTGTAGCTTCCACGGTTTGTGTCCTCTCATCCTAGATAGCTCCAACCAAGATTGCCATCTGGATTTCTTTTGTCGCCCTGGACCACGCTTTACATCTGGAGGAAAACAAGTTTGAGACTCAACTTCTCCACCACAAGGATATATATTCTGTGAGTATCATGCATACAAATATTCCCTCGAGTATAGGGGCACACAAGTGTTGCAATATGTCGATTAGCAAAGGTTCCAGCTGCTTTAGCATGCGAGCAAGGTATTTTCTCGATTCCATAGACACCACAATCACACTTACTATGTTCCAAATCGACAACACAGTCACGTTTGTCACCTGCCACAAAGAATCGATTTCCATCAATTGGTTGGACAGCCATCGTATCCGCTAACTCCTCACGAATCGCCAATAAGTATTCAACTCCCCGACTATGTTCAGTTGTGAGATTCAGAGCATCTTCTCGCCTTTTCCAATACTACCTTCCCAACTTTTCCCTTATAAACTCCAAAAGAAACACTATGGGAAATCCTCTTGCTCTCTTGAGAGCGGAGTTAATAGATTCAGCTATGTTGCTCGTTTTTATATTATACCTTTCTCCATGATAATGAACCCGTGACCATAGTCTCACGTCCGCTTCCTCCAAATATGTTGCCAGTGCCGGGTTAGCATTCTGAATCTCCTCCATGTAGCGGTTAAAGTCGAAGAGTGTATGAGCATAAGCAGCGCCTTTAACCAAATACAATATATGTTTCCCTTTATACTTTTGGACAATGTTCTGTTGTAGGTGATAATAACATATTCCTCGGATTGCCCAAGGGAACACCTTTTCACACGCGCTTTTAATGGCTCTATGCCAGTCGGAGACTATCATCAAAGCATGCTGATCAGATACACAACTCCTCAGTTGTGTGAAAAATGATTCCCAAGCATCATCATCTTCTATATCTACGATTCCAAAAGCCAATGGAAATATCTGAAAATTACCATCTTGTGCAACTGCAACTAACATAACACCTTAATACTTCCCACTTAGGTGAGTCCCATCCACCACGATGACCCTTCTCTGATACTGAAAACCAGCAGTAGAATCTCCAAATGATATAAATAGATACTTAAATCTATTCTCAGCATCAAGTTCTATACTAGTCTTAGAACCCGAATTTGCTAACGTGATTTGCTCCAAATATGAAGGCAGCCTCTCATACCCTTCTTCTGCTGATCCTCTTACCAATTTTTGAGCATGTAACAATGCTCTGTATGAAGTGGTGTAATCTAGATTCATGCCAAACATTTTCCTCATTTCATCTTGGATATGCTTCGGATTTAACCCATCAATGATTCCAACGCGATCTATGAAAAGCTGACCAACATACTTCGCAGTAAAATGTTTCCGGTGAGCCCGTCGTTCAGACACAGAACATGTATGAGTCTTCACATACTTTGTTACCCAAAACGTATTTGTTCCTTGTTTCACACTCGTTCTAAGCTTCCATTTGCACCCAGGAACACGACATTTTGCTACAAGTAGAGTTTTAGTGGTCTTGTATATTTTGAAGGAGAATTTATGCTTCACCGCTGTCAACCGCAACTCTGAAACCAATACCGCTTTAGTGATAAAACTCTGGCTGACATAGATATTGGTGTCAACTATCCCACTCGAGCTTTCTCTTTCATTAGCATATGTCTCTTTGAAATTCTCAAAACATATATCTTCTTCCTCTTGCTCTTCCTATTCCTCTTCCTCTTCCTCATCCTTAACTCTTCCATACTCACTGTAATCTCCAAACTCATCATCCACTTCAGCAACATACTTCTCCTCCTCATAATTTATATTTTGAGGCAAATTATCATCATCTTCCACTTCATTTTCTTCTTCCCCTTCATTTTCTTCTTCTCCTTCAACAGGTAGGTTTCCTTCAGTGTTGGCATCATTAACATTCCCCATCATGACTCGGCTTGATATGCAAAGACGTACAACATGTGTTTTACTTATCTTGATCAAGTTCTGAACTTGTTTATCACTTGTAACATGAATAAGAGGAGTATCATGAGCAATTTGTTGCATTAGTGCGTCTGGTAACAAGTAAGTTAAATCCACAACCTCGGCGTTCGTATCCAGGTTAAAATCTTCTACAGCCATTTCAACAAGTTCATCATGTGTAGAACCATCACTCAAAAAGAACATTCTCGCTCCTTTGACATTATCAACCACAAAATCCCAAGAATTATCTTTCATCAACCATTCTCCGTAAACAACAGGTAACTGAAGCATCATCTGAAAAAATCATATTAAAACACATTAGCAAACACACAACATCATATTAAAAAAATCTGAGAAGACTTCTTAAGAAGTCTTTCGTAAGTCTTTTGTAAGTCTTCTCACGAAAGACTTCTTAAGAAGTCTTCTACGTTTAGCTAGGAACATTAATAAACATAAAAAGTTTGTAACCTCATAATTATCATCATTTTAGTTATGAATTTCACTCAGAAGCCCCAATACACATTAATTAACAAGAAAATATTAAAAATTCGTTTTGAATTTTGAGAAAATTGAAGTTTAATAAAGATTGACGTAGAAGACTTCTTAAGAAGTCTACCCCAGAGAAGACTTCTAAAGAAGTATTCCGTTTAGGTCATTTTTGCAATTGTAAATTTACGAAGGAAAACTTCTCTAGAAGTCTACTCTGTAGAAGACATATTGAGAAGTCTTCATTTGTAAATATTTGCTTACTTTTGATTTTGAAAAATTCTCAAAATTCCCAGAGAAGACTTCCCTAGAAGTCTTCTCGGATAAACATGTTGGTTTTGCAATTGACCGAAATTTGTCAGAAATTTGACTTCTGTAGAAGACTTCTAGGGAAGTCTTCTTTTTTATAACATGAAGTCTTCTCAGCGTCGCCAGAAGTCTGTCTGGGTTACTTTTGCAATTGAGAATTAATAGCAAAACATTAAATATTATTGAGAAGACTTCTCTAGAAGTCTTCCGACGGAAGACCTCTTAAGAAGTCTTCTCTCGTTACCAACTGTTCGACCAGAAACCCAGAATAAAAATTGAGAAGACGTCTAGAGAAGTCTTCCAGCAGAAGACTTCTAGAGAAGTCTTCTCATTAATATTTAATGTTTTGCTATTAATTCTCAGTTGCAAAAGTAACCCAGGCAGACTTCTGGCGATGCTAAGAATACTTCATGTTATAAAAAGGAAGACTTCTCTAGAAGTCTTCCGCCGGAAGGCGTCTAGAGAAGTCTTCTACAAAAGTCAAATTTCTGATAAATTTCGGTCAATTCCAAAACCAACCTGTTTATCCGAGAAGACTGTTAGGGAAGTCTTCTCGGTTTTGCTTGTTTTTTTTTTGTAATCAAAGGAAAGTTGGAAGACTGCTGGGGAAGTCTTCTAGTCAAAACACGCAAAAGGTCAATTGCAAAACCAACCTAGGCATTGACCAGAAGACTTCTCTAGAAGTCTTCTTCGCGAACAGATCTGAAAAACAATATCGATTTCATACCTTGGACCGTCAGATGACTTGCTTAGGCTTCTCCAAGCACACAAAACTTCAATACTCAAGCTACCAATCCGTTACTCTATGAACATTACAAAGTTTGGAATAAAAATCTTGAGTTTTTTGAATGATTTTTTAAGGAAAGTGAAAGACATGTGGTTTGAATGCACAACAAATGAGATAGTAAGAGAAAAATTCATTTTTTTTTGTCATTAAGACCTTCAAATTGGTTGTTCATGGTAATTGGGAGATTGATGGCACTGGCAATATTGTAAATATTTGGTGAAGATAAGGATGATAGAGTAAAAGACTTATTTAAAAAAAAAAACAATGACATTTTTGTGAATAACTCGAAAATTTAGGGTGAATAAGGCAAATAAAAGTTCCAAAAAAATGGTGGGTTAGTTTTGCATTTGAGTTGAAATTTTGAGTCACTTTTGCAAAACACCCTAATATTAATAGTGCAGATTTTTATTTATTACTTAATCAACATTACTTTTTTTGTCAATTATGAAAATCAAAATGTAAAATAATTAAATTTTGAATATGGTTAAAAGTTCGCTATAGTTTGTTTTACTATTTTTATTTTTATTTTAGTTTCAATTGGTGAAAAATTATGTAGCCAAACACATAATTCAAAACATGTTTATGTGAATGATATAATAACTTAAATCAAAATAATAAAAATGTATTACCTTTATTGTCGCTTAATTTTTTACTCCATATAACTATTTTACTAAATAAAAAACATCTTTCTATTTCACTAAATTTATCCAAACACATAAAAATAGTCATTTTTGTTAGTTTACAAAATCAATTAGGCATGAATATTGAGTATATTTTCAGATATGGGTTGTTTCTTTCGGATATCGTTTTTTTAGATTTTGAAATTAAGTCCCGCTTGAATATTATAAATTTATGTGTGGGTTGCGAGTTGGGTCCTTACATGTTAGGATGGGTTCGACTCTGAAGTATATAAACCTAAAAATATTCAGATAACCAATATAGATTTGTACCAAAAATAACCATATTACCTAATTTGGTCCAAATCTTTTAAGTATAATTAGTTATATGACGACACATCTAAAATATATAACACTTATTATGAAAAACAAATATCAATGTATAAAAACTAATACATGCGCGGATAAAATCTAATAATATCGATTATTGGACATATAATAGAAGGTTTAACACACAAAAAATGATGGTTTAATTAAGACAAAAAAAATATTACAAATACAATATTTAGTACAAAATACAAAAAACGACAGAAAATTAATACTCGCGCAGTTGCCTGGATCCAGGTCTAATTTTAAATTATTACCGATACAAATAATGACCATATTTGGATTTGTATATTTGGAGTAGTTTTATGTAAATTTGGATAACTTTGAATAATTTTGAAAATTCTAGAAAATTTGTAGTTTTTTTTTTCTGGTTAAGGTGGTATATAGTTTTGGCACAACTGAAAAACAAAAATGCAACATGAAGAGACGCCAGGTACTCAAGTACATAGAAAATGTTGTATCGAGAACAATACTAAAGTTTCAAAAATTTAGTGCCATTGTCTAACCTTCCAAGGAGAAACAAATTAAGGAGTGGAGAGTGAGTCCAAAGAATTTTTATACATAATGCACTACTTATCTATAAAAAAAACCTGAAAAATGTTGCAACCCTTTGACAAAAACTAACAGATGATCAACCCCTTCGCTCCTCCTTGAGTGATACAGTATCTTTTTCGTTCTTTGGCCTGAAGCTCTTGATAGTTTGATCGAGAGAATGACCTACTCATTCGTCAACAAGCTTTCTAAGAAGAGCAACACTAGCTGCTTCTAAATTCTTCAAGACACAAAAAAAAAACAGTTGAACCAAACATATACTGATATAAAGCCCAAGTGTCCGGGTATCCGTTGGGTCTCAGATTAGGTATTTCAGATTTCAGTTCTAATTTGTATCACACCGTAAGTCTCATTCAAGTAAATTTGTAAATACAGGTCGGGTTCAGATATAACATATCAATTTTAGTTCTAATTTGTATTACATCCTAAAACCAATAAATTAACCAATCTACTTTTCATCATCAGCATCAAGCACAACCAAACATGAACATCTCTTCCTCGTCTTCTCTGCCCACAACGTCATCAATAGCCTTCACTTCGAGACCAACAACAATGGTACTAACAAAAGTAACAGTAGCAACAACCATCTCCATACATTTCCAGGGAAGAAAGAGCAAAGCAATGATCATATCATCAGTTACAACAGAGCTACTGGCATAACAAGAGATGAAAACTGAAAGCTGTAGGATATTGATACGTCATCAAGGAAGTAACAATATGTAATAGCAAATGAAGAAGTTGTTTATATAGAAAATTAAAACCTCTATCATTGTGGTCATTGGCATTCTCTCTCTGTCCATGGCCTGGACATAAGTATCCCTGCGGAAATTTTAGTAAAACAACAATAAGAAGACAAAATAAGAAACCGGAATCACACGGGTTATAAGTAAGTTCCAGTGATCATAATGAGCATCCAATATATATCACCAGACAGCACATTCCTAATCATTCAGTTTCACATTCTTCTCTTTAAAATCTGAGGAGCGGAATAGCTCAGAGCTTGAAAAATGTCTACTTGTGGACATGATTGGAGAAAACAAGGAATTGCTTGGCTGGATTGCTGCATAGAGCTATGATTCTGTTAATTCTCGAAGTGTCTTAATCTTTGTGCACGGTATGCTTTTTAAGATTAAGAAAATTATTTTTTCTAGGATAAGTATATATTCATAAAGGAAATCGTGTTTTGAGGCTGGTATAAATATGGGTCTAACAGATTGTATAATAATATACAAACCCTAAATGGGTATTTGCCTTAATCGTTTTTGCTCTCTTTGCTTTCTTCAAGTTTGATTTGTGTTTGTTCACAACATATTCTATTGTAAACAGATCTGTTTCTAGTTCTAAACCTCGTCCAACACCACAAATAGAACAATAACATTGTCTATGGCCTGATGATTCAGCTTAGGCTGGAGCTGCGTCATCTCCTCAAAAACATGAATGGCCATCGATACATCAATCTCCGCCGCCATCACCATCAAAGCTACATAAATCCTAATTTCCCCATTCATCAGTTGCGTCATAGTGATGTCTCGACAGGTGCAATACTAAGTAATCAAGCGGGGAATGGGAAACCACAACTTGGAGTCCTTCTCGAATAAAACTACTCATAGACACATTGGTAGCCGATCGGTGGAGACCATGGCCGTTGGTCGGATCTCAAAATCATGAAAGTCACGCCGTATGCTCGACACCCCTTAATCAACGAGGAGACGCTCTTCTGAGTGGACCAAGTCGGTAGGACTTCGCCAATTTTCCCTCTTTCATAGACGATCGAGAAAGCTCCGGTGGAAGATCCGCAATTTATTCGATTGTCCCATTACAATAGTAATGGAATGGGATCAATCGCTTGGCTGCCGCAGGCCCACCCGAGTACCGATAGGCACCTCTAGATCCATCTGGACTTCGCTCGACCGCCGTAGGTCCACCGAGCATTGTTCGACATCTCCATCGGGAAATCGCTCGGCACCTTCGGATCCAAACTCATTCGAGCGTCGTTCAACAGATCCGGACCCTTGAGAGCATCGGTCAGCCTTTC
The DNA here is from genome assembly GCA_905132885.1 of Moricandia moricandioides. NCBI lineage: Eukaryota > Viridiplantae > Streptophyta > Magnoliopsida > Brassicales > Brassicaceae > Moricandia > Moricandia moricandioides. The sequence continues at coordinate 139,398 of CAJHQQ010000326.1, read as the reverse complement.
CCTTCGCCACAAGATCTCCCTCAGTATCGCTCGCCGCAATCTCTTCTTCTTCATCTGCTGAACACCGCCCATCTCTGTCTCTCCAAGGAAATCCCTCAGTTCCACCGGCACGGTCAGAGTTAAGGCGGGCCTTATCCACCAAATCATCACAGTGATCCCTTATCACGGAGTCCAATAGTTGAGGACCGAGCAACGGCTCCCACGGAGAACTCGGAGCGGTCCGAACACTCTTACCCTTCTCAGATGCGGAGTATCTCTTCCTAGAAGAAGACATCGGTCGCCCGATAGTTGGCGACAGAGGGGTAACCGGAAAGTTTGAAATCGGCGGTGGAAGATCTAAAAATAGAAAAACTAGCGACGAGAGAGAGAGAGAGAGAGAGAGAGAGAGAGAGAGAGAGAGAGAGAGAGAGAGAGAGAGAGAGAGAGAGAGAGAGAGAGAGAGAGAGAGAGAGAGAGAGAGAGAGAGAGAGAGAGAGAGAGAGAGAGAGAGATAATACCTTGCGGGGATCCCTCTATTTATAGGAAAAAGGAAAGAAATCACGGAGCCCGAAGCCGGCATCATTATTAGGCTTATTAGGTATAGGAACTAGCCCTTTTCCAATGCAAATCGGCCCGGTTTGGGCAACTACTGAAAAAGTCAAGTCGATGAGAAGAAAGAATTGTTCAAACTTGTCAAATGACCGTTTGACAAAAACCATGATCGACAAACCGATCAATTTACATGGATCAATCAAAAACGACGAAAAGCCAAACATGTCGAGCGATCGACATTCCACCAGAAAAAATCTGGACGTGCTCCTCACTAGAAACCATGCACCAAGTGATATATCCGCAATCTCCTTATGAGTGACCAAGGTAGCGAGAAATATGAAGACGAGTCTGTTATCTCTAGAACCAATTCTTGCTACTTCACTATGAAGAGAGAAACTCTTCATTAACGAACTGGGGAGACTTACTATTGGAGAGGAATTTCATATCTCTCCACAAGGCCCAACGAATAACAAGAATCGGCCCATCAACGTCTTGAACCCAATAAACATCGACTCGATTAAGCCGATGAGTCGGCTAGAGGACTCCATCGATCGACTCATCTAAGAGATCAATCAGCTGATCAGTCGGCCAAGCTTAACCAAGCTTATTGACCAGCAAAGGCTTCCTTCTCTTCGATTCGAAGGCCCATTAAGAACGGGCTCAGGGCTTGGGATTTTAGGGCGAACAAGTTATAGGGAAAACGAAGAGGAGCATATATAAGCTATATAATAAGAAGAGGGAGGAAGAAGAAGGGGATCCGAAAAGAGACACCCTTAAACCGATTGACGACACGATCCATAGTTTTCCAAAGAACATTAGATCTACTCAATCGCTTTCATTTTTTCCTTTCGATCTCTCTCCCTTACGTTGTTTCGTATCATATACTGATCAATAAAACGTATTCGAAATAACCCAAAAGTCGAGTTTAGTTTCTTTCAATCGAACAAACCAAATTCGGATTCAACAACTGAGAATACCCATTTAGGCGTTTGATGGTCCCTCAGGCGGGACCATCTTTGATGCATTGCTCCTAGCAGCTTTGGATGCACCAGCCAAATTAACTTCTGCTTTCCTTTTAACTTGACCAACTTCTTTTAAGATAGGATTCCTGGAGGATCCAGCTGTTGTCATTGTCTTCTTTTTGGATCTAGCAATCCTTTTGAATTTTCCTGGTCTGTGCAGTTCTTACCCTTTGAAAGAGAGGCTCCGGAAGTATCAGTTGAAGAGGATGTAAACTGAGAACTCGTTGAGCTTGAAGAGTAAGGTAGAGACAATCGGGAGTAAACATAAAATGTTGAGGGTTTTATCCACTTTTCTAAAACACAAGAGTGCAACTGTTAAAACTTAAAAGATTAAAAAAAATTAACGCGTCGGCTCGGCTGGCTCGGCTTAATAGTTAGGAGTAAGGTGGGGGACAGGGGGAGACGAAACTCGACGGCAGAGAGATCCCAAAACCGCAGTTTCAGACGAAGCTTCGCATCTCCTCTGTTGACTTTACCCACAAGTCAATTCCAAAACCCTCCTGCGGATTCTTAAATCCTTATCTCTTCTTCTTCCTCTCTCACAGATCAATCATCTCTTCTCTCCGATCCATATGCTACGGACGATGCCACCATGCCACTTCCTCCGCCATCTCTTCTTCTTCTTATTGCTACTACTGTCACCATGGACATCTTCTTGCGCCGCTGAATCGCCCAATCTGATCTCCGTTTATGGACGAGCCACTGGCAGATCGCTCTTGTCTTCGTGAGTTTCTCTTAGGTTTTGTAATATGACCTTTTTGATGTTTTGCTTTGGTTGTGATGTCTTCTGTCTTGTATAATCAGTGAAGAACCAAACACGGAGCTTGTTGTTGATCTTTCTGGGAAAGTGTCCTTAATCATGCACCCATCAAACAAACCAATCTGGTCTTTTTCATCGGGATCACCCATTCATTCCTCGTATCAAGCCCCTCTTAGTGTTGTAAATAACACAGAAAACGCTACTGAGATAAGCAAAGCTTTCGTTGTAGAGTATATAGACAAGTCAGAGGTTACTCCCGTTGATGATGGCTATACTAGAAAGGTATAGTTTGATAATTTCATGCATCTCTCTTTACATGTTGACAGACTCTTTATCTTGCTCATTAATTGCAGACTATGGAGGATTTGCTTATGGAGATGCCGCGTGTAACTGATGATGGTCTGACTCTTGGGTCGAAAACATCTACTACTTATTTGGTTGATGGTTTATCAGGGAGGCTACTCCATGTTTATAAAACCACCCAGTCTTCTGGAGATACTAAGAATACTAATGTTATGGTGAAGCCCACTAGCACTGATAATTTGGTGAACCTACAGCTTCTTATCACGCGGACAGACTCCAAGCTAGAGCATTTTGATAAGACCTCGCAGAAGCCTGTTTGGAATCTGACGATATCTCACTTCCGAGCTGATTTGCGTTGTGATCTAGCTTTCAATAAAGACAAGAATCTCGGTCCTGAAATTCTTACTGGAATCTATATGCCATTGCGGTGTGGTGGTAATCACACTGACATCCGTGCGCTTGTTAGATCAAGAGTTTTTATTAGGGTGCCTCAAGATCAGCAAGTGAAACCTGAAAGTGGCTATGAAGCGAAAATGCTGCCCTCTACAGCAACCAGAGAGTCAAGGAAGTTATGGGAACATGCTGTGTTTCGCAAAAGTTTCAGATGGTTGCCGGTAAAGTTATTGGTCCCGTTATTTCTTCTTGGTGCTGTTATCTCTGTTTTCATAAAAAGATCTTCATCGAGCCGCGGTGATTTGAATGCAAAGTCTGGACCTTCCAAGAAGAAGAAGAACCGTAAGTCAGGTAAGGATGGGCAGAGAGATAGGCAGTCAGAATTTGAGCTCATTGAAGGAGGTCAAATGTTACTAGGCTTCAACAACGGTCTTAACGGTGCAGCTGATGGGAGAAGGATTGGTAAGTTGTTTGTATCCATTAGAGAAATTGCAAAGGGAAGTAATGGGACTGTGGTGTTTGAGGGTATTTATGAAGGCCGACCTGTAGCTGTAAAACGACTTGTTAGATCCCATCATGAGGTTGCTTTCAAGGAGATTCAAAACCTCATTGCATCTGATCAACACTCAAATATCATTAGGTGGTACGGTGTGGAGTATGACCGGGATTTTGTTTACCTTTCTCTGGAGCGTTGTGCATGCAGTTTAGATGATTTGATCAAAACCTATTTAAATGTCTCCATGACAAAAGTATTGGGAAGCAGTGAATCTACGGAAGCAGTAGCTGCGTACGAGATCAAATTGGATTCCTTGGAGGGAGTTATGGAAGGAAACAATTTGTGGAAAGTGGGAGGCCACCCATCACCTCTCATGCTAAAACTAATGAGGTTAATTTTGGGTTCGGACTCTATGCATATGTCATAATATTCTTGGATTAACAACTGTGTTATGCTTCATTTGAACATTGATGGTAGCGACCTTAGTTAGATGGTCTTGATAAGTGTAGGTTATGTAGTATTATAAAAGCTAGATTAATTTAACAACTTGTTTGCTGATTTGCTTGTACTTTTGTGATGCAGAGATATAGTTTTTGGGCTTGCCCACTTGCATGAGTTGGGAATAGTTCATAGAGACTTGAAACCACAAAATGTATTGATAAGTAAAGGGATGACTTTGAGTGCAAAGCTATCTGATATGGGCATTAGCAAGCGTCTGACAGGGGATATGTCATCTTTGGGTCATTTTGCCACAGGTAATTACATAATGGCCTTGTTGGTCAAGAAAATGTTTGTTAGTGTCCAAACGTGGTGGATGATTGTTGGCTGAATATGTTACTATGCTTATGAAACGATTATGAAACTATTTCTTAGATACATTTCCGTTAAAAATTGCAGGTTGTGGTAGTTCTGGTTGGCAAGCACCGGAGCAACTTCTTCAAGGTCGCCAAACACGAGCTGTGGACATGTTTAGTTTAGGGTGTATCCTCTTTTACTCCATAACTGGTTGTAAGCATCCATTTGGAGATGATCTTGAACGTGATGTCAATATCGTGAAGAACAAAGTTGACTTATTTCTAGTAGAGCATGTTCCCGAAGCTTCAGACCTGATCTCTCGTTTATTAAACCCAAACCCTGATTTGCGGTAATGGTCATTTTCTTCTCTAATGACTCAAAATTACACTCAAGAAAACCCAAATGTTTATGTGCTGCTTTATATTTGCAGTCCTAGTGCAACAGAAGTATTACTCCATCCAATGTTCTGGAACTCAGAGATGAGACTCTCTTTTCTCCGGGATGCTAGTGACCGAGTAGAGCTTGAAAACAGAGAGGCTGATTCTGAGATCTTGAAAGCAATGGAGAGTACAGCTCCAGTGGCTATAGGAGGGAAGTGGGATGAAAAGCTAGAACCTATCTTCATTACAAACATCGGACGATACAGGCGTTACAAATATGACAGTATTCGCGACTTGTTACGCGTCATCAGAAACAAATTGAATCATCACCGAGAACTTCCTTCAGAGATACAGGTTTGTCTTTTTAAGTAAAACCCTCAAAAGACTGTTACACACGAGCTTAAACTGATTGTTTGAAACTTATTATGTCCTAGGAACTTGTTGGAACGGTTCCAGAAGGATTCGACGAGTACTTTTCTGTTCGGTTTCCAAAATTGCTGATTGAAGTCTACAGAGTCATCTCTCTGCATTGCAAGGAAGAAGAAGTATTCAGAAAGTACTTCAAATGCAACAACATATAAATAACCAGTTCGCTCTGCAGCCCTTGTTTGTAATCCATGTTTGTTATTGCTATGTAATACATAAATTAACTGCTATCTAAATTAATTGCAACATTCTGACATGCATTACTAATATCTATGTATATTTATTTCATGTAACATTTGTTTTCAAACGACATTCTGCAACAAAATAAGATTAGTAAATTGAAATGTTTGTTTTCATAGACTAGCAGAAAGAGTACTTACAAAGTGGATGTAATATTCAGGATCAGTACAAAAAAAAAGAGACAATCTCCAAACCCGTTCATAGAACTAAGAGCACTAGCAGTGGAGGTTTCTCACACCGTTTCTTCTAGGGAAGGGCAAAAAACTCAAACCAAATCAAACCTACCTAACCCAATCTTTTTTACATAATCTAATTAATTTATATTTTATTCAACTCGAATGATTTGGTTTTAAATCAAACCAAACCGATAACCCAATATGTTTTTATTTATTAATAAATTATATATATATGTATATTAACATATTATGAGTTTTAGTTAAGGTTCTGTTTTTTTCTTTTTTTAACTTCTATGTTTTTTAACTTATAATACTCTTATATATATTCTCTAGTTTCAATCCTAATATTTAATACCTAAAGATTGTATCAAAAACAAAACCTAAAAACTATTAATCATCCAAAATCATGTCGATGTTTTGTCTCGTAATTCTCCAATTTTAATTGTCTAAAGGTAAAATTATCTAACATAAATTCTTCTAGGATAAATAAAAATGAAAGGTAGATGCAAATAGTCTTTTAGTAAGTTAGTTATTTTTATAATCAAACTAATACCAACATATTTTATAACCAAACAAAACTACATAAACCAAACCAAACCAAACCATTATAAAATGAACCAAACTAAATTTAAACTAAACTAAACTAAATTTAAACAAAATCGAACCAAACTAAACTCAAACCAAACCCCGACTAAAACTACTTTGATTCTGATTGTGTTGAGTTTTATAAAACCTAAATTAACCAAACTAAACCGAATTCAAATCGATCCTGAAACTAAACCGATGTGCACATCCCTTTCTTCCCATTAAATTACAAAGAAAAGTAAAAAAAACAAAAGAAAAGAGATGATAGAATGTGGCGGGGTTATTATATGGCGGGGCTATATATTCCGGGCATGGAGTCTTCCTGGTCCCTTTTCTTCTGGTAGTCGTAGCTTGCTGGAACTTGGTTGCTACTGCATCTTCCCCTCTTATCGAGGCGCTGGTGGACGGTGTTTGTCAAGGTCTCGTCTGTGGGGTTCGTCCTTTGGATGGTATTTTGCTGTGGAGGCATCTACTTGCTTCTTCTCTTCCATTGTGTTGTGGTTTGAAGTATCAAGACGAAGCAGTGGTTTCGATCTACAGCTCTTCTCTTGCGAGGAGGTGACCATTCTCTTGCTTGTAGGTGGTTGAGCTTGGGTACACGAGTGTCCGCGTGTAAGAGCTGTGGGTCCTTTTCGGCGTCTTCCCCTCTTGGAGTTTCAAGATTCGATCTTGTGCCTTGCTTTCTCGTGTTGCTGGTTCCTTGTGACGTTTGGGTGGCTCGTAGTTATTGTTTCTCTTTTCGCTTTGGTCTTGCGTTTGTTCTGCCGAGCTTGTACCCTTTGGGTTTGTGGTTGTGACCTGTGCTGGTTTATGGTCTTCTCAAGTCTGTGTTTCTTGGGGTCAGCTCGAGCATCTCTAGGTTCTTCGTAATGGTCGTTTGATCGTCGTTGCTATGGAGCTCAATATCAGCTTCCTTGGTTCTGTAAGCATTGCAAGTGGCCTCTTTTATGTGAGTATGTGGTTTGGTTTTTATATTTCGAATGTGTTAGTATGCTTCTCCGTTGTATGGGGCTCTGTGTTTGGGATGATCGGTTATGAATTCCCAACTTTTGGCTCTGAAAGGATTGCATTCCTTGTCAGCTTTGTGTTGTAACAATGGATCAAATGTTCTAATAAATTTAACAGATGACAAAAGAAAAGAGATGATAGAATGTGAGGGACGTTTCTTCCGAAAAAACGTTTGACTTTTGTTAAGAGATTATTCTAATAGATGTCACATAAATAGTGGTCCATCTTCTTTGTTTTAAAATTCATTTATGTTATTACATAATATTAATATAATATTGATAAGGTATTCTTGGTAGTAAATCTACCACTAACATCACTGGTTTAATTTCTCAACCAATATTTTTTTTTCATCAAAGTAGAATAATTTACTATATTTTAGGGCCAAATATTCACATACACCCACAACAATATAAAGATATCTAAACCACATGATTCCACAAAAATGTTAAAACCTACACACTTTATATCTCCAAAACGATATCACAAAAAGGAGACTAATCAACTAGAGGATCAGCTTTTAGCATTTCTCAACCAATATATTAGACATAAAATAATAGTATAATTTAGTATTTTCGTTCAAATTTAAATAAGAAAAAACAAACTTAATTATGCGATGACACATAACAAAAAAAGTCTCTCATAATCTTCATATCTCTTACTTTTATCCTCTTCTTTCCTCCTTTGTGATATTAATTAATTAATTAATTAAACTAATGCTGAGACTTTCTTCTTCATACTTTTATTACAGATGCTCTAACTTTACATACTTTCTTTCATTTCATAATTCTTGCACTTTTACCAAGAATACAACACATGTTGATTCTCTTAGTAAAAATATAAAGAATACACAACAATAAATAAGATTTTCTATTCTATTTTTGACAAAAAAACATTTAGAAATTTGTGGGTATCTAAGCAAACGCTCAACTCATATTTTAAGAGAGATAATACTGATGATTAGTCCGGTCTCGAATTTTTTAATGAGGTATTAAGTATGGTTCCATATTCGTCAAGGCAAGACATATTTGTTATTTTAAAGTAATTAATGCTATAATGAGATAAAAATAAATTTTGGAACTAATAACAAAAAATGACATTTACAAGCTTGTTTTTAGATGTGTTAATGAATGTTTTTTGAAAAATGCTGATAGAATGCTCGGGATTTTCAAATTATGTATATTTTTCGTGACATTTAATTTTTAACTAGTTTAAGTTTTGGATGACAACGAAGATGTTTTGAAGATTAGTTATATATGTTTTTTTAACTACACGAGAGAAAATGACATGTCAGGCTCAAGTCTCCTTTGATAAGGAATGGCCATGGTCGCTACTGCTTCTTGGGATATAGATAATGATAATGGGGAGTATTTGCTCTTGGCCGATGCCAATTATAATGGGGAGTATGATATGCACTTGATCTTAACCGAATCAATGCATACACATGTAATATAGGAAAATTGGAGCTTTGTTCTTAATATGATCAGTTTTGCAATCAACTGAAACCGTTTAATGAATGAATGAATTGGCTATGCCATTTTGGATATGAATATGGTGGATTGGATGCTCTACACCAATTCACATTAACATACAATACTCATTAAAAGCTTGTGATGTAAATTTACCAGCATTATCAAGCCTTATTTTTTTAATGGTTAGAAAAATGCATTCTCAACCTTATTATTGGGCCAATAAACTTTGTGAAAGTCGTATTTCATGTCGTCAAAATACAGACATTTGACATTCTACTGGATGCATCAATCAATACCATAAAATACTTAAACAACCCGCATGGTGGGTGGACAAGACCACATATATCACCACAAATTCTTTTCAAAAATATTGGTGATTCCTTCCTAACGTTTTCTAGTGATGGCCGAGTTATACGTTTTCCTTGAGAACTTGCATTAATGTAAAATCGTACATTTGCAAAATTCTTTTGTTTTTCAATGGATGAGCATTTAAATTTTGCACTATTTTCTCATCAACTGAACCAAAATGTAATAACCTCTCATACCAGACTTTAAATGTATTAACTCAGTCATGTTTTGTTTTTATACAATATAATCGAGAATATAACCTTCTCATTACAAGAAAATATGGTGACGTATTACGACTACAAATGTGTAGTCGTAATTTTACGTCGACGTTACAACACCATTACGACAAAATCAAAAATTATCGTAAATGAGACATAAGCTTGCAACAAAACTTTTTCGTCATAGAGTAGTCGTAAAGTAACGATTTGTTCACGACGACGTGTAAATGTCATCGTAAATAAGTTAATATTTTACGACTAAGTTACATCAAATATTTTGCATCTAATTAACAACCAAATTATGAGGAATATATAAAAACGTGATAAATGTTTGTATTTATGGTTGGTTGAAATGTTAGTAATGTAGTTGTTAAGTTGAAGTAAAGTTTTTGATGTAGTAAATTCTTTGTAATATTTCCACCTACCAAAATCAAAATTTTCTTATAAATATGCTTTCCTCTCTCATTTTTAAGATGCAAAAAAAAAAAATGAGTAAAAAATGTCTGATTGTGTCAATATCTATGAGCTTCAGATTTTGATGTATGCACATAAATATTTTGTGGGAATAATGACAAATGAATTTCTCAACGAGGCAGATATATTCATGACCAAGTCGGAAACACGCCTCTCACGCAAGAAATGTGTAAAATGTTATGTCCATTTCTTAAGTGCAAGAATACCTAGTTTGGTTGTAGTAAAAAGGTTTGGAAATATATAGTAAATAGAGAATTTACCCCACACTATTACATTTGGTTTCACCATGGAGAGGGTGATAGTAAGAATGAAGCTAGTAGTAGTAATCAGTTTGAAGATGTTCGTAATAGAGAAGAACCGAGTCATTTGCATTCTGAAAGTAGTTACCCTCAAAAGGATCAGGTGGTAGATCATGATAGGATGCATGATATGGTTACATATGCATTTCGTGAAATAACCTTAGTAGTTGCTGCAGAAGTGGGAAATGTAGAGGAGTAGAAAATGTAGAGGGGTCTAACTTGGATGCAAAAATGTTTTATGAAATGCTAGCCGCAACTAATCAGCTTTATGATGGGTTTAGAGAAGGTCTTTCTAAATTTTCATTGGCAACTAGGATGATGAATATCAAAACTGATCATAACCTACCTCAAGTTTGTATGGATTCATGAGCTGAGTTGTTTAAAGAGTATTTGCCTAAAGATAATTTGTGTGCTGAATTTTATTATGAGATTCAAAAGCTGGATCATAGTCTTGGCTTAACTTCGTAGATGATAGATGTGTGTATAGACAATTGTATGATTTACTAGAGGAAAGATGCGGAATTGTTGGAGTGTCAATTTTGCAAGAAATCACGATATAAACCGCAATGTCGTGAGTGGAATAGGGTACCGTACTAGCGGATGTGGTATTTACCTATTACAGATAGGCTGAAGAGATTATATCAATCTGAAAACACAGCAGCAGAGATGAGATGACATGTGAAATATACTCAGAAGGAAGGCGAGATCAATCATCCCTCAGATGCAAAATCGTGAAAAAACTTGAATTCAGTACACTCTGTTTTTGCAAAAAACATTTGCAATGTTTATCTTGGACTGTGCACAAATGGATTTAGTCCTTTTGTAATGTCTGGAAGACAATACTCGCTTTGGCCAGTTATCATGCCATACAACCACCTGAGATGTGTATGGAAAGGGAATCCTTTTCATGAGTATATCGATACTTGGGCCTAAGCATCCAAAGCGGTCCCTCGATGTTTTCCTACAGCCTCTGAAGAAGAATTGCAGAAATTGTGGTCAATAGGGGTGTAGACATATGATTGTTCAACAAGAACAAACTTTACAATGCAAGCAGTTCTTCTATGGACCATCAGTGACTTTCTTGCATATGGGATGTTATCAGGTTGGGCTACGCATGGGAGGCTAGCTTGTCCTTATTGTATGGGAAGCATAGGCACATTTTAGCTGAATTATGGTAGGAAAACATCTTAGTTTGATTGCCATTGGAGATTTTTTCCCATAAACGATCCGTACTCTAACGAAACAAGACATTGTTCATGTCAAAAGTGGTTGTACGGGACATCTCTCCACCATATTTATATGTAGAGGATCAAGAAGGATATTGATTACTATGGTGCACAAGAAACAGTCTTCAAATGGGGTAATTCGCATACTCCTACAAATATGGCTGATGGTTACGGGACACAACAAAATTGGCACAAGAAGAGTATATTTTGAGAACTTCAATACTGGAAGGATCTATTTTTGCCACACAATCTTGATGTGATGCATATAGAGAAGAACTTATTTGACAACATCTTCAATACATTACTGAACGCCCCCAGGTAGACAAAAGATAACAAGAACTCAAGGTTGGACTTTCTTGCATTATGTTCTAGGAGTGAGTTGCATATTAAAAAAAAGAATATTTAAGTTTCCATTTTCAGATTGTCAGCAGAAGCAAAGGCAGCATTTTTCAAGTCGTCGTAACTTTACTACTACATTACGACGAATCCAAAATCATTATATAAACTTGAACAGTCGAAGCCATTTAGTTTTTCCTCCATCTCTCTCTCTCTTTCTCTCTCTCTCTCTCTCTCTCTCTCTCTCTCTCTCTAACATCCTCCCATCTCTCTAAGGTAGTTTTTGCTTAGTTTTAGGTGGTTAGTTTAGGATGGAATTAGATTAGGTTTGGAATTAATTTAGTATGAATTAAATTAGGTTTGAAATTAGTATTAGATTATTTTTAATAACGGATTAAAATTGTTTCTAATCATAATTTCATTTTCTTTAAACAGATCAACGATATGGCTGCTGGCGGTAGGAAGAGACTTAGGAAAACCAGACCCTCCTATGCATTTACAATTCTCGGTGGGCAAGATGATCTATCAGCTTCTAGCTTTTGGCACTGCATCCTCCCAGGAGTTTGTCCCCGAGAGCCAATCTCAAGGAAGATCACCGCAGACGTCTCACCCGTCTATGCCTCCTCCTCCTCCTCCTCCTCCCCCCACCGTCATATGTGCCTCATGCTCCGTATGATCCTTTATACCACATCCTGTCCAAGCTTCTAATGATGCTGCCCCAACTCCTAAATCTGCTCCGGCTCTTGAAGCTGTGATGCGACCCTGATAAGCTATGCAACCTTGGACGAGCTAAGACCATCTTATGACACTGGGGACAAGCTGAAACCAGCTGAAGTGAGTGTATATGCGCTTGGTGAGCTGGATGATCTAAATACTTAAGTGAGTTGGACTGACACTCACCTTGACGAGCTGAGCAAGCAGGTTCGATCTTCCGAGCTGGTTCGACCAGCCGAGAAGCTGGAATGGCTAACCATATTTCTGATGAACCAATCCCATATCTAGAAGGTTCTAATACATATTCATGGGTCAAACTACTCAGATAATGTAAGGAACACGTTTTGGATCAGTTAGCCTTTTGTGATTTGGTTTGGGCTGAAATAAGGATCCAAAAGAAGTTGCTTTGTTTTTCTGGAAACGGATTTCGACTAGGCCTTACACAAGTGATTCATTAGCCCATTTTTCACCAAGAGAAGAACAAGAGAGCTCCAGGAGAAGTCAAGGTCGTGGGAGGCCAAGGAGCAGTCCAAGTTTCAGTCACAACAATAATTTAGTCAAGTCTTTGTTTGCAATTTTCTATGTCTTGTTTTAGCTGTCTTTTTGGTTTCTACAACTTGTAAGACTATAAAAAGAGGCCTAAATGACATAAAATAAAGAAACCATTTTGATTAAGAAAACTTGTTTGTTGAGAGTAATTCTCTTTGTTATTTTGTAAAATTTTGATTTCTTAGTTTGTAGTATCTAAGAATCAAACCAGTGTATCAAGGGTTATTACGCAAAATCTTGTGTGACCATTCTATCATCAAAGTTTGTTGTGAAGTGTATAAATATTTCAGGTGTCGACTTCTTACACTCTTCAATGTTTCTAAACTGATCATTATTCGGAGGTTCCACCGGCTATCTTCTTTGAATCGCTGCTAGCATCATGCATTGGGTTTAATATAACTTTTTTGGGTCTACACGTGACCAAGAGGCTTAGGATTATCCCATTACCACCTTGGATTGAAATATATTAGAAAGATCCGAACCAAGTCATCCATAAGCTTAGCCGGGATCCATCATTTGGTATCAGAGCAACACTCCCAAGCTCAGTAATTCTTTATTTTCATCTTCTCATCTTTCCACCATTTCTTAAACAGTTCTTCTCTATCTATCTGTTTTATGGAAACCAAGCCAGCTTGGTAACCTTATTTTTTTTAAAAAAAAAGAAAAAACAAAAGAAAGAAAAGAAAAAAATGAAAAAAATAAAGAAAAGGATCGAAGAGAAATCCGATCAGACTGAGGAGAAATCTGGTCACAAGCTTGGTAAAATCGGTTTCCAAATTTTTTTTTTTTGCAATCTGTCTATATTCTTCCTCTTCTCTTGATTTACCATTTGATTCTTTGGTTTGGCACTGAGATCGATTGTTAGTTCCCTTGGAACTTGGAGATATTCACCAGAGAATCACTTGTGAGAGAGATAAACCCTTTTGAGAGAAACACCTTGTGAGATCTTGTTGCTTTTTACGTTTGTTAAGTGACTTCAGGAAAAAGATGTTTGGAATTCAAATAAGAAGAAGCCAGGAGCAGATCCCACAACATGACCGATTCAATTCTTCTACTAAAGCTTTGTTTGAAAAGAAGCAAAATGTTTTGAAATCAGAATATACAAATGCTGCTAACAATTCTTATTTTGTGCAGGAAAGGACACAGCCAAGAAAAGCACTGGAGAGGTTTACTATCAGACACATAGAGAAGCCTAGACCATCCAGGTATGAAGCAGTTCATGACCATTGCGGTGATGATCAAAGAAGTCACCACAGATCTAGAAAACTCGATGATCAGTTCGGTATAAACTAGCACTATGATGACTGTGAGAAAATGTTGTTCCCAACACCTAAGGCCGTGGAGGAGAGCCATAGAAAGAGTACAACCATGTACAAATTCCTAAGAGCTGAAGCAGTGAGCCAAAGGCCAAGTTATTCTAAAGAGAAAACGGCTAGACCAAAGACAAAAAAAGAACCGCTTTCACCACTTAGCCAAGGAACCAGAGGTACTTCCAAAACTTCTAATTTTATTTGTGCTGATGAATTTATTAATTTTCATGGAAGTAATCAGATTACAAAGGACGTGCCCATGGTGATTAAGAACAGCAATGAAGAAAGTAATGAGCAACGTGAGAACTTGTTCATGACCAGAGTTTTGGTTCAGAATAAAGTGTGCAGTGTGATTATCGATGGAGGCAGTTGTGCCAATGTGGAAAGTTCAACAATGGTGAAGAAGCTTGGTTTGAAAACCAAGAAGCATCCACAGCCTTACAAGCTTCAATGGTTGACAGATAATGGAGAAATTAAAGTGACCAGACAGGTGTTGGTATCCTTTTCTGTTGGATGTTATGAAGATGAAGTTCTTTGTGATGTTTTGCCTATTGAAGCCAAGTTACTTATAAAGGACTCACCAACCAGTTCTCATTCATTTTCAAAGGTAAGAATATCATCTTAGTTCCTTTGTCTCCATTGGAAGCTCAACAAGACCAGGAACATTTGAGCAAAAAGAAAGGTCAGGCTGATAGTAAAACAGTGAAGCCACAAACCTTTCTCAGAAACTCCTTGCAATCTAAGTGTTTACTTCCCTCTTCTCATTCTGATGTTGTGCTTGAAAATAAACAAACTTGTGATGAACTTAACCATCTTGAACCGGTACAGGGATTGAAAGAAAACCCAACAGAAGAAGCAAGAAAGAGTTCAACACCAGGGAAACTGTTGGAGCAATCATCCAGCACTGAACCAAGGGCGATTCCTCAGTCAATCTCCTGTCAACGCCAAAAGAATTGTAAGGATCATGAGTAGATTGTCTCTGCTCCTCATGAAAACGTTTGGATAAATAATTTTTCTCTGTGAGATCATGTCTTTACTTGGTTGAAAAATGTTTTGCTTGAGCATATATCCTTCCATGACTTGTTTTCATTGAGCTATGCATTGAAAGAAATTTGGAGTGGCAAAAAGCATGAACCGAAACTGCTTAGACCAGAGAATCAATTTGATTTCGTTCAGTTAAGAAGTTTTTGAAGTTGGGACTTTCTCATTCTTTTCCTAACAGTTTCAATAAACTGCTTGATTTTAAAAGAAATAAGCCAATTTTTGGCACTCAATTTACTTGCTTGATGTTTACACACATGCTTGATGATTGTCCTGAGAGCTTGAATACTGTTTTTGATCCTTAAGGATAGAGAAACCCTTTTATTATTTCTTTCGCAGATTTGATGTGGTTTCTCTAGTTGTTTTGAAAGCACATGATAAGCATGATCAATTCCCAAGAGGAGCAATCACAAGAGGTCGACAAAGAACTTATGTATCAAGAACTTGGAACTGGAAGTACTTGAGGAAAAACAACTTCAATAGTCCAAGGAAGTTTTATTATGAAACTTTACTCCGCTTACATACTCTTCTACTTGATCATTTGCTTAGTATCTGATTTTTTTCCTTTTGATGTAGGAGATACAAATTTGAGGACAAATCTTTTTAAAGGAGGACGGGATGATGCGACCCTGATCAACTATGCAACCTTGGACGAGCTAAGACTAGTTGATGACACTGAGGACAAGCTGAAACCAGCTGAAGTGAGTGTAGATGAGATTGGTGAGATGGATGAGCTGAATACTCAAGTGAGCTAGACTGACACTCACCTTGATAAGCTGAGCAAGCAGGTTCGATCTTCCGAGCTGGTTCGACCACCCGAGAAGCTGGAAATGGCTAACCTTATTTCTGATGGACCAATCCCATCTCTTGAAGGTTCTAAGAATTCATTGGCCAAAATACTCAGATAATGGAAGGAACACGTTTTGGATCAGTTAGACTTTTGTGATTTGGTTTGGGCTGAACTAAGGATCCAAAAGAAGTGGCTTTGTTTTTCTGGAAATGGATTTCGACCAGTACACAAGTGATTCATTAGCCCATTTTTTCATCAAGAGAAAACCAAGAGCGCTCCAGGAGAAGTTAAGGTTGTGGGAGGCCAATGGGCATACCAAGTTTCAGTCACAACAATAATTTAGTCAAGTTTTTGTTTGCATTTTTCTATGTCTTGTTTTTAGCTAAGTCTTTTCGGTTTTTACAACTTGTAAGATTATAAAAGAGGCCTTAAAACCACAAAATAAGGGGACCATTTTGATTAAGAAAACTTGTTTGTTGAGAGTAATTTTCCTTGTTCTTTTGGAACATTTTGATTTCTTAGTGTGTAGTATCTAAGAACCAAACCGGTGTATCACGGGTTATTCCGCAAAATCTTGTGTGACCATTCTATCACCAAAGTGTGATGTGAGGTGTATAAATAGTTCAGGTGTCAAGTTCTTACACTCTTCATTAGTTCTACGTTGATCATCATTCGGAGGTTCCACCGCCTATCTTCTTTGAATCATTGTTAGCATCAGACATTGGATTTAATATACCTTTTGTTGGGTCTACATGTGACTAAGAGGCTTAGGATTATCCCATTGCCACCTTGGAGTGAAAGATCTTGGAAGGATCTGAACTAAGTCATCCATAAGCTTGGCCGGGATCACATCAAGCTGTCCATCCGGATTTGATGGTGCCACCGGATGCACCATACGCTAAGTTTACGGTCGAAGACCTCCTCCAAATGTCTGGACGAGAAGATTTAGGCATCTTCGACCCCGATCAACCACCCAACAATTTTTTGGTAATTTTTAATTATTCAAGCTTTAATTGCATTTATTACAATTATATATCGGTCTATTTTTTTTTTTTGAATTTTTGCAGGTTTCCAACGGACAATTGCCTAGTATGGAGCGATTCAGATATCATCAAGGCAAACTTCCTAGAACTGCATCCAAACTGGTCTCTTACACCGGACCATGTTCGGAAGACTTGGTTCAAGTTCTTTGCGATAAGTTTTAATTATTAAAAATTATTATTCTGTTTTGAAATTGATTTATTTCTTTTTTTAATGATTTTTCAGAAAAAAATGGAATTTGTCTATTGTTTTCAACAAGCAGGTGAAGATAGCGTTCAACGCTAAGGCGATGGATTGCCTGAAGAACCTTGTTGGCGATTGGAAGGAGAAGTGGATGGTTCTAGGGGATCACGCAAAATTCATCTTCATTAGTTTTTATGTTTGGACTAGTCTGAAGGCATATTGAAATTTTCCACGGTCATTTCCAACGTTCAACAATTGCTCTGAGGACCGGTTGACGCCTGATCCTGATGGCAATTTTCCACTAGTCCATACTTCTGACCATTAACCCCAACCACACTCCAGAAGAGTAGGCAGAGATAGAGCAACATGTCGACATAGTTCCCAGCTCTGCGATGACCTAATAATTAGTTTTTTTTTGGTTTTGAATTTTGGATATTATTATATTTTGGTATTATATTTTGGATATATATGAGATTTTTATTTAATTTTTCAAAATTTAAGAATTTAAGAATTTTCTATTTTACAAAATTTCAATTTTAAAATTTAAATTTTATTTTTTTCCTAAATTAATAGAAACGATCGTAAATATTACAAAAAATTAACATAGACATTCGATTTAAAGTATTCTTAATTGTTACGAATAATTTACTTCAACAGTAGATGTTAATTTGTCGTAATATTTACGACCGTTTAACATGATTTTAATCTCTACTATTTACGACTAAATAATGACGATACTTTACGACCAATGTACGACTAACTGAAAAGATTAATTTTACATTTGATTTACGAAAGTTTCTTTACAAAGAATATTGTTAGTCGTAACTATTACGATGATTTTTTTCATTACGACGAGCTAGTAACGACGAAATACATATCGTCTTTATTTCTTCGTAATATGTCTATTACGACGAATTAATGACTAAATGTGTAGTCGCTATGCTCCTGTTTTCTTGTAGTGTCTTAACTCTTCCTATATATGTTTACTCTCGGATGTAAAGCAAAGATATTCAATGCCATATGTGCTCATAGTCTCAATATGTTATCTATTTCTCTAGATATTCTTAAAACTTAATAAATTTGTATGAGACTTGGGGAAGTTAATACATCACTTATTTCAAATTTTGTTCCCCTTGGCATTGACAAAACTTACTCTTTGAAAGCCCATTTTTTTTTGCACTACTAGATATTGTACTTACGGTTCCAGTGTAATCTTTTATTTTGAGACTAAAGAAATATTTCATATATTTAATTATTGTGTACGTCAACGCACTATCTACAAAACATATATCTCCATTGCGAATCTCAAGATCTTGCCTTTTAAATTTGCAAATTCATAAAATATGAATTGATATCAATATAAAACATAACATACATACATGTATATATATAAAGTAGGTTTTTCTTTTCTTATGACATGTAAACTGGGGTTTGCTGACACATGTCCTCATGTATTCTTTCTTTTTATATTTCAGGTCCTTTTTCTTTTAGAGTATTGCAATTTGGCCAAGTAATTTCTAATTTTGCACTTCTCTTTTTGGATTGGTTCCAAAATTTCTAATACTAATCATAACTTCTAATGCACACAAATAACTCTTAAATACAACTCAAAGTACTAAAATGATCAAAATATGAGGCATCACATGCAGCCTCCCAATTTTCTCTATATTTAGATTAGAAGCTATAGTCATTATATAGATCTAAATGATCACCGAGTTTTCTCAAGAGAAAAGATATAGAAATTATCTAAATAGCCGTGTCTCTATTTTCTGTCTGATTAATGTCTTCAAACTAGAACTCTATAGGTACATAAAATATATGAGGAAAAGACTATTTTTGGTGAAGAAAAATATTCTTGTTTTTCAGTAAAACTAGTAAAAAAAATTAAGGTGTCAGCACACAATAATTTAATTTGTTAAGTTATAGCATCCAAATGGCAACATGCATAACAATTACAGTGCAGTTCTAATAGTAACAAAAACATATATAGATATCTAAAGATTTTTATTACTATACTTACGCTGCAGTGCAGTTTGTAAATATTTGAAGCCATAATCCTTTATTTGTTGTTTTAGGTATTTGAGATTTTAAAAATCAATAAAATGGGGTAACAAATCGAGAAGAAGTTAAAAGAGCATTTATTTTTTGTAAATGTATATTTTTTCTTTTAATTTCAGCCATTGAATTAAACATGATCTAATTTGATAGGTATGACTGATCTCAGAATTTTAATTATCTAATTCTTTTCACAATAATCAATATGAAGTTTCATAATCTATTTTACTGCTCACCAAAATTTCATTTCTCTTTTTTACTATTTTCTATTGTTTCATTTTCAACTTTTATATATATATAAATCCTAATATAATCAAACTAAGAAAAAAACTAGAGTACAACACATAATTTAAACCTAAAGCCTCCACAATCACAAAGAAAGCAAAATGTTATATTAACACTAATCAATAAAAGTTCGGAAGGAGATCAAGAATGAAGATTAACTTACCTCACTTTACCATAGAGTGTCTTGGCCACAACAAGCAGAGGCAAAAAAAGGGTTGAAAGATAATTTTGAGACAAATAATCCCCGAACACAAAGGAGCGTGATCAAAAACCAAGGTAAAAAACCAAGAAATCGAGTCTTCAGAAAAATAATCAGCGGAAGGCCAAACTTACCATGAAACATGAAGACACATGCCTAAAGCACTAGAAGAACAACCATCAACTAAGAGGTAAGAAGCACCTCACAAACTAAACAAGCACAGAAAAGGCACCCATACTAGAGAAGAACCACAAAGCTCTAGATAGAAGGGATCAAAGCTACAAGAGACTTACTCCGCACACCTATACCAAGAGAAGCATGGGAAGAAGAGAAACAACTTGAGGGAGGGAGCATGGAATCCAACCACCAAGAAACCAGGGCCCAAACTTGAGACCATAAAAAATCTTCCAAGACCACAGAGCATACACAGAGGACAACACTATCCAAACATGGAGTGGCAAATATGGCATAAGGGAGAGCCACCAAAGACACGAGTAGCAATGAAACTGCAACAAGTGAGAGAACAAAGAGGGAATGGGAGACAATACCAGCAAATCGTGGAGCCATCCTCGAGCTATGAAAGAGAGCATAGAATTCAAATCACCAAAAATCAGATTTTGAAAACCAAGACGAGCAGGGACTATCGACGACATGCGACGGGAAGACAATACCAAAACGACTAAACTCTGACCCAAAAATCAGAGATGAAGTCTCTAACATCATCCGGAATCGAAGGAAGAAGATAATCATCCAATATTTACCGGAACATCCTACAACACTGTGAGAAACAAATGTACAACTAGGAACTCATAAACTCGATCTACAACAAATACGAGATAATCTCACAGGAGAAGAAGAAGAAGAAGAAGAAGAAGAAGAAGAAGAAGAAGAAGAAGAAGAAGAAGAAGAAGAAGAAGAAGAAGAAGAAGAAGAAGAAGAAGAAGAAGAAGAAGAAGAAGAAGAAGAAGAAGAAGAAGAAGAAGAAGAAGAAGAGTACAAAGGTGAGAAACACCACACACCTTAAAGGTAAACAAAATATATAGATGCTAATGGCTCAAGATCAAAATATGGGGAGAGGAAAAAAACATTTTAAAAGAATAATGATCAATTTTTTTTTAAAAAAAATACAATTTTGACGCTGAAACCGTTAATCTTAGAATCAACAAATGCCTAAATGCAAAGTTATTGAAATTTAATATGCTTTACATCAGAGATTCACTTCACCACTAACAAGTACTACTATAAACACAACAACACATTATTGAAAAAAAAAACACAAAATATATTATCCTATCACCTACTACTATATAACACAATAAAAACACCAAATATTGTTCTTAATGAAAAAAGACGACCACATAATTACACCATCCAAAAAATCATTTTCAACAAAAAAAATATATATTTCATACGAAGCGCGGACACACCCACAATATATAATCTAATACAGTAAGCATTATCTTCTTCAGGAAAATAACCATTATATCGCATTGATTTTATTACTCATTGATACTCTCTAGATCAACCAGAAAGTCTGAAACGCCGAGTTGAGTATCATCATTAAAATCATAGGAAGATGGCATGGGTTCATCATATTCGAAGTTTGTTTCACTTCCTTTATCTTTTGACTTGGGATTCTTGATACATATCGGCTAAATGTTTTGGCGTATGGAAAACACGTATCCAATTCTCTTTCATGCCGTATCTGTAGCAAATCTTTCATTTGCTTTCTATCATCCCAACCACTTTCATTTCAGTGTAAATTCTTATTAGTTATTTTATATAGGGATGAAATCTTCTTCTTCATCCTCTTCTACGACCATAATAATGATCTCCACTGTGTCCACGTCCTCACCAATTATTATAATTGTATGATGCGATATTCGCGTTAGAGAATGAAGCATATCAAGTGGGATGAGCATGAATGTTTAACGTCACGAGCTGATTATTCTTCTCCACAATAAGGATTACGTGCACCAACACCGAGTATCAGGTATATCCATTCACCCAATATTTTGTTGGAAAATTACATTTTCATGATGGAATGTGGAGAGAGTTTTCTTAATCATATCATAATCACTTATATTCCCTTCACATAACATCATTCTTGATGTAATTCCAGACATCGTATAATGATATTCACTAAAACATTTGTAGTCCTGGAACCGGAGATGAATCCACTCGTATTTGGATTTTAGTAAGATCACATATTTATGGTGATCAAACCTCTCTTTTAAAGATTGCAAAAGATTTTTAGGATATTATTTTTTAATATATTCATTTTTTAGACCATCATGTATATGGTGTCATAAGAATATCATGGCTTTTACTATTTCTCCTTCGACACTACTTTTGATTCATCGATAGTTTCTAAAAGCTTGCTTCCTTTTACGTGCATCTTTACACCTATTGTTTAGGTCATATAGTTATTCCCAATAATATCAAGGAAAATAATTTTGAGCTTTTTCAAATTTGACATAATAACTGTATTCATAGAATATCATAAAAAAATATAATAAATACATAATTTAAAGGTATAAATTAATGACTAATTTTCAGCGGCTAGAAAGCTATTACTATTGGAACTCGATAAAAAATCCATTCAGGTTACGAATTTAATGTGTGGGAGGTCCCTTGGATTCCTACAACACTAGCTAGATCGGCATGACCTAATGTTCTGGTGGTTCATCCAAAATTACTTAGTGATCTTATTAATGACGAATGAAAGGACTGGGGTGTTGGGTTACTTGAAAATATGTTACCTAGGATGATTTACCCCTAGTTCGTAGTTTGTCCATAAGTCAGAACAATAAACATGATACTTTTTGCTGGAGCTATACAAAGAGTGGACAATCCACAATTAAATCTAGATACTAGTTAACGCAAAATATACTGAAAGCTTATGAAGAAAAAAAAATCTTGGAGCCACTGTAACAAAACTTTAAGTCCTTGATTGGAAAATAAAAGTCCTCGAGAAGATACACCATCTTATTTGACAACTCTTAACATGACATGTCGCGGTAACTAGAAACCTGAAACGTCACCATATGAGATGCGATAACTATGTCCAAGATGTGGAGATCCTGATGAATCTTGTACTCATGCTATTTTTGAGTGTCCACCAGCTCTACAGGCATGGTATTTGTCATCAACATCATGCCGCAAACATCTACACATATATGAATTATATTTTTTCGAGAAAGAATAGTATTGAGGATCCAAAATCTTGACAGACATCCGTATATCTGGATAAACTGGAAGGATCGGAATGATAAGCTATTTAGAGGCATTGATAGGGATGCCTTCAAACTAGTCAGATATGTGGAAAATAAATGCCAAACTTTGTTTAATTCAAATGAAACGATGCCTTCGTCTCTGCAAGATCGTCATAATATGGAACCACAAGACCTAAGCCTTGCAAGTTGCATGTATGTATGTATGTATGTATATGTATGTATGTATGTATGTATATGTATGTATGTATATATGTATAGTGGATTGCTCATGGACCTCTCGACAACTCAGTTCAGCGAATGTGGATGAGTTTGGATGGATAACTTGGGGAAGATTCAACTAATCGGGACATGCAACTTGAGACGACGAGAGGCTGCTTTGCATACTGAATCGAAAGCACTGCGATGGGAAGTGGAAAGCATGATCCAACATTTGACATGTCAGAACGGATTGCAAAGATATGATTGCAGGGATAAAAGAGCCTCTTGTATGGTTAACTTTTGCAACATAATTGGATGAGATAAAACATTTTCAATCATGATTCTCTGACTTTCAAAATTTCTTACATCCCGCGAACACAAAATGGAACGGATGATTCTTTAGCTAGAATTACGGGATCTTTTCATAGAGATCTATGTTTCATTGGTTGTTCTATTACAACCTAGTTACCAAACCAACTTTAGTTTAAGTAATATAATTACCTTTCGTTGTCAAAAAAAATTAAAGGCAAAAATCTAAAAAAATGTAATTTCAATGCATAAATAAATGGAAAATTTTAAACAACATAAATAAAATCAGAAGCATAACGTACCACATGATCTGATGAGACATAGTCTAACTATTGATCATTTTTATTTCCAATGAGGTAAAGCTTTCCATATAGTCTTAGGGGACATAGTATATTATATGAACCATTTAATATTTACGCATGCAAAGCCTATCACGTAATCCTGTGATCGTAAAGACATAGTCTATGTACCATAACAATCAGTTGAAAAAGACAATGTTTATCATGCCTATAATTTAAAAAAAAATATAAACAAAGAAGACATAACTTTCACTCCAAAACAATAAAAATAATAAATAAAATATATTAAAAATATAAATTAATTTCACTTCACTAATATGAAAACGTCGTGTTGACAACATGTTGTATATTTTAAATTTAATATATATATATATTATTTGTATAATAATAATAATAATAATAATAATAATAATAATAATAATAATAATAATAATAATAATAATAATAATAATAATAATAATAATAATAAAAAAGAGTTTACATATAGATTTTTTTACATTTTGTGACACTTTTCCACTTTTATATTACACTTCAAGTTATTTAGTGCTCGAGACACATATTATCAAGTCAGAAAGACTCTTAGAGCATAAACAAAGGGGGTTCTTAAGGGGTCTCTTAGCGGGTGAGACCCGCTAAATCTCTTAAGAACCACCTCTTAAATCTCCTATTTAAGAGATGTTCTTAGTTGGGTTCTTGCATTGTTCGCGGGCCCCACTGACACGTGGCGGCCCGTGATTAATCCGTTTTTATTTTTATTTTTAAAGAAAAAAAATTAGTCTCTTAGGGTTGATTATGCTCTTATGTCTCTAAAACAAAACACTTTGTAACTTAACCAAATTTATTAAACATTCTCCAACAAAAAAACATTAAGTCATTCCCCCTCCCCCACCTGATTTATTAAAACATTAAACATTAACAAAAAGCTTCACAAAAAGTTTATTTGAGATATTTTTTTAAATTTTTTTTGACATAAAAAGTAATTAGCTAAACATGCTAGATGACAAGATGAGTTTTCACTTCACGTTCACGCCACGCTAGTACATGTGAACGTGACAGATCATTTTTGTGGCTAGCTCTGTCTTTAGAGATTTGCATTTATTTTTGTCATTTGCATCTCAAGTTACGTATGAGCACGTGGATCTGCACGTGCCCAAGTTGTATCCACTCATTTAAATGTAAAATCCAAAAATAGAAATAGTAAATTTCTTGTCTTACCGTTCGGACTTCATATAATCAATCATATAGGTTTTATTTTTATTTCTTTGTTTTCAAAAAACAAATCAGAAAAGTACCAAATAAATTGATTATTCTTACCGTTTCGTTTAAAATGTCAGTATTTTTAATCTTATCCTTAACTGTTTTATTATTTTATTTATTTTGTTAATTAATGAACTAAGAATTAATGGCAAGAGAAAATACTAATTTCTAAAAAACATATACTTCAATAAAATAAAATTGATCAAAATTAATAAAACATAATGTTATCAAAAACAGAAATGAGTTTGAAAATTTATTGATTAAAAAAACAAACTATTAAAAATAATAATTATTTAATAAACTAAAATAAGGAAGATAAACACTATGGAATATTCAAGAGCCAAATTTGTGATAATAATTAAGTTCATTATTTTGTCTTAATTAAGTGATTAAGATTCATTATTTAAGACCATAAATAAGGTTATTTCCAATGGCTTTAAAAACCGGATCGGACCGGCCGGTCGAACCGGTCCGACCGTGACTCGCTAAAGAAGCCGAGTCCGGTTCGATTTAAAACTCGGATTTAAGAAAAACCGATAAAACCGGCAAAAGAACCGGTAAAACCAATGACCCGAGTCAACTTTAAAACCCAGTTCTAAAAAATTAACATATAAATAATTTATTTTCAATTGTTATTAAAATTTAATATTTCATATATTATTCTTATTTCATATTTTCATAAAATCTAAAATTTTAATTGTATAAATAAATAAATACGGTAATTTAAACAATCAATTGTTTGTTTGTTTTTTTCAATTTCAGTTTTACATAGTATTCACTTGTTTATTGTATATATAACTAGAGTTATGATTATTGTTCATTTCTCTAGTTAATAAAGAGAAAAGAAAATATATTATATGTAGAATTATTTTTTAGACCTATATAATGTAAATATATGATTATATATATATATATATATATATATATTTTTTTAAAAATTAGAAACAGAAAACCCGGTTTGATCGGTTGAACCGGTCCAACCAATTAACCAGTAGGTATACCGAGTCGTTGCCCGGTTCGGTTTTCAAAACATTGGTTATTTCAGAAACAAGATTTGACCTAATTTTATTCAGAGTCTAATAAGGACCACTTTTATCCATACTACTCTCTTACATATAATTTTCAAAGTAGAGACTCTAGAATATCTAAAAAAATATACTATTATTATTTTATCACAATTCATTATCTAATTAAAATGTAAGAAAATAAAAAACTAGGTGTATAATAATATCGCACATTTCTGTTGGATATTTCAAATAGAGTTATTTTTGGATTAATTTATAGGGCGAATTTATAGGTTCACTCCCTACATGCTAACTAATAAAAATCTGTCACCTATCAAAAAAAAAAGACTAATTGCAAAAAAAAATTGCTATTGCAAAATTCGAAACCCTAAACCTTATATCTCAAATTGTAAATACTAAACCTTAAATTTTAATATTAACATTAAACCCTATAATTCAAATTATATGCACAAAACCCTAAACTCTTAGATTAATCCTAAGCTTTGAGTTAACTCTAAACCTTGAGTTAACCCAAAACCTAAGATTAACCTTAAACTTTAGGGTTAACCTTAAACTTAGAGTTAACTCTTAACCCTAAGCCTTAGGATTAATCCTAAACTTTAAGATTAATCATAAACTCTAAAATTAATTCTAAACCTAAAGTTAATCTTAAACCTTAAGATTAACCTTAAAATAGTATAGAGTTTAGTGTGTAGAATCTAAGCTATAAGGTTTAGTGTTAATTCTAAAATTTAAGGTTTGATGTTTAAAATTTGAGTTATAAAATTTAAGACAATTAATATTATTTTTTCTCTTTTTTTATAAATAAGAAATGAGACATGACAAATTTTTATTAAATAATATTTAAGAAGTGAATCTATAGGTTCACCCTAAGAGGTGAATCCAAGAATAATTCTTTCTTTCATCACTTTCCAATCTTTTCATTTCAAAATTGTCTAGATATCCTTTGCAAAACCCTTATGAAAGTGCCCCAAAAATACCAATTAAAGAGTTTCTTAAATAGTTAACAAACCCACAAAAAAATTGAATCAAATCATTGGATGGGTTTCTATGAGAGAGATTTAATTGGAAAAAGAAAATGTCTTAAAGTAAAGAAACATAAAACCATATTTAATTAAGTTAGTGAGTTTCTTCGGTACTTAACCACTAAAATTTTCTTGAATAAAAAAGAAAATGTTTAAAACAAAAGAAGCATGAAAGACTATCACTTTTACTAAATTCGACTCTCAGCTACAAATCCCAACAATACTAAACATGAAAGACAAATCACTTTTATTAAATCCAAAAATAGCAATTAAAGAGTTTCTTAAATAGTTAACAAACACTCGCAATGATTCAACAACTAACATATACTACTATATAAAATCTACTATGTATCTAGCAAATACTATACAAGTAACATAAATCCAAACACATTACCCCAAAAAGGCAGAACAAGGAAAACAAGAAACAACATTCTGATTCTACTGAATATGGCAATGCTTCTGAATCTGCACTTTCTTTACCTCTTTTAGGTAAAAGAGTTGATATGAACGTACACAACTTTGTTTTCTGCTCACACACATACATTCCTCTGACTTTAGATCCTAACACTCTCATGATAGCCCTGCTATGATCTCACCTTAGCCACACCACCATAAGAATCTCCCGTCTGAGCCAGGGAGTTGGTGATGACTCCGTTTTCTTGATCCTTAGAGGCACAAATGCTCAAAGCTAACTTCTTTAACTTCACTCTTCCTCTTCTTTTCCCCAATGAGCTACTCTCTGCCCTTGTTTTCTCCTTCCCATTCACTCTTGTTCTGTCTACTTCATCATCAGTAGATGTATTTGAATCTACAACACCAGCAACATCATGCCCCTCGTACATAGTACTACTATTCACTACCCGATTCTCATACGTAGCTACACTTTTTAGCTTCTTGTTTCTATGCCCGGTCAAGACTCTAGGGGAGTTGTTTATAGCTCGATTCAATCTACGCGCTAAATCCTCATCTTTCGAATACAGAACATGAACGGGGACATGTTTCTTCTGCTTGTTCTTCCTCTCCTTCACCGTCTCAGCCGGAAAAGAAGCGAACAGTTCCAACGCACTCTTGGCTGCAGCTACTGCCTTTGAAGCAATAATGGCTTTCTCATTAGCTGCGGCTCTGGCCGCCTTTGCGATCTTTACCGCTAAAGCAGCGGTTGCTTTTAGCTCCTCCGGAGACCCACTCTGGTCGTCGTGGAGTTGGGAAGTCAACAGATTGTGGAGATGGGTCTGCACAACGGTGGAAGCAGAGGAGGAGCCGTTCGAATATGAAGTAGAAGAGGAAGAAGGAAGAGGAGAGCTCGGAGAAGAAGATCCATTGCCGTTCTGTTTCTTGAATCCGGCGAGTAGTCGCTTCCGTGGAGGCAGAAGCAAATCGGAATCAAGCTGATTCACATCGCAACCATTTGTAGCCATTTTTTCAGACAAATCTCTCTCTCCGATCAGTTACAAACCCAGAATCATGAACTAATACCAATTAGATCATAAATACAAGATCAGAGTTTAGTAAACAAATCAGAATGAACAACTGATACATAATCAAAAAAAACACAAGGACATCTTGCAATCCAGCGAATCATCAAAACCCATGATACCAAAAGCAGAACCTCGATTATATGACAGTCAGAGACAAGAATCAAATTACAAAGAGTGGGAGATAAAGAAGCTGTTCTGCGTACCTGAAACCTATCTTTTCCCTTTATTACAAGGTGAATTCACGCGCTTTTTGAAGTTCTGTTCATCGGAGAAACAGAGGAGACAATACAGAGAGGTAAAGAGATGAGAGACAGAGATTAGGGTTTTCAGAAGAAGGAGAGGAATGAGGAAAGGAAGGAGATGAGATTGTTTGTTTCCAAATCTCTGATCCATTTTCATTTTTATATGTAAACCCTACGGATCGAATTTATATTTCTCTTAATTATTACGTTTTTATCTTCTTACATTAACCTGTCTCCATGACAAACGTGAAACAGACAATTTAACCGGTGTCTTTTTCCGTTTTTATTACATTCCGTCCACCTATATAATAACCGCCTTCTTAATTTTTTTTTGAAAAATTATTACGAACAATATAAGTTAAATATCACTTTTTAAAAATATATATTATCAAAAATATATTAACATTTGAATTTACAATTTAGTGATTATTGTTTAGGGTTTAGTGTTAAATGAGTGAGGTTGAATTTCTAAAATTTTAATAAATATTTAGAAAAATTAGTTAAGTGTATTTTTATTAAAAAGTTAACGTATTTTAAAAATAATCATTTATTAAAAGTAAATTTAAAAAGTGATATCAAATTTATGATACAAATAAAATTTTCCCAACTTTTTAAAGGAACTACTAAAACCATCTCTAGATGTATTTTACTTTACTTTATTAATTTCAATTTGAATTTACAAAATCATTGTGAAGATCATTAGTAATAAAGATGAGAACATAATGGTAATAATGGAAGGAAATATTATGTTGGAAACCTTGTTTTGCCACAAAATCTGAACCAGACTACCATCTCTTCTAGTCCAAGCAAATTTGACATCATCAAACTGTTGTTGTCACCACATCGAGGACGGATTCAGAAGGCAAACCACTCATACGACTGTTTAAAGTATATTGTTTTAGGAGGCATATTTTTGGTTTGGTTATTTATATTAAGAACTTTTAGTAGTATTTATATAGAAATATCATTTATAATTCCTTGAATAATAATAATTATAATTATATATTTATTTTTCTTTTATAGATTTTTATTAATAAATATACTAAATAAGTGTACTCCTGTAGTTAGTTTTAAAATGTGAAATTTTATATTCACAAATTAATTTACAAAAACTATGATTGACTAAAGTGAAATATTTATGATAATATTCACTGATAATTCTATGTAGTTAATTTGATATAACTATGTTTACCAATAATTAATGTAATTGAATGAGTTTGTAAAGGTTTAAGGGTTTAATGTGATTTGTATTATAGATATATATACATATATATGACATTAAATAAAATATAAAAGACATGATATTAGATAAATCGGTTTCTGGTTTCAAACCTACCTGGTTGGGATAATTAATAGAAGTTGGGGATTTGGTTTAAATTCTTTTCTTTGCATTTCATTTCTTTCACGTGAAAAATAACTCCCTATCTGAAGCATGCACAATAGGAGCGGTTACTAAAGCTGTCTTGATCTCTTTAAGGTGTTAAGACGTTCATGAGTAAGCCAAGTTTAACTTCTCAGCAAAGGAAAGTGGTGAATGGCCTAGCAATCTTGCTGAAATCTTTAATGAATCTTATGTAGAAATCATTGTGTCCCAGAAAATTCCTCACATCCTTCACATTGGTAGGTACCAGCAATCCTATCGTATCCTCGATCTTGGTTTTGTCTTCCTCAGTACCAGCTGCTGAAACCTTTTGTCTTAGAAAAAATCGCATTAGTAACCATAAAATAACATTTCTCTCAGTTCATAACTATATGTGTAACATCCCGAGTTGTGATATATGAAAAAAGCTTAAGAGAATTGATTTGGCTATCTATGTCACAAAAGTTGACTTACCTTTTTTGTCACACATCCGTTTAGAGCTCCAGTGTTAAGCGTGCTTATGCTGGAGTAGTGAAAGGATGAGTGACCTATCGGGAAGTGATTCGCGGTACCGTGCGAGTGAGGCCAAAACAAAGGGAAAAGTCGAGTGGTGATTGCAGGGACAGTAAACAATGATTTCAAACCTTGGAAAATTTACGTACCGACCATTGGAACGGGATGGGGCCCACGGGCCAAGAGAGCGGGCGCGGGTGGCCCATTAGCCGTGGGTGGTTGGGGTGTTACAAGTGGTATCAGAGATGGTTAGCCATCTCGGTTCTGACCTGAGAGGCGTCTTGATACCTGCGTGTTCTTTGGGAGGGGGTGAATTGTAACATCCCGAGTTGTGATATATGAAAAAGGCTTAAGAGAATTGATTTGGCTACCTATGTCACCAAAGTTGTCTTACCTTTTCCGTCACACATCCGTTTAGAGCTCCATGGTTAAGAGTGCTTATGCTGGATTAGTGAAAGGATGGGTGACCTATCGGGAAGTGATTCGCGATACCGTGCGAGTGAGGCCAAAACACAGGGAAAGGTCGGGTGGTGATTGCAGGGACAGTAAACAATGATTTCGAACCTTGGAAAATTAACGCACCGATCGTTGGAACGGGATGGGGCCCACGGGACGAGAAAGCGGACGCGAGTGGCCCATTAGCCGTGGGCGGTCGGGGCGTTACAATATGCTTCTCTTTACATCTAGCTAAAACCTTGCATAAGTTGTCCAAGTATGGCACAAAATCAGATCCATACATTTAGAAATCATTCATAAAGACTTCCATGAAATCTTCAATCATATCTGTAAAGATAGACATCATACATATCCAAAAGATAAAATGAGAATTACAGAGCCCAAAAGGCATTATGCGATATGTAAAATTACCATATGGACAAGTAAAAGTTATCTTCTCTCGTTTATCTGGATATGGATAGGAATCTGAAAGTACCTTGAGTATCCATATAGAAAGCAGTAGCATGTATGGGAGATTTACTACCTCTCCAACATCTGATCAATGACAGGTAAAGGAAAATAATCATTTCTTGCAGCATCGTTCAATTTCCTGTGATCTATGCACATCTTGTGCCATGTAAGAGATTTCGTTGGAATTAACTTGTTCTTATCATTCTCCACCATTGTGACTCCTCCCTTCTTAGAAACCACATGCACTAGACTGACCCAATTACTAGCTGAAATTAGATAGATAGCCCAAGATTCCAGGAGTTTCATGATCTCCTTCTTCAAAACGTTTGTAACCTCATGTACTCTGAAGCTTTATCCTGTGGGATCTTTTCGAAGTTATCTTGAGTCGAAATCTTTTGAAGGATGCCTTAGCAATTCTGGGCATTGATTCCAAGGTTACCGTTTATTACAGATAATTTCCTATAAGTATTGGACTTTCATTCCTCCTTCACTTCATACTTCTCCAACTTTTCATATTTTTCTTTGAGAGCTTTTCTAAACCAAGATGACTTCCTCCCACGATGAGCAAAGAAGAAATGTTGTGAGGACATGCACTTTCCTCCAAGTGAGTTCGTCGGGTTCTCCTGTTCCTGATGGCATCCCGAATCACGTGGCCGAGTACCTTTCTTTCCAGGAAGAACTGACTTGCCGCGATACTTAGATGGAGGGTTCCCCCCTGTCGACCCGTCAAATTCCCATGTCTCGACTGGCGTCTTGAATCCTGCGGCCGAAATACCATCCCCTTCTTTGATCATTCCTGAAGGCGGAGTGGTTACTACTCATGCGCCTATCATGGACAATGTGGCACAACCGTCGGGTTCTTCCACGACTCCGGTACATGTTTCTGATACCAAGCAGGCTTTTGAGTGAATGCCTTCTCCCCCAACCAAGCGGGAGATTGTTTTGGGGTTACGTGCCCCTAGCGCCATTCTGAGTGTCATACCGAGGGGTTGCAAGAGGCCTAGTGTTGATCCTGAGATGGATAAGAAGAGAAGGTGTGTTAAAGGTGCCGTGGCCGGACCTTCACCCTTAGGAGCTTCTAGTTTGGGTTAGAGGTTGTAGTTATGCGCCAAAGTTTTTTCAAGAATCTATTTTATTGTGTTAGATCATTTCTCATTCCTCTTTTTGTCTTACGAAGTTCGTATTTTACGGGATGATTAATGACTGCGGGTCTGAGGCTGCGAAACTCGCGAAAGAGCTTGCTGAGTCGAAGGAGAAATTGTCGCAGTTTGAGGTGAAGTTGGAGGTTATCAAGGATACTCACTCCCTTGACGTATCATGGTTGAAAACTCGCATTGTCGAGTTAGAGAGGGATCTCGGGAAGACGGAAATCTCCTTTCTCAAGGAGAATAAGGCTAGGAAGGCCAAGGCTTCAGAGTTTCTCCACCTGCAGCATCATATCGAAAGTTGAGGAGGCTCGACGAGCCGCAGGATTGCGAAGGTTGAGGCTGAGCTGAAGGGCGCTCTATGTGCCGAGTTTCAGACTCGTCTGGCAAAAATTGCCAACTCCCTCGATTCCCTGATGAGTGTTCGTAGTAGGGACCTTGCTCTAGCTGCCATCGAAGGAGGGATGAACGGGATTCAGCTGTTTCAGGAAGGAGAGGCTTTGTCCTTGCAGGATGAAGAGGCCAAGTTGTCTGCTCGTAAATAATAGCTAGAAGTTGTTGAGGGAGACTTCAATTTGCTATTCGCCAGTCTGAAATACGATTGTATCCTTTCGTTGCTTCCTGAGGAAAAAGATCCCGTGGATTTCGAGCTTTCTGATGCGGTTGAGGGAGACGGAAACGACGCGGCCCCAAACTTGGATGAGGTGATGGGCAAGGGCGAGGTTCCATTTCCTAGAGGTTGAGTGAGGATGTAGTCCCGTTAGGGACGTTTTGTGTTTGTGTTTTCGTTTGTGTTCATTCTGGCCATGTGTGGCCATGTTTTCTGTTTTGGGACTGGCCGTGTGTAGCTTTGAATCCCTACCGCTCGGCGGTTTTATTAATAAACTAGGTCTTTTAGTGATAATGAGGGAAAGAATATGAGTTGTCGTCTCATATCTAACTTTTAGCGGATCGTTACATTCATTGTTCTTCTTAGATGATAGTACTTGAAGATTTTAGTTCGTGGAGCCTCATGAACTGACAAATATAAGCGAAGAGACATGTTTTAGAATCTCGTATCAGTTCTTCGATACAATGCCTTGTAATGTTTGAGACCAGTGTGCTGGGTTTAGGGAAAGACCTAAGCTTACTACCGGTTTAGGGTTTGCGATGACTATTCGGCTTAAATCATCCGTTGTAGTTTTTACCTGATTTCGTCTCAATATTAAAGTCTTCAAAAAGTTTTCAGCTTATATGACTTGCATCGATCGGGAACCAAACATCTCTCCGAAGACAATTTTGAAGTCATTTAGAAGTGCTGAACAAAGTTTTGGATTTCTTTTATAGCGCGCTATTATCTTTGTGCCGGGTATTCGAGAGCCTATATCCATGATGGGAGATGGCTAAGCTTGTTTAAGACGTTAAAGTTTCTTGCTGTGATCAGTAACAAAAAGAAGGGTAAGCGTTACCATTTTGTGTTTCGGTGAAAGATACGTGTTAAGGAGATGTTGGTGTGATGAACGTTTTTTTTTCTGAGATAGAAATTTCATCGAGGAAGATGTTTATTATAAAAATGATTCTTTAGGCGTTTTGCGATGTCTCGCGATGATGAGAACCAATTTTTTCTTTTGTATGCCGCGTTTTGTGTTCGAAATGTTCGCGGGCTAGGAGAGTTTGCTAATTTTGTAAATTTTTTTCATATGATATCCGTTTTTGGGTATAAGTGTTGCGTGACATGGAGTATGTTTGTGAGAGGTGTACGAGACATTTGGAAGTTGGACCGCGTTTTCTGTACTGCTGATTTTGTTTTCAAAAATATCGAGTTCGAGCGCAAGTATATTTTTAAAATGTGGGAGCATACAAATATACATATACGTATCCACTCCCCCCCCTTTTGGAGATGGGGACAGCTGAAATCGTTTTGCGATGAGTTGCCTACATACTCCTTTCCAGGATCAAGCCGTCTCGTAGTTTAGACGTGACTGCTTAGTGATAGTATTTTTTGAGATGCATCGCGTTCCAGGTTCACGGAATTTTGACGTCTTGCATGTTGGCGATTTCATACATACCTTGTGGGAAAAAATTATAACTTTGTGCGGTCCTTCCCAATTTGCTTCGATTTTCCCGCGCTTCGTTCGCCGGTGTTTTGGAAGACTTTATGCAAGACTAAATCGCCTTCCTTGAATCTGTGGTTACGTACGTTTGAGTTGTAGTAATTTGGGGCCGCTTGTTGGTATTTTTGAATCCGTATGAGGGCTTTATCGCGGCGCTCGTTTATGAGGTTGAGATCATTAAACAACATCAGATTGTTCAAGTCTTCTCGTTCATGGAGTAGCCTTCTGCGTATTCGAAGGAATTTGACTCCTGCCGGGATCATGCATTATGATCCGTGTACGAGGGCAAACGGGGTTTCTCCCGTGGCTCGTCTTGGAGTCGTTCAATGCGACTATAAGAATCCTTCGAGTTCTTCGGCCCATCAATCCTTCTAGGCGTCTACGTTTTTCTTAAGTTTGTCTAGGATGGTTTTGTAATAATTTCAGCCTGGACGTTGCCCTGTTGGCATCTGGGAGTTGACTTGGTTAGTTATATCTTCAATTTTTTGGAAATCTCCTCGAATCTGGTTGAGATGAACTGAGACCCATTTTCTGTTACGATCTTGTACGGGATTTTGTGTCTACGGATGATATTTCTCCATACGAAACTTTTGACTTAGAAGTATTTAATGCTTGCATATGAGTTTGCTTCGACCCATTCCGAGAAGAAATATGATAAGACTAGCAGTAAGCCTTTTTGTTTAGATTTGTGCATGGGACTGACAATATCCATTGACCATCGCATGAACGGGTATGGTGCTATAATAGATGAAAGAACCTCCGCAGGTTGATGGATCATTGGCGCATGCCTTTGGCATTTTTCGCATTTTCGTGCAAATTTCTCGCAACCTTTGATCATCTTTGGCCAATAGTAGCCATGGTGTTTTATTTTGATTGCAAGGGATCTTCTGGCAGATTGATTTCCACACGATCCATAGTGGACCTCTTCGATGATTTTCTGGGCTTTGTTTCCTTCGACGCAAGTCATAAGTGGTCTGGAGAAACTCCACTTGTAGATTTCTCCGTCTAGTAGGACATATCGTGTGGGTTGGGTTTTGATATTTCCGGCTGCCCACTTCTCAGAAAAGAGTGTTCCGTCAGCAATGTATGCTAGGATTATTCCCATCCATGGTTTTATCGTAGCTGTATTCAGATTTTTCAGAATTTTCTTTGGGTTGGATGTCAACTTCGTCGGCGCAATCGTCCTTTGGGTAGATTAAATTTACGATGACCGGTGGCCCGATGCTTGGATGCTCTATAAATTATACGAGAATTACTTTTCTGAGAAACGGATCTGAGCTTGATGCTAATGCTGCTAAAGCGTCGGCCTGAGCATTTTCCGCGCGGAGAAATTTGGGTGAGAGCCAATTGATCGAAGTCTTGAGCCGGGTCCTGGACAAGTTTTAAGTATGCGTCCACCCTTTCGTCCCTTGCTTTGTATTCCCACTGTATTTCCTTGCTACTATTTTTAGAATCGCAGTACACATGGATTTTGTGTATCTTGAGACCATGAGCTAGTTGCAAGTCTGTGACGAGAGCTTCATACTCAGCTTCATTGTTGGAAGCGTGAAAAATTAGTCAAAACGATTGTTCCAATACTTCCCCAGTTGGCGACATAAGTCGAACCCTGATTCCTGAGCCTTGTTTGGAAGAAGATCCGTCGACATGAAGGGTCCAAGTGGAGTTTGGTTCTTGGTTTGCCACGCTTCCATGGGGAGTTCTACCAAGAAATCGGTGAGTACTTGAAATTTTGCACAAGTTTTCATTCGATACTCAATATCTTATCCACTCAATTTGATGGCCGATTTCGCTAACCTTCCCGATTGACTAGGACTGTGCAAAATCGTTTGAAATGGAAATAAAGTGAGTACTACGATTCTGTGCAACTGAAAATACGGTCTCAGTTTTCGTGGTGACATTACGACGGCAACAGCTAGTTTTTCCATTAGAGGATAAGTGTCTTGGCATCCAATAAGGTTTCACATACATAAAATTTTGGTTTTTGCTCGCCAAGTTATTCTCTGATGAGAACGCCACTCACGTCTGTCTTTGATACTGCGATATACAGAAACATGGGTTCCCCAATGACAGGTTTCGCAAGAACTAGAGGAGTGGTCAAGTAATGCTTCAACTGTTGGAAAGCTTTTCCACATTCTTCAGGCCACTCAATTTTTTTGTTCCCTTTCAATGTCTCGTAGAAGGATATGCATTCGTCTATTTATCAGGATATGAAGCGATTAAGTGCTGCGACTCTCCCGGTTAATCTTTGCACTTCTCGTTTGGTTCTCGGGGAATCCATCTCAATTAGCGCGTTGATTTGTTTTGGATTAGCTTCGATTCCTCGATATGTGATGAGGTAGAGGAATTCCCCCGACGCCACTGCGAACCAGCATTTAGCTGGGTTAAGTTTTATGTTATGCAAATTTAGCCTCTCGAAAATTCTTGCAGATGGGCGATGTGATCTCGCTCTTCTAGAGATTTTACGAGCATATCATCATTTAAACCTGCATGTTTTTTCCGAGCTGCTCGGATAACATGCGGTTTACGAGTCGTTGGTAAGTAGCGCATGCGTTATTGAGACAGAAAGGCATCACTTTGTAACAATAGGTGCCGCGATCTATGATGAATACAGTCTTTTCGCGATCATAGGGGTTCATCATAATTTGGTTATATCCTGAAAAAGTGTCCATGAAAGAAAGGAGCTATCGATCAATATGCGGTAGCAGGAAGCTATCTTTTGGACACGCCTTATTGAGGTCGGTGAAATCGACCCAGACTCACCACTTCTAGTTTTTCGTTTTGACTATGACACATTTTGTGAGCCAGTCTCGGTATCTGACCTCCGTTATGGACCCGACTTTGAGGAGTTTCTCAATTTTGTCGTTGACCGCGGTAGCGTGTCCCGTTCCCAACTGTTTTCATTTTTGTTTAACAGGTTGGAAAGCTGTATCGACTTTGAGTTCATGGCATGTTATGTTAATATCGATCCATGGCATGTCTTTTGCAGCCCAAGCGAACATGTGAAAGTTCTTTTTGAGACAAGCTATAATTTTTGTTTTAAAGGCTCAAAGAGATTAGCGCCGACTTCAACGCAACCCTCAAAGGACCTCTCGTCGAGAAATACCAAGACAATGGGTTCGCAAGTTTGTTCGCGCTTTTTTCTAAAGCCTCAGCTTTTCGTAATTCCCAGAAGATTTCCGTTTCATCTCGTTCTAGGGCTTTCTCGACAGACGCGACAAAGTTTCTGCTATCAAATTTTTTCATTTTAACTCTACAGTGAAACAAACTTGTGACATTCTCCGATCTCCCTGGATTTTTTCGGTATCAAAAGGGGTAGGAAACTTGAGACACAAGTGGTATGTCGATGGTATGGCTTACATGGAGTTCAGCCACGGAACGCCCATGATTGCGTTGTATGATGCAGGGCGATCGATGACTAATAACTCCACGTTTTTGTTTATGTTGCTAGCTTTAACCATGAGGTTAATCGAGCAAAGGTCATAGTAGCTTCTTCCGGGAATCCCACTAACTGGCTTGGACATTCCATGATTTCATAAATTTTAATTTTCATTCTCTCGAGGGTATTTTTGAAGATGATATCAGCGGAGCTTCCAGTGTCGACTAGTACTCTCGTGACATCAATATTTTGGACTGTCAACTCGATGATAAGGAGGTCATTGCGAGGGTTGGATTGAATGGCCGGTTCTCTATCCTTGAAAGAGATGACAATACTGTCTGTTAGGTTGGAAATATCGCTTCCTGATCATTCAGTGATCTTAGAGTTAGAGAATACGAACCCCTTCCTTCTAGCGCCAAATTTTGGAAACCGAATTTCAAACTGTCGATTTCCGTAACCGGAGAAAAGCCAAGAAACCCTAAATTTCCTTGAGGTCCCGGATTCCCTGCAAAAACACACCAATACAAAAAAGAAGCAATAACAAAATATCAAAAGAAGTTGCTCAGAGGCGTTTTATTAATTAAGATGAAGTAAAGTTACAGAGATTCATCGAAAGTATGGACAAAAATTCGACCAAAATGGAGACTACAGATTGAAACAGTAAAATGTTCTAATTTCTGAAATCGCTAGTCTACAAATCAAACCAAAAAAATCATGTAAACTACAATTTTGAACAGTTGATGCTCCCAATCTAGTAGTCCATCACCCTAAACCGTTTTAAATTCCGATCTTAACCCTAAAACTTTTGATTTCTCTTAATCCCCAGAAATTCCCTAAACTAAGAGATTTAGAGAACATACCTTGAATATCAGTGGATTTAGTGAACTAAACAAACATAGGGTGAAAATCGAGTGGGTTAGGCTTAAGAATGAGCAAATTTGGCAAAAATTTGAGAGAGAAACCGACTCTAGAAATCGCAACAATTTTGGCGGTTATGAAAAGTGTTTATGAAAAGGGGTCATGTCGAGCTTGTATAGACTCGACACTCCTCCATTGATTGATGTTCCTATAGGAACGTCGATCGATGGTTATTGGTGTGCCTCCTATTTCAATTTAAAGTTAACGTGTATATTATATATTTATTATATATATATTATTTATTATTTTTATAACTAATTTTTTTAAAAAGATTTCAAATTCTAAATATTTACAAGTGGGTTGCCTCCTACTCAGCGCTTGTTCAAGGTCGTAAGCTTGACAAAAAAATTGAGTTTATCAATCAAGATTTGGCGTCTCTAGACGCATGGTCTGAGAACGTAGAATTTCAGATTTAGCCTAGTAATTATTTATTCTTTGCTCATTCACTGTGAAGTCCTCCCCTTTCGGGTTAATAAAAAAATCACTCCATAAGGAGTAACTTCTTTCACAGTGAATGGTCATGACCAACGAGAACGCAACTTTCCGCGAAAGAGTCAACCGATAGTTGTACAAGAGTACTTGGTAGCTAGGTATGAAATGCCTATAAATGTTTTTCTAGTCGTGATAGGCTTTAGTTCTCTCTTTGTACAATTTCGAGTTCTCCTAGGTGTGATACCTGATCTCGTCCATTTCATTCAATTGGAGTAATCTCCGTTTTTGCAGCAGGTTTAGCATTAAAATTCGTTGTTTTGATGGCCCATTCTGCTTTGTGTGCTAGCTCAACTGGGAGATGTCATGCTTTTCCATAGATAAAATGGAACGGGGTAGTCCCTAACGGTGTCTTAAACGCGGTCCGGTAGGCCCAAAGTGCATCATCCAATTTTAAAGACCAATCTTTACGGGTTGATCCTACCGTCTTTTCTAAGATTTCTTTGAATTGACTTTTGGATACTTCTACTTGTCCGGTATTCTGAGGTTGATAGGGTGCTTCTACTCGATGGTGAACACCATGTTTCTTGAGTAGTTTTGAAAACACTTTTTTGCTTATTATGATTCATGGAACTTCATATCGGGAAAGATTATACTTTTGAAAAGTTTTACGACTACAACAGCGTCATTTTTCAGGTGCCTATCGCTTAAACCCATTTGGATACGTAGTTTACAGCGATTAATATGTATCAGTTTCGGTGCGAAGAAGGAAAATGACCCATAAAGTCGATGCCCCAGAAATCAAACACTTCAACTTCAAGTATGAAATTATGTTCCATTTCGTGTCTCTTGCTGATTTTTCCTCTCCTTTGGCAGGGATCACACTTTTCTACGTAAGCTTGAGCATCACGGAACATGATTGGCCACCAAAAGTCTGCTTGTAAAATTTTTGACACTGTCTTAAAACTGGCAAAATGTCTAGAATAATCGGATCCATGACAATGGTACAAAATATATGAGGTTTCACTTTCAGCAACACATCGTCTGTATATGATGTCATAACAATGTTTGTAAAGGAAGGGTTTATCCCATTAATATCTCCGGATTTCTCTCAGAGATTTCTTTTTTTGTGGTATCCTTTAAAGATTACGGGTTCTACCTTAGGTGCAAGATAATTTACTATATATGCGTACCGGGGTCCATCAGAGGTGTTCGAAGAACACACCCCGCCTTAAACTTCTACCTCCGGGAGAATCACTGTTTGAAATCAAAGGATTGCATTTAACAGTTATATCGAGTGGGATTACCATCTCGTCCTTCCTTTCTGAGATGTCATTGATCGATATTTCTTTGCGGGAATCGATTCTTCTTCATGCGACGAACGTACATGACCAATGAAAGTCAATTTTTCTTGTTAGACGTCTTATGTAGGTAGGAAATCGTCGATATGGATATTGTCTTTGACTCTTATTCGAGATAGGTGATCTGTGACTCTTTTTTCTACTCCTTTCTTATCCTTCACTTATATGTCGAATTCCTGTAAGGAGAATCCATCTTATAAGTCTAGGTTTCATATCCTTTTGTTCATTAAATATCTCAAGGCGCATGGTCGGTATGGACGATCACTTTTGAACCGACTAGATAAGAGTGCAATTATTCGAAAGCAAACACTACAGCTAGTAATTCTTTTTCTGTTGCGTAATTGCGTTGTGCATCATCGAGATTCCTACTAGTGTAGTATATATGGTGCAGCTTTTTGTCCCTTTTTTGTTTGATCACAGTGCCTACAGAAAAATCGCTGGCGTCACACATGATTTCAAAAGGTAAACTCCAGTCTGGTGCTAGCACGATTGGAGCAGATACGATGGCTGATTTGATTTCTTTGAAAGCTGTCAGACATTCGGGTGTGAAGTCGAACTTTACTTCTTCATTTCTTTACATAGGAGTGCTCTGAGAGGTCTAGAAATCTATAAAATCCAGCATGTCCTAAGAAGCTTCTAACGTTTTTCACGTTTGTGGGTCGTGACAACCTTGTCATTACTTCGATTTTGGCTTTGTCCACCTCAATACCGGCTGCTGAGACCTTGTGTCCAAAAACGATTTCACAGTTAACCATAAAGTGGAAATTTCCCCAATTTAGGACTAGATTCTTTTCTTCGCATCTTGCAAACACCTTGGACAGGTTATCCAGGCACATTTTAAAATCTGGTCCGTAAACTGAGAAATCGTCCATGAAAACTTCCATGAAGTCCTCGATCATATCAGTGAATATAGACATCATGCATCTCTGGAATGTTTTAGGAGCGTTACAGATCCCGAAAGGCATTCTGCGGTATGCGAATGTTCCATAAGGACAGGTGAAAGTGGTCTTTTCTTGATCGTCGGGATGTATAGGTATCTGGAAAAATCCTGAATACCCATCGAGGAAAAAATAGTATTGATGGCATTCTAGCCTCTCTAACATCTGATCAATAAAAGGTAGAGGAAAGTGATCCTTTCTTGTGGCAGCGTTTAGCTTTCTGTAGTCGATACACATTTCGTGTTCGGTTACAGTTCTCATCGGGATCAGTTTGTCTTTGTCATTCTTCACCACTGTAATTCCTCATTTCTTGGGGACAACATGAACTGGACTGACCCAGTTACTATATGATATTGGGTAACTAACACCTACTTCCAGAAGTTTCATTATTTCCTTTTGACTACTTCTTTCAGGTTGGGATTTTAATCTTCTCTGATGTTCAATGGATGATTTTGATTCATCCTCCAGGTGTATCATATGCATGCATAGATTAGGGAAAATTCCTGGTATGTCATCTAAAGAGTATCTGATAGCCTTGTGATGTTTTTGCAACTTGCTAAGCAGAAGTGCTTGCTCTCTTCTTTTCAGGTCGGAATTGTTGATGATAGGATATGAGTTTTCATAAAGAAAAACATATTTAAGTCCAGTTGGGAGCGGTTTAAGCTAAATCTTGGTTGCTTTCTCCTTACTCTAATCTTCGGTCATTGAACGCTGTCGATCGACGGTATACTTGTCCTATCGATCGATGATGGTCGCGAAGTCGATTTACTCGATGTCCACATTCATTATTTCTCTGGTGGCATCCATTAATCTCTCATATTCCTCAGCTCGATCATCCAACGCAAAAATTTCGCTGTCCAGAGATGTGATTTCTCTCCCCAAGGGATCATTAGGGCACATATCCATAAACGGCTCTTCAAATAATTTAGAACGGTGATCTATATAGTAGGCTTTACCATCAATCAAGGGTTTCTTGAATATCTTTTCCATATCAAAAACCATTGGTATTTTTTTGGATATTGAGACATATGCGTCCTTCTCTGAAATCAATGATCGTTAAGGCTGTAGCTAGAAATGGTCTTCCTAAAATTAGGGGATTTCTGGGTTCTTTCTCATATCTTAGCACTATGAATCTGCAGTATAAGACAGTCATGAATGCGAATGGGCACATCTTCAAGTACACCTTCTGGAATCCTAGTGGATCTATAGGATAAAACGAGTGTGATCCGGGTAGACTGAAACTGAGTTAGCCTGAGGGTGATGGCGCTCGAGTAAGGCATCAAGTTTACACTAGAGCCTAAATCATAGAGTGACCTTTGGAATCTCTCATTGCGGATGGTGCAATCTAGAACAAAGCTACAAAGATCAGGAAGTTTAACTGGGGTTTCTCCTTGAATAATCACGCTCACTTCCTCGGATACTATCATTATGGTATCCTCTGTCTCACTGAATCCTCGTGATACTGCATCTTTCACATATTTCCTGATTGCAAGTGAAACCTTTAAAGCATCGCTAAGTGGCATCTCGATGATCACTTTATCAAAAGATTTCTTGCATATTGCTTGATCTAACTCTTTTTTGCTTTAGCATTACTACCAAGAAAAGGGGTTCTCGCTTGGTAGACCCTAGTTTGAACCGGATCGGTTAATTTTTTGTTTGGGGTTGGGCATCGATCGATTCTAGGTATAGAGTGTCGATCGACGGTCTTGCGATCCTCCAATTCTGTTCCTTTCTCTTCAAGCTAGTGGGAAATTCCTATGTGTCGTTAGCGTGTTCTAATACTTCTGTTTCAGGAAGAATTTAGGGACCAAGCTCGTCAATGTCAAGATGAATGGGGTTTGACATTTCCTTAGTGTCGTGCGCAATTCTAGTAAATTCATCAATGGTGATGCTCTCTTTTGCGCTGGGAATGAGAAGTTTTCCGCTTCGTAAAGCTACAACATTGATATGACTCCTAGGGTTAGTGTTTTTAATACCAGGTAGGAATCATTCTTTTCTCCTGATAGACAGGGCGTTACTCATAACTTAGTTGTCGATCCTCTTAATTTGCTCACTCCGGGTTTTGAATTTGTCCGTAATCTCTGAGCATATTAAATCTAATTTATCGTCGAGGTCGGCGGCTGCCCTACGGTTTCCTGCGTACACTTAATTCATTCTAGATTTTGAACTTCTTTCGTGTTTTCTCATAGTTACGTCGTAGTTTCTTGAGAAACTGCCAATGTTTTCCCCAAATCGTTGATCGTTTAAAATCATCAAATCCGTGAACTGAAATATTTTCTCGTTCCTGGAAGAAATATCATCGTCCTCACCATGTTGTTCGGATTGAGTGTGTTTATCTAGAAGAGCTGCTACTGAAACCAAAATCGTTTTAACTTGGATAAAGTGCTTCTCCTCTGCGGACGTTGATGGTTCCTTTCCTTTGGTATCTTTCCTCTCAAAGGCTATACCTAAACTATATTTTCAGTCATCCTCTTAGCGTCCTCAGGGTTTCGTGTACTGGAATTCCCCTCCCTGGTTGTATCGTTGTTCGGATGGATTGTTTGATAGTCTAGGTTTAGTCCTCTATAAAAGTTGTTGATGAGTTGGGGTTATGAAAATCCATGGTGTGGGCATGGGAATTGGTATTCCTTGAACCTCTCCCAAGCGTTTTTGAAAGATTCGAGGTTACC
Organism: Moricandia moricandioides; assembly: GCA_905132885.1. Lineage (NCBI taxonomy): Eukaryota > Viridiplantae > Streptophyta > Magnoliopsida > Brassicales > Brassicaceae > Moricandia > Moricandia moricandioides. Next base: position 94,969 of record CAJHQQ010000326.1, on the reverse strand, counting down.
TTGATGGAATGTAGAAATTTCTCTTCTCTCTTCCCAGTATCTCTCTTCATCGAAGAAGTGATTAATGAAAGCGTTTCTTATATCTTTCTAGCAAGTTAAGGATCCTGATGGTAGCTGGTCTAGCCACCTCCTGGCATCCCCTACAATGGAGAAATGGAAAAGCTTGCAACGGTTAAATCCGTCAGGCACCATGTCTTCTAGCAGTTCGATGTGATCGTTCGTGTGTTCAGTTGGGAGACCACCAAACGGATTTTTACGTATCAGAACAAGGTACTCAGCATTAAGTTCAGAGTTTCCTGCATGGTTATCTGGTAATCTGATAGCAGACCTATTGGAATAGGTTATGCTGGGGTTTTAGTATTCAAGCATTGACAATTTATAGTTAAACTCATCTTTTGGAGTTTTAGTAATTTGGTCAGGGATTGCAGTCTCCTATTTATTAATGATTTGGCTTCATTTGTTGCTTTCATGATCATTCAGATATTTCAAAACTACTTCCTCCTTAATAAATTCAGTATAAACGGACTTACCTGATTTCGGCTGATCGGTATCGATCGATGGAGGTAGTAGAGTGTCACCCAACGTTAGTGGGACGAACGTATATCGATCCTAGAAAAGATCCGTCGATCGATTCTCGTTTTCCAGAGTCCATATTTTTTTCACAAGGTACTTGTGTCATTTGGAATAAGAAAATAATAAATTAGCAATAGTAAAGGAAAAACCTAGACTATATTCTAAACTAAATCTAATGGCAATAAAAAAGAGTTCCTAGCAACAACGCCAAATTTGACGTGGGTTTTATTATGCATTGTCAAATTAAACTTGTATGCTACTTTTTACTCTCTCAAATAAGAGGTTCAGTGTATTACTTAGGGATCGAATCCACAGGGACTCTACGATTACACAATAGATTTATTGTTTCGAAATAAAGCTAGATTAAAGTATTAATTGATGAAGAGTGATTTAAGAATTTGTTTAGTTTGTAAATATTATTGGGAATGATTATAATTAGGGGAACTCTCAGGTAAACTAAGTATTGTTGACTAACGGAATGTTAAGGGTTTTTGTGAACTGTTGTTTTGAACTCAAACTCTAAAGTTTAGGCAAGTCACTCTTGTGAGTCTTAACGGAGTGTCAATCGATGGCCCCTACATGGTGTCGATCGACGCTCCTTCTAAACAGATACAAATTTTATGTTTGATATGTTCTCTAAGATCCTAATTCAACTCTCGTTTGTTTTTAGGGTTTTAGAATGTTTAAGACATGGTTCAGGGTATAACCATGATCTCACTTACGCTACAACATCCTGTAATCTAAGGTTGAGGTGATCAGACTCAGTTTTAGCATTAAGATCTACTTAAACAAAGAACTAATTAGAATAACCCTAACAATTTTATAACATCAGCAAGCCACTAACTACCGTAGAAGAACCCAAAATCTAACAATGAACTACTCAGACATGATTGTGATAAACATGATGAATAGCTGAATGAATTGCATAGAAATAACAATAAGAAAACAAGGGAGTTCAAGATCTTAGTCTGTTAATAGAACAGATCTCTCCCTTCTAAGGTTGCCGTCAAGGTTGCAAGTCTCAAAAGAGTTGTAGAACAAGTGTCTCCAAAAGTATGGTGCAAAACAGCTAAGAAACCTAATAAATAGTCTAAAATGCGGCCAGAGACTTTTCTTGCAAATAATGGAACTTCTGGGTAAAATTGTGATTTCTTCAAATCTTCTATTAACTCGTGGAAGTTTCGAACGTCGATCGATACTCATGGTGAGACATCCATCGATGGTTTCTGTGAATTCTAGTTCTGACTTCGAGTTTTCGGCTAAGCATTCTTTAATGCTCCAGAATGATCTAAAATCTCCAATTGCTCCCACTGAGTACATGAACCTGTAAAGACTCTAAAATAATACAAACTGCATATTAAAGACTTTAAAATGTATATATATCATGGGCGAAATCAGGTAAAACCATGACATATCACTCCTCTTCGCCACCAGGTGAGCACGACGCCTCCTCTCTACTCCTTGTTGCCAGCAGGCGACCACGACACCTCCTCTCTGCTCCGTGTTGCCAGCAGGAGACCACGACACCTCCTCTCTACTACTCGTCGCTAGCAGGCGACCACAACGCCTCCTCTCCACTCCTAATTGCCAGCAGGCGGCCACATTGTCTCCACTCATCTCGCCCTCATTGCTCATTCCTTTGAGTCTTGACCGAACTGTCTCTTTTATTCGTCTCGATTGGAGTTACCATTGAAATTTTACGTTAAAATTAGCAAAGACGTGTTTTCTCCAAAAAGTTTAAATCAGTCGTATAAAACGATAATTGTTAATTCGAGACCATTGTTGTCTCGACTGTACGATTGGTTTTACTATCTCGTGAAACCAGCAGTATAGGAACCAACATCCTATGGAAGGTGATTTCTCCAAAAAAAATCGTAAAAAAATTTAAGCCAAAAAACGGCCCGAAAAGGACTAAAACGCGGCAAAAGCCACTTACGATTTAAAAAAAAAATGAGCCCAAGATACAATGACGGTTTACTTGATTTTCGTGGAATATAAATAGAAAATAAGATCAATGTCAAGTTTCCAGAATAATCATGTGATCAAGAACATAAAGAAGATTTCCGCAAAGAGATTGACTCGAATCAGTGGTAGGAAAGAAAAGACGACCGACCTAGGAGGAATATATAAGGAGAGTCAGGACGAAGTGCACAAGGGATCAGAAAATTAGACCTTAGGAAATTCTTGTTAGCTCTAGGAGAACTTAGGAATTTGGTGGCTAGACTAGCGAGTTCCATACTTAGAATGTTTTACTGCCTGCTCTTTTGTTCTCCATTTTTGACGATTCTCCGATCATCCTGCTTTTGGTCAAAACTCTGTAACTTTACTCTATCTTAATCAATAAAACGCCTCTGCGCAATTTTTATGATATTTTGTTATATCTTTTTTTTTTGTATTCGTGTGTTTATGCAGGAAATCCATATCCTCAAGAAAAGTCGAGAATCTCGGTTTTCCTCCATTCACTAAAATCGACAGTTTGAATTTCGCTTCCCACATCAGAGCTCTCTCTAAAGGGTACGTTGAACACATTTCTCTTAAGGTTTCCTCACCTAGCTTAGTAAAATGGTCAACAAAGAATGTTTGACCATCGATTATTGGTCTCTTGACTAGCTTCTCCATGTCAAAGTTCATCATTATATCACTCACATTCATACCTATATGTCCTTTCTTCACGTCTATGGTTGCACCAGATGTCCCCAAAATAAGAAGATCTTTAGGTTCTTGCATATACTTCACCATTACAAAGTCTGTGGGCATCTAACATTGGCTTATCCTTATGGGCACATCTTCTAGAACACCTTCTAGATTTTGAACAAACCTATCAGCAACAACAATATTTATCCTAGTAGGTTTGAACCCTGTTAGCCCAACGGCTACTGCAAATGAGTAAGGCATTAGGTTCACATTAGATCCTAAATCGTAGAGGGATCTATGAAATATTTTAGTGAAGATGTTGCAATTCAAAAAAAACTACCAAAGTCCTGGAAGTTTCTCTAGAATCCTCTTCTGAATCATAACACTGACTTGATCAGAGATCATCATCCCACCTTGGTCAAGACTAGGTCTTTTGTTACCATTCGTTTCACATACCTCTTATTCGTAGGAGAAGTTTTAACGGGATCAATAAGAACAATGATTTTATCCATGATTTCCTTGCATCTGGCATCATCCAAATCTTGTTTTACCTTCTTTGGGTTTAAAGGCAATTTTTGGTTTGTATACCCTTTCTACGAGTGGTTATGGAGATTTTGATGACTGAGGATCTGCCCGGACAGGCTGTCGTTTAATGCTTGTTTGGTGTCGGTTGACACTGCCTTTAATTGTCGACTCTGCTTCCTTCTGAGTGTCAGGTTGCACAATAGTCTCTTCTGCAACAAAGTCTGACGTTTCTCGTTCTTGGATAGGTGTCGAGCGACACTGCTGGGTATCGATTGACACTGGATGCAATTCACCAAGAATTTCGCCTTCGACATCATCTAGCTCCACGTATTCATTCATGGTGATACCTTTTCTCAAATTTTTGGGTGAGTTTTGTCCACTTCTCAGAGTGACAGAACGAACATGATGCCTAGGATTAGTATAAGTTCTTCCAGGAAATAATCCTTCTTCTCTCTTGACAAACTGAACGGTCTGTGCGAGTTAGCCATCCAGTTTCTTAACATGGTCACTTAAAGCTTAAAACTTCCCAGTAAAATCAGTGTATATGGAATATGTCTTTTCATTGAAGTTTACAGCCATCCTCTGCTGTCCGCAAGGATCTTATTTAACTTGGATTCTACCTTACTTTCTTGAACTTGTGAAAATGCATCATAGTAAGATTAACTAAATGTAAGCATGTTTTGCTTGACAAAGAGATGACCTAGAAAACCACCCCCATCGATAAAATATACATGTTCTTCTTCTTCCCATGAGAAAGTCTCAGCATTGGCAGACTGAAACTGTTTCTTGCCAACATGTAGAGCATGAACTGAATCTATACTTGCTTTCATCTCAGCTATATGTTCTCCATCTCTATTCTCAGCCGATTTCCTTCTTTCGATATCAGTCCTCTTGGCACTATCGCTAGATGCCACATTTTCAATGAGCCTTTTACCATCTTCAAGGCTCCCAATATTGAAGTTTCCTTTACTTACAGCATCAAGAGATATCTGGTATGTCAAATCGAGCTCCCTAAAAAAAGTGAAGCAGCACAATCTCTGAGTAACCATGGTGTGGATAGCCTTGTTGGTACGCTCTGAATCTCACCCATGAAGCTTTAAATGCCTCTGTGTTACCTTGAGAGAACATAGAGATGTTTCTATTCAGCTTCTCATTTCTTGCATCATCAAAAAATTGTTGAGGAAGACCTTTTTAGTATCATTCCAGCAAGTCAAGGATCCAAGATGTAAATGTTTCAGCTAGTATTTTGCATCTCCATCAAGAGAATACGGAAAAATATTTCAAAATAAGTTGTCTCCAGAGACTGTCACACTTATACTTGATTCTATATCCTCAAAGATTTCTATGTGGTCCACTGGATGTTCATCAGGACGACCACAAAAGAAATATTCACCTACAAGAGTGAATTATTTGAGGTTAAGCTGAAAGACACTCCTTTGGAATGCTGGTGGGCGGATTGCTGATCTGTTAGAGTAGAACTGATCATGCCTGTAGTGGTCTTGGAGTGCTCTCTGGCGCTCAATCCTCGCATTCACAGTAACAACGATTTCATCAGGAATTGCAGCCTCATGTTCGCCAATCAATTGGCATGCAGTGTTGCACGGACGACCCTCTAGATCTCATAAGACTCCCTTTTCATCAGCGTTCAAGATTATATGCGTAGACATCTCTGCCTTCTGCTGAATAGTGTCGATCGATATTGTAACGCTGTCAATCGACACTAGTTGTTCAAAATCCAAGTTCTTTCTGTTTCAGTAGTACCTGTTTTAACAGGCAAATGAAAAAGAACTTATTATTAAACGAAACAAAAATCTAGACTAGACATCGTGAATGAGATAAATGCAGTTATGTGGGGGCAACACCTGGGGAGAAGCTGTCTACATGAATATGGCTCGCAACCTTGCCGCTATAAGAGGCTTATGTGGTATTGCGATGCGATCTTCATACCCTCTCAATAACTCGTTTTCTACTGATATAAGGTCTATGGTCTAATAAGATTAACTAAATGTAAGCATGTTTTGCAAGGCACTGAGTGGCCAACAACTTATTTGACTTTGAAAGAAAAATAATGTAGTCGATGAGTTTGGCTTTGTAATAAATTTCGAATATGTATGGGAATAATGTTTGGAGTTGTAACTAAACATGCTCAATATTTTCAGTTTGCTGTTTTTCCTCGTGCTTGACAGCTGAAGATTCATAGTGATATGGTGTCAAAATCCATCACAAGAATCAAAATGTATTACAAACAAATCAATTGTAATTTTTTTTTGTCAATTAAAGAATCCTATGAAATCCATTAACTTACTCCTACTTACAATTACATTAAAATCTATTGAATTCATTGATTCAATAACACCCTCTTAGGACTTGCTTAAGTTACAAAATAGTTGTGTGTATAAGAATACGACAATATTGCAACTACATTGTAACTACTAGTGGTAAAACCTTGGCAAAATTTTACAATGTATCTCAATTACATGGTTTTAAACCTGTATATATAGTCACAGACGTCACAAAATTACAACTACGATTTTGCAACTACAACATTTTCATTATTTTGTTACTAATTTGTAACTAAAAGTTTGCAATTACATATGTAATTTTAGATGCAATAATGCTAATGTGTTGCAACTTCGCTCATTAGTTATGAAAACTCCCAAGTATGTCTTAAATAATTGACTTAATTATCATAAATAGAGGATCTATTTCTCCTTTGTTACTATTATATATCATCAAATCTCCATCGAACAATGACTTACTGTCAAATTTCTATAAATTAAAAATTTTAAATTTATTTCTCATTTAGTCGATAATTCAAAATTTAATTACCCATAAATTATAGTTTTAGCCGGTTTAATGTATAACCAAATAACTTTTAACCAATTAAACCCAAAAAAAAAAATAGTTTTAAATCAAACGTGACCTCTAAATATCGACCCGGTTTCTTTCTTCTTCTTCACCTGGCTCGGATTTCTTTTTCTATTCTTTGATTCTTATGTGAAGAAAAAGCTTACGGTTGAAGACAAAACAATGAAAGGGGACAAAAGCGAAGTTGGCCGAAGAGTAGTAGTATCAGAAAAAAACAAACGTCTTGCTGACCTATCAAAACTGAGATAGGTCAAAGACGATCTCTTTGACTAGAACAGAGATCTACATGAAGCTTATGAACAAAATCTTGTACATCTACGAATATAATCTATCAGATTTTATTGTTTTATCTATCACAATTGTTGGCTCCCCTCCTACATTAAACTGATGATACACAACCTCCCAATCCCAACAAAAGGTTGAAGGATTAGCAATCACGAAGGATCAAATCGGTTACAGATCTATGAATCACCAAACCTCAAGTTTACCGACCTGATTGAATCAAAAAACAAACGACGAGTCTCGATATCACTAAACGTCAAATTCACCAACACGATTGAATTCAGAAACAGAAATGAATTATAAGGCGAGTCTTTGGATAAGGAATCACAGTGTTGGATCCTGGTTTACCCCGCTCTAGATCCGGTTCGAGATCTAAACCCAAATATGATGGAGTCTCAATCAAGTATCACTGAGGCCCAAGAAGGAACAATAAGTTGACAGAGATCAAGGTCCACCACGATCTGGAACAATCTCACACGTCGTGCTTGGCTATTCAAAGCGAAATCTAAGGAAATCAAAGGAATTAAATCCACCATAAAGACTACTAATCCACGCCAAGAGATAACGTCGTGGTTATGATTCACCTCCAAAGATCTATAAAGGGAAGAGAAGAGCCCAAGAAATGGGGATCCAATCTTCACCATAGCTAAACTATAGTCTAAATAGATTTATATTCTCTAATTTTCAGACACCCCTTGTATTCATTGGTTGTTCTTATCCTCATTGTTAATAAAGTATACACTTTCCATAGTTTCTGGTAGCTTAAATCTTCTTTTCAACTTACTTAGAGAAAATTTTCCATAAACTTACAATTTCGAAGGGGATTTTATGATCCAATATTTTGTGTTTGAAAGAGAGGATATTCTCAAAAAAATATCCCTCTAGATACCAGACATGAGAAACATACTACAATGGCAGAAATTGATCAGCTCACATGTGACAGAAATGACTCGACCCTGAAATTTCCCCGAACATATCGAATCAGACCAACCCAGATGGCGTACAAACCAACCAGACCTCGTGATGCGCCTCAGTACATGGAAGCAGCTCAGGACAGAGATCAGGACGATCAGATTATTTCAACCGAGGTTCGCTCATTCGACCGTACTGGACAGACTGATCGAGCTGTGTACCGGATCGACCCGCGTACGTCCGGAAAGGAGCTAAGGCTGGAACCACGACCTGACGACCGAACTGACCGTACCACAGACCGTCTTTCCCGACCAAATCTCCAAGCTAAGAGTGATGGTCGAACCAAAACCAACTTTGATCGAGAGGAATCCTACTCGGACCGCAGCTTCTCTCTCTTGGTCCGTAGCGCATGTCCCGACGGATATACTGATGGACTGACCGACAAGTTCGATCAGTACATGGACTTTTCTCATCAGAATTTCTCTAAGGCAAGAATCCTGAAGCTTTCGGATGATTTATCCCATATTTGGACCAGTCCCGTTCATGAAAAACTTCCATCCGATCATACCAACAGTCCGACGTGCGTACTGCTCCTTCCCGTGGGTCATGCAACGGGATACATCAACCCTTGACAAGAGTAGGAGAAGGGTCATCTAAGGACCGGTCTGGGTTCGGATGAACCTGGACGGTAGCTGAAGGGGCTTATCGACCAGAACACAAACCAAAGAGTCATTTTGACTATTTAGTCTTTGTTTTTTTTCCTAAGTTTGATTATCCACAAAGTTTTAGGTCTTTTCATACAATAAGAGCATTCCATTTTCCCCCTTAAACTTTTGAGTTTTACTCTTTGTTCTTCGCTTTAGAACATTTCTTGTTTCTTGGTGTGGTTAGCTCCAAGCAAACTCCTCTTTTCCGTTGGAATTGTGCGTCACATCAAGCAACGAAACAAGTTTGACTTTTTGTTGGACCTGTGCGTCATATAAGGCAACAACTTGGCTTGGGAATATCAGTAGCCATTCCGCAACTACTGTGCGACCCTTCATTCCATCTTTTCACAATCGGAGATCATATCCAAATACCTTACCGGTCGAGTGATCCTTCTTAGGGCGTATCAAAGTGGTATCAAAGCTAATCTTCCGGCATTGTCTATCCATCTTTCTCATCTTCCATATTTTCTTCAAACACTTCTTCTTCTTCTAGCTTTCTTAAATCCGGGCCCCTAATTACCATCCACGATTTATAATAATAAAAAAAGAAAGATCTACGATTAAAAAAAAATGAGATTCAAATTTTGATTTGTGGATTGGTGGTGGAAGAGAAAGCCTGCTGGCTGAGGGGAAATCCTGCCTTTGAGGTGGTTATGTCGGATTTCCCATTGGGATCCCCTAATTTGTCCTCTTAGAACCTTGAGTAAAAACTCGTGAATGATCACGAAAATCTGAGTGAAACACGTGTGTGGGTGAGGATAAACACTTGAGAGTGTAAGGTCTTTTATCTAAATTTTCGTGTTTAAGCATTTTCAGGAAACCATGAGTAGTGAGGAAGAAAGAGACCGACCCGGAAACTCAGTTGCTGGATTGTCTAACTTGCAAATGCGTGCTTTGAATGATTGTATGACTAACTTGATGAATGCAGGTCTAGATCAGATCCATCAAAAGGTTGATAAGCTTCAGGCCAGCCAACAGAATCATCCTAGAACCGGATTAACGAGAGATCACCCAAGGAGGCACAACCGATCTGAATATGAAATCCAAGAAGAGGATTCCCAAGAGGACGATGGTCGATCCATCAACCGACCTAGGAGAATTCCTAGAAACCGTGATCAAGGTGATATCAATCCATTTGATAGAAATGATCGTGTTGATGATAGCTTAGGAGGATTGAAATTGAAAATTCCAACTTTTGATGGTAAAAACGATCCTGATGCTTTTCTTGAATGGGAAAGAAAGATTGAGCTTGTCTTTGATTGTCAAAACTTTTCTGAGCTTAAGAAGGTTAGATTGGCAGCAACCGAGTTTACTGGCTATGCTATTAATTGGTATTATCAAGTTGTGACTCACAGGAGGAGAACATGTGAACGACCGATAGTTTCATGGGATGAGCTTACCATGCTGATGAGAAGATGATTTGTTCCTACTCATTACCACCGAGATCTACACCAGAAAATCAGACGCTTGCTTCAAGGAACCAAATCAGTGGAGGACTATTACCAAGAAATGGAGATCGTGATGATCAAGGCGGATGTAGATGAGCCCTTAGATGCCACCATGGCCAAATTTCTTTCAGGTCTCAACTGTGACATCCAATATTGGATGAAACTTCATTAGTATGGAAGTGTGGAGCAGATGTTACACAAGGCTATTCTAATCGAACAACAAGTCAAAAGAAAGAGTTACTCAAAACTGGGCTTTTCTCCTAAATCGGCCTTTGCTCCTAAGCCAAGCTATCAATACAAAGGTAAGTCTTCTTCCACAACAAATACTGCTTTTAAAACTGATGTTCCTGGTCGTGTTGACAAGGGAAATGCAGTTCAGACTCCTAATCGTGCAAGAGACATTAGGTGCTTCAAGTGTCAAGGATTAGGACACTATGCAAACAAATGTGAGTGATGATTCTCATGGAGAATGGGGAAGTTGAGTCCGAGGATGAAAAGGAGGACAAGGAGGATCTTGGTACAATATTTGATGAGAAAGAAGAATCTTTTGATTACCCACATCATGGACCCCTACTTGTTGCTAGGAAGACCTTGGATGATCCCATCTTCGATGAGGAGGTCGACCACACGGTCGATGACTTTTGCTCAACCTTTGATGATGGTACTGGTCCGATCTTTGATGAAGAGGACAACTTTAACTATCCAGCTTACGGTCCCCTCCTTGTTACTAGGAGATCTTTGAGTGTGCAACCCAAAATCAACGAAAAACAAAAAAATCTCTTTCATTCTCGTTGTTTATTTTCTGAAAAAGTTTGTTCATTCATTATTGATGGAGGTAGTTGTACTAATGCTGCCAGTGAGACCTTTGTAAGGAAACTTGGGCTTGTTACTCGGCCTCTCTCTCGGCCTTTCAGGTTTGAGTGGCTAAACGAGGCTGGTGAGCAGTACATGAAGGAACAAGTCACAGTCCCCCTTACCATTGGACGCTATGAGGACGAAATCGTTTGCAATGTTCTACCCATGGACGCTTGTCATATTCTCTTGGGCCGACCATGGCAATTTGATAAGAAAGCTGTGCATGATGGGTTCACAATCCGACACTCCTTTGATCATTAAGGAAAGAAGATTACGCTGGTTCCTTTGACACATTTGGATTTACATCAAGATCAGATCCAACCCAAGTAGAACCATGACAAATATTCTAAACCAGAGGAACCTGAGACATCCAAAAGAAACTCCAACTTCTTTATGAAAGAAAGTCAGGTCAGGAAGTCTCTTTACTCTCAAAAGCCATTTCTTTTGCTTGTATACAAAGAATCTCTTATGGCTTCTTCTTCTGACCTTGCACCGGAGATTCCGAGTGAGTTGCTAGATGTTTTGCAGGAATTTTATGATGTTTTTCCAGATGAGAATTCCAAGGGATTGCCACCAGTGAGAGGCATTGAGCATCAAATCGATTTCGTCTCGGGTGCGTCTCTACCGAACCGACCAGCATACCGCACCAAACCGGTGGAAACAAAGGAACTTCAGAAGCAGATTAGTGAGCTTCTTGAGAAGGGCTACATCAGGTAAAGCCTTAGTCTTTGTGACGTGCCCGTCCTCTTTGTGCCTAAAAAGGACGGTTCTTGGGGGATGTGTGTGGACTGCCATGCCATCAAAAATCTAACAGTAAAATTTAGGCATCCCATTCCTAGGATTGATGACATGCTAGATGAGCTGCATGGTTCATGTGTTTTCTCTAAATTGATTTGAAAAGTGGCTATCACCAAATTAGGATGAAAGAAGGTGATGAATGGAAAACTGCATTTAAAACAAAGCTAGGATTGTATGAGTGGCTTGTCATGTCATTTGGTCTTACTAATGCACCTAGCACTTTCATGCGTTTGATGAACCATATCTTGAGATCGTTCATTGGTCATTTTGTTGTCGTTTACTTTGATGACATTCTTATCTACAGCAAGAACCTTGATGATCATAAGATGCATTTAAAATATGTTCTTGAAGTTCTTAGGAAAGAGAGACTTTTTGCAAATTTTGGTAAATGCTCTTTTGGAACAGATAACGTGGTGTTCTTAGGTTTTGTTGTAGGTGCTGATGGACTTAGAGTGGACGAGGAAAAGATCAAAGCAATCCAGGACTGGCCTAGTCCAACGACCGTGGGTGAAGTGAGGAGTTTCCATGGTCTTGCTGGTTTCTATAGGAGGTTTGTTCATAACTTCAGTACCATTTCAGCCCCACTAACTGAAGTGATCAAAAAGAATGTCGGGGTCAAGTGGGAACAAGCTCAAGAAGAGCCATTCCAGATTCTCAAAGGGAAGTTGACCCAAGCTCCTTTACTTGTCCTTCCTGATTTTTCTAAAACTTTTGAAATTGAATGTGATGCTTGGATGTTGGTATTGGTGCTGTTTTGATGAAGGATAGGAAACCCATCGCTTACTTCAGTGAAAAGCTTGGAGGCGCCACACTCAATTACCCCACTTACGACCAGGAGCTGTACGCTTTGGTGAGAGCTCTTCAAACGTGGCAACACTACCTTTGGCCTAAGGAGTTCGTTATCCACACGGACCATCAGTCTTTGAAGCATCTTAAAGGCCAACAAAAGCTGAACAAGAGACATGCACGTTGGGTTGAGTTCATTGAGACATTTCCTTATGTCATCAAGTACAAGCAAGGTAAGGAAAATGTGGTGGTTGATGCCTTGTCTAGAAGGTATGTACTTCTCTCAGCTCTTGAAACAAAGTTGCTTGGTTTTGAATTCATCAAGGATTTATATGCAACTGATTCGGATTTCAAGGAGGTTTTTAGAAAATGTTCTAAGGCGGCTTATGGGAAGTATTATCAAACTTCTGGATTTTTATTCTTTGATAACCGCTTGTTTGTGCCTCAATGTTCTTTGAGGGAGTTGTTTCTCAGGGAAGCACATGGAGGAGGCCTTATGGGACATTTTGGAGTCAAGAAAACATACAAGGTTGTGTATGATCATTTCTATTGGCCGAGTTTGATGAAGGATGTGGAACGGATCTGTGGTCGTTGTGTGGTTTGCAAGAAAGCTAAGTCTAAAGTCAAAAAACCAAGGTTTGTACTCAGCTCTTCCAATTCCTTCTCATCTGTGGGTTGATATATCCATGGACTTTGTGCTTGGATTGCCTAGGTCTAAATCTAGAAGGGATTCTATCTTTGTGGTGGTTGATAGATTCTCTAAAATGGCTCATTTCATACCTTTTTCTAAGACCAATGATGCTGTGCAAGTTGCTGATTTATTCTTTAAAGACATTGTTAGGTTGCACGGTAAGCCTAAGACCATAGTTTCTGATCGTAACACTAAGTTCCTTAGCTATTTCTAGAAAACTTTGTGGTCTAAGCTAGATACTAGATTGATGTTTTCCGCCACTTGTCATCCTTAAGCCAATGGTCAAACTGAGGTTGTAAGTCGAACCTTGTCCGCATTGCTTAGATCTTTGGTTAAAAAGAATCTTAGAATTTGGGAAGAATGCTTGCCTCATGTTGAATTTGCTTACAATCATTCCATGCATTCTTCTACTAAGTTTTCGCCATTTGAGGTTGTTTACGGTTTCAATCCCTTATCTCCACTTGATCTTTTGCCTTTGACTTTGAGTGAAAGAGTTAGTACAAATGGCAAAAGGAAGGCGGACACAATTCAGAAGTTGCATGAGAGAGTTCGTGACACATCAAAGCCAAAACCGAGGTTTACACAAGAAAAGCAAATAAGAAGAAAAATAAGGTTGTTTTTGAAGAAGGAGATCTTGTTTGGGTTCACCTAAGGAAGGAACATTTTTCTGAGGAAAGAAAGTCCAAACTCATGCCTAGGGTCGATGGTCCTTTTCAGATACTTAGGAAAATCCATGACAATGCTTATCAGTTTGATTTGCAAGGTAAGTATGACATCTCTTCAAGCTTTAATGTTTCTGATTTATCTCCTTTTCTTGCAGATGATCCACATTTGTGGAAAAATATTTTTGAAAAGGGAGGAAATGATGCGCCTCAGTACATGGATTAGTACATGGAAGCAGCTCAGGACAGAGATCAGGACGATCAAATTATTTCAACCGAGGTTTCCTCATTCGACCGTACTGGACAGAATGATCGACCCGTGTACCGGATCAACCCGCGTACGTCTGGAAAGGATAAGGCTGGAATCACGACCTGACGACCGAACTGACCGTAGCACAGACCATCTTTCCCGGCCAACTCGCCAAGCTAAGAGTTATGGTTGAACCAAAACCAACTTCGATCGAGAGGAATCCGACTTAGACCGCAGCTTCTCTCTTGGTCCGTTTGGTCCGTACCGCATGTCCCGACAGACATACTGATGGAATGACCGACAAGTTCGATCAGTACATGGAATTTTATCATAAGAATTTCTCTAAGGCAAGAATCCTGAAGCTTTCGGATGATTTATCCCATATTTGGACCACTCCCGTTCATGAAAAACTTCCATCCGATCATACCGGAAGTTCGACTTGCGTACTGCTCCTTACCGCGGGTCATGCATAGGGATACATCGAACCTGGAAAAGAGTAGGAGAAGGGTCATCTAAGGACCAGGCTGGGTTTGGATGGACGTGGACGGTAGGCGAAGGGGCTCATCGGTACCAGAACACAAACCAAAGAGTCATTTTGACTATCTAGTCTTTGTTGTTTTCTTAAGTGTGATTATCCACAAAGTTTTAGGTCTTTTCGTACGATTTTTACTACTATAAATATGTAATCCTTTTCAACAATAAGAGCATTCGATTTTTTCCCTTAAACTTTTAAGTTTTACTCTTTGTTTTTAGAACATTTCTTGTTTCTTGGTGTGGTTAGCTCTAAGAAAACTCCTCTTTCTCGTTGGACTTGTGCGTCACATCAAGCTACGGATTGAGTTTGCCTTTTTGTTGGACTTGTGCGTGATATCAGGTAACAACTTGGCTCAGGAATATCAGTAGCCATTCCGCAACCACTGTGAGACCCTTCATTCCATCAGTTCTCCATCGGAGATCATATCCAAATACCTTACTGGTATAGTGATCCTTCTTAATGCGTATCACCCCGCAGCTTGATGAAAACGGAAATCTAACCATTCAGCCAACCGATTCTCATCAGTTTGGTCCCAACAGACTTTCTATCGTCCCACCACCACCACTGGCTGATTGAAAGTAGAATAATTTCTTTATCGTAACTCCTATTAGGTTGATTCGATTTTAAGATGCCATCCATTGAGTTATGTTTACAAATAATTTTCTTACAACTTGGTTCATCCTAGTTTGAGTGGACTATTCAATCAATTTCCATATGTACAAACCAAGTAAGCTAGGAATCACTTGATTTGAAAGTGGGATAGGGTATTCAACCTGACTCGTATTAGGTTAATTAAACTTCGAGGTGAAGATCTATTGAATTATGATTCTAATTAAAGTTGTTTTCTTTTAACTCAGTTCATCCTGGTTTGATTGAAATTTTCAATAAATTTCCATATTTTTAAACCGGGTAACCTCGGAATCACCTGATTTGAAAGTGAGATAACATCTTCAACCTAACTCGTATTAGGTTTATTCAACTTCGAGGTGACGGTCCATTGAGTTATGTTTCCAAATAAAGTTGTTATCCAATTTGTTTCATTCTGTTTTGATTGAAATATTCAATAACATTGGCTTTTAAATAAGGTTTTAAAATTCATGATTGAATGACAATATATTTGTTATTTTAATACATATCACTTTAAACTCTCAGTTGAACCCCCTCCCTCTCCCCCCCTAGTATATTTGAAAAATATGTAAAGTTGACAAAACGATTTGATGTCCACGAATCATGAAAGCTAAACAAGAAAGATTTCTTTAACTGGCAAATATAAAAACCAGAGGAATATTAGAAGAGATGTCTAGGGTTAGCTGAAATAGTGAGGAAAAAGCATTGTGAGTCTTTATTTTGAAAGATTAAGGTTGTAACCAAGAATGAAAAAAGAACTGGGCGTATACATGCTTGGCTGATATTCAAACCCATATCTTATATATTACAAAATATACATGTTTTTCAAAAGGTAGCAAATCTACACTAACAACTTTGTGCTACTCCAATTCTGAATGGAATCTACTAAGGGTTACCTGCAAAACAAAGAGTCTAATGAACAACTAATTTTCTCAGTGAGTCAGGGTTCCCTAACAATTAAATCATTCCCTAGTCACCCACTCTTCACAAGTGGTTAGATCATTATCGATTTTCGAAGCTTTCCCCTTTCCATTGGAAATCCACCTTCCCATCCACATCGGCTCTATGCATAAGTCTAAGAAAGCCGACTGAAGACGCATAACCACCCACATCGACCCTAGTCATGAAGTCTCAAAAGGCCGACTGAAGAGGCAAAACAAGGTTGCATCCTAATGCAACCACACGGTCAACAGTAGCTAATCTATCACTGTGTCTTCATGTCCTGGCCGGAACTAATTTTGGTACGACCCTAGGTAAGGCACATACTTCAGGTGGACAATGACTCTCACAACACTCCTCCTCGAGTGTTGGAACCTCACGAATCATTCTTCAAAGAAAGTCGATGGAAGTCTGTGGATACAACTAATCACATTAAAATCATGCTCAAACATGCTATAGAATTCACAGCAAGGTCCAAAAAATATAAACCAACATACATGTATATGCATCACAATAACGATATAGAACAAATATGTTATACCCCCCTGAGCTGATGCCCGAACGATATACCCAATATCTTTCACAATCATCAATCATTATCGTAAAATTAGTTGTCTAAAGGTACAACCAAGCAATGCATCAATCAATACTCTTGTTTTGTAGGCGCTAACCGTACACACATCAATTAAAACCCATAACCGAGACTCACCTAAAGACTTAGGTGAACGTTGCAGACTGCACACGTGATACATGCTCAAATTACCCTAGAGCTACTGATTACTCTTTGAAATAAGAGGTTCAGCTATACTACTTAGGGATCGAATCCACAAATATCAATGGCACACAATAGATTTGATAATCAACTTAGTTATGCTATAAAATTAATAAGACTTTAAAATAAGTAATATACAGATTGTTAGTTCGTAAACAATTAAAGAAAATAGCTAGATCTAGGGTATTCATGTAGTGAATTATAATGGATAGAAGCCAAGGGGCTTTCAATCATAGAAAATGAATTCAATTAGTAAAGTTATCACAAGTAATATCTATCTTATGGCTAAGCTCAGAGTCTACAAATTTCGTGTGCCAATTCGAAATGACCGTCGTTTGATGGTATGCAAACGACATCGATCGATGGCTTTCATAGTCAATAATTAAACGACCATATTCAATTGGTTCACTTAGAATCACTAGACCATTTCTCGAGTGTACCTAGTAATTTAAGCTCAACAAGATTTATTCTGGTAACGACCCTACTCTCGTAGTGCCAATTATCCTAAGGTCAAGGTTCTAGGTAGCTAATCAAGAACACAAGCAATAAGTACAATCCTAATTATAGATCTAATAATCATCCTAGAAATTCTATTGTTTGGATAATTCATCAAAACCATTAATAAACCCTAAATATAACAAGATAACTACTCAGACATAGCTAAGCATAACATAAACATAATCATAAAATAATGCATAAGATAGAGAATAAGGATAGAAAGTGGGGGTTCCAATACAAAGCTTGAGAAGTCTTCATCTTCTCCCCAAACACCCTATGCTACTATGTTTATTCTGAAATCTCTAAAAGCTCTTAAAACTCTCCTTTTTAATAAAACACTACAAAGATAATACAAAGTAGGTAAAAATCGTCTAGGGGCAATCTTGTAATTTCTGTAACTTGGGCTCCAAGTCGGGTACTTTGTGAATTGGATACTGTGCGCCGACCGTCGATCGACGGAAAGAGTGCGTCATCGATCAATGCTCTGTTTTGTCTCGGCTCGTACTTAGCTGGATTTGACCAGATACGGGGTTCATCTCTCTCTAACCTCCAAAACCTCATAATCTCTAAAATGCTCTAAAATTCACCTCGACCTAAAAATACTCTAAAACATATCCTAGACACACATAACAGACTCCAAATAGGGCCTATAATATGGTCTAAAATAGATAAATATTAGGACTTATCAACTCCTCAAGACTTAATCTTTAGCTTTTCCTCAAGCAAAACAAGGGTAAACATGTGGAAGAAGTATGAAAAGACACGGACTCACAAAAGCTCTAGCTTATCATTATCACCTTCACTATGTTGCAACCATAACAAACAAGTATCAATCTTATAGAAACTTTATATACCTTATCCTAGTATAAACAACCAAATCTATTCTACCAACAACTTAGCAAATACTAGTCTAACTCATTCCTCCACTAACTTAATTTCTTGCATATAATAAAAGTGTAGGCTTTACCTTGGGATTATCGATTAGAGGACACTGAAAAAAAACAAGCAGTCTTCTTAGATCAATTTCTTCCTTCTTTCTCTCTTCTCTGAATCTTTTTTTTTATAAGTCTAATGAATCAATTATGCGGATACAGTCCATCTTGTTCATTTTTCTTTTTCTTTTCTTTTTGTAAAAGTGTAGGAGAATAATGGGGTCACAAGTAATTTACCTATCTCTCGCTTCCACAGTGTGTGATCCTTCCTTTCCGAATTAGAATAATGGGGTCACATGTAATTTACCTACCGCTCTTCATCTTTCAGAAAATTGTCTCAATCTTTTATTTTTATAGATGCCGAAGAGAGAGAGAGAGAGAGAGAGAGAGAGAGAGAGAGAGAGAGAGAGAGAGAGAGAGAGAGAGAGAGAGAGAGAGAGAGAGAGAGAGAGAGAGAGAGAAGAGAATCAGAAGCACAAAGACTTTTACCATCCAGACTTGCAAGAGAAATCCTATCCAATGTATGGCAAATCCCAAAACAAGCAAAAAAGTCAATATTAGGTTGGAGGTTAGTTTCGGTTCTTTCAAAATTTCTGAGCAAGTGTGATATAGTGGCGGGATGATCTAATTTTGTATATCCAGTACTGTCAACAATCAACAAATCTAGAACGGTGCAATAGAATATTTATATAATAATTAAAAATTTAAATCCAATCATAATCCCTTTTATTACTCAATAAAAATCAATAAAACACATAAGAATATAAATCAAAATAGAAAACAATATTAGTCCTCCCCCATACTTAAATAACATTGTCCCTAGTGTTAGCCTTCTCGGTTAGATGGGAACAATTAAATCATAAGTAAAAGTCATAAGGACAGTCAAAAATATCACTCTGTTACGAATGTCGATTGATGATAATGTTATGATGTCGACCGATGGTGATCGGTATCAACCGAGTTGTGCTCTGTCCGTTGACCAATGACTTGGTTCTTGATCTTCCTGTTTTTTTTTTCATAAATAAAGAAAAAACAAAAGTTAGCACTACAAGAAAATTCAAAGCATTCTGACGGAAATTCCGACGGCCAAAAAGTTGTCAGAATTTTCTGAGGAAATTCGGAGGAAATATCAAAGAAATGCCAAAATGGACATTCGTCATAATTTTCCCAGAAAAGTCCGAGGAAATTCCGACAAAAGTGTCTCAGTCGGAATTCACTGAAAACATTCCCATGAAATACCGATGAAACTTTTATAACCATTATAAAAATAATTAAATTACTCAAAATCAATAAACTCTTCGGGATTCCGTCGGAAATTTCCAACGAAATACCTAGGAAATTCTGAGGAGAAATATTATTAGGGATTAGTTTGGGGTATAGAAAATTTCTCAAAATTTCGTAGAGTCCTTGGAATATTCCTACGGAATCCGAGGAAATATTAGTTTTCGGTGTTTGCCGTTTAATATAAATTGTAAAAAAAGTTTTTGACATTTTAATAACCTGTTAAATTATGTGTATTACACAAATTCAGTAATAAGTTAATTTTTTAAACATTATATAATCAATCCTAATAACTGAATCAGTGGAAACATAAATCTCACATAAACACTCATATACTTAATCCAAATTATTTCTATAATCGATCTTAGAGTTGTGATTTTTTCAAAGTTTTTGAAAAAAATTTAAACATAAAATTCATATGAAATGATCAATGTTTTGTTATAAATAAGTAGGGATCCATAAAATGCATGTTTTGAAACCCCAAATGACAAAGCTCTTAGAAATTCCGACGGCCTTCCGATGGATTCAACGAAATGCTGTCAGAATTCTCCGAGGAATTTTAGATGTTTTTTTTTAATAAAATATCTAATGCAAAGAATATTCTCTCTCCCTCAGAATTTTGTCCGAATATTCCTACAGAATTTGGAAGAAATAGATCATTTCCTCGGAATTCCATTGGAATATTTCATTACCACCCAAACCAAACCACCAAACCGCCAAATATTTCATTAACTGTGGAAAGAAAAAGACCCCAAGGAAATTCTGCCCTTGGGATTTGGGTCCCTAAACCCCTCAAATCCTTCTCCAAACTATGTAAGCCTTCTAAATCCCTCTTCTATTGTGTTTATATTAGAGTTTAGAAGTTAGATTTGTGAAGATTTGTGAGTTTAAATGTTAGATTTATGTCAGGATGAAGTAGTTTAGGATGAGATTCTTAGATTTTGTTGTTAGGTTGATAATATGCATGATTTGTTGGTAGACTAAATTATATTTTAGAATTTTAGAGAGGTTTAAATATATTTATAAAACGTTTTTTTATGATTTGCATTAGTTTTAAAGATTTTTAATAATTTTAAAAATCGTTTTTATATATTTATATTTATAAACACATTTTATGTAATTTTAGAAATATATTTGTAATAGATGTATATTTATAAACATATTTATTTATATTTTTAATTTTAAAATAATTTTGTAATATGTTTGTATTAATAAATTTATTTACAATTTTTTATGCAATTTCATTTTTTTGAAAAATATATATATTTAAAAGCGTTTTACGTTTTTAAAAAATAGTTTTTTTTAAGTGTTTATATATTTATTAAATTATGCTCCACCGGATCCTCACTTGCCGGCCATTATGACTTTTGAACAATTGGTTCAATAGCCACGCCGAGAGCATCTCCCTCGACTCCATCCAAGACCTACCCGAGGCATTACTTGGTTAGTTTTCGGTTACGTTGTATATTTTTTCTTTTCAATTGTGTGTTCTAACTTCTTTCTTGTTTTATATGTAGGCTCCATAAGTCGAGCAATGACATTAGCAAATCCATTAACAGGATGATGTACACCTTGCTCAGGCGTGGATATCCGACCTACAGCAAGTTCCCGCTAGCGAACCGCGAGATATAGTTTCGTCACTTTGAGGTAATTCTTCCAACTAATTTTATAAAAAAAATCTTTTATTATTCAAATACTTATTGTTTTTTTTTACAGCAAGAATTCACATGGGATCATACGCATATAGAAACAATCTGTCTAGCCTTCCATGACAAAGTCGTTGACGCTTATGGGAAGTAGATACTTGAGTGTAAGAAGGTGTGGCGTAAGGGAAAGAAGCTGAAAATGATCAACCAGACGACTTGGATTGAGTTTTAGGACCATTGGACTAAGCCAGAGACATAAGTTTTGTCCAGCACCAACTCTAGGAACCATCTCAGCAACAGTGGTGGACAAGGTGTCTTCGTCCACAACTTGGGTGGCACCCGTATTTCTACTCGAGAGGATCAACTTGTAAGTTTTATTCTAAATTGAAAATTTTTATTATTATTTTTATTAATTTATATTTTATTTAGATTGAAAAGAATGATGGTAATCTCATCGATCATCTGACTCTGATGAAAGGGGTTTACACCAACAAGCAGAAGGGTGAAATTCAAGATGATCTTATGAAGAGTGTTATCGGCCTGGTGCAAACCCAAGTAGCTGAAGAACGTGCTTCCCAGGTTGGTTCTAAAGATGATAGTGGTTCTTTGGCTTCGATGACCTTGAGCACATCACATCAACGAACTTGTGGAACAGGTAATATACATAACTTTCATTTTATAGATTCATAATTTCATTAATAATTTTACTAATACTTCTTTCACATTTTATTTTCATGCTGTTCCAAAGAAGAAAGGTTATTTAGTCGGGTTGGGTCGGGTCGTTAGGTTCCCTCGGCTTCGTCTCAATCACCAATGCCACCACCCCATCCCATGATTTTGGAGGCGTTGAAGAACAAGGTTGACCGAATTGAAGCTTTGGAGAGTCACAACTCTAAAATCCTTCCTAAGATGGAGGAACAAGAAATAAGATTGACGACCCAGAGTGAGCATACTGAAGAGACTCAGAGGATGAACCGAGAGTTGATGGAGAAGATGAAGGAACTATTTCCTTCTTCGTTTTAGTTTTTTTTTAAAAAACTTTTAAATGTTGTTTAAAATGTTCTAAAACTTTTACTTATATATTTTCAAATTTTATTTTCAATTTTTTTTAAATCCTAAAAATTATATATTTGAAAAATAATATTAAATAAAAAATAAATGGAAACTTTTGACGAAATTGTTCCTCGAAAATTTCTGATGGACTACGTTGTCGGAAATGTCTTCGTCGAAAAGCCTCAGAATTTCGTCGAAATTTCAAATGCTTTTCCGAAGAAAAATTATTTTCGATGAGATAGGACCGACGACCGCTTTTGTCAGAAATGGCTTATTCTGAAGAAATTCCGACAAAAATGGCCGGTGGAATTTACATGCTTTCTTGTAGTGTTAGTAAAACCATGAAAATAAAATGAAATGAAAACATATATAATAGTGAGTTGCCTCCCACTCAGCGCTATGTTATAGTCTTTAGCTTGACGCTTAGCACTGTTTGGACTAAGATGAGGGTAAAGTATCACTTGTATGAAAACAAATGTCAACATCTTCTTTGCTCATATGAAACCAGGTACCAATGAGGCTTCTTATGGCTTCTTCACCTCTGATTCTTTGGTTTTCCATGTTCTGCCTTGTACCATGTCATCTACTTCTTCTCTGCTGTATGCTTTTGTATCTGGCATGGTCCTATCAAAGTTCTCTGCATACTCTTGCAAACAAAGATGAGTGTGTCCAATGCTGTCTGCTCTCTGAAGAATATCCCTGATATCTTCCTTTGACACATTGGTCATTTTCCCATCTATAGCTAGTCCATTGCCGTCTTCATCTCTATAAACTCCATACTCATATATGGTTTCCTAACGAAATCTTCTCCTAGATGGATCCTTATAAGATCTGTACCCTTCTGCCACATTAATGTCGATCGATAGTATAGGCCACCGTCGATCGATGTCGCAGATCAGGTTTCATCGGATCTTCTGAAATTTCCATCTTCCTCTAGTGCAAGAGCACGGTACTCGAATGCTTCTTCTTCTAGATAAGATTCATCATAGTCTAGGTTAGCCGTATCATGCCCTAGGTCAGGGTTGTCTTCGACCACCGTCGATCGATGTCGCAGATCAGGTTTCATCGGATCTTCTGAAATTTCCATCTTCCTCTAGTGCAAGAGCACGGTACTCGAATGCTTCTTCTTCTAGATAAGATTCATCATAGTCTAGGTTAGCCGTATCATGCCCTAGGTCAGGGTTGTCTTCGATCGATGTCAAAGGGTGGGTGTCGATGGACTCTCTGTTGTCACTGTCGACCAATTGTAAGGGCGAGGTATCGATCAATTCTCCATCATTGGGCTCATTCTATTGCTCGAAATCTCATAAGCATGTTGCCACAAGTCTTAGTTCATGAACCAAATCAATGACAGCAGCTTGGTTCTAGTTTGACGATGTTCATAGTAGTGATTTTGATAAATAAAATATAGATACAACCTGTTTGTCTTCATGTTTTATATTGCTCCTACCGTGGCCATGAAAGTTCTTCCAAGTAGCAGGGAGGAATGCTGCTCCACTTTGACGTCAAACACATGAAATTCTACAGGAATTAGGGCATTGTCGATTTGCACTTTGAGGTCTTTGACCATGCCTCCTGAATTCACATTAGAGTAATACACAAAAGTTAATGAATCACTAAAAGGCTGCACCTTTAGCTTAACACATCTACCATTGTTCTTGGCATAATGCTTACTGAAGAACCAGTGTCACATAGTGGATGAGGGTAGTTATGTCCCTTAATGTTGCAGGGAACCACAAACTTCCCAGAGTTGCTTCTTTTCTTCAACTTAACCCTCAGGTGATTGAACATTCTTTCAATGTCCTCGTCATTCTCTTTGGTTTCTTTGAAGACCATCCACAATCTGTGAGTGTAATAATCTTCCTCAAATGGGATTTCTAAGGACTCTCTTAGCAAAGATGTCCATCTATTTCTCATTAGCTTCCCTTATAGGATGCTTAGGGACTTTTTTCTTTCTTCTAGAATGTCTTTCCATAGCTTACTCAATTACCATAGGAACTGATTTATTTGTCTATATGGATTTGGGTAGGGTGGGTTTCGAATGCCTATCAATATATAAAAGTCTCATGTCTATACTTGGCAACCGACTTCCTTTCATGTCGAACTGTCGTCGATCGATGGTAGGGTCTGGCTGTCGATCGATGTCCATCTCTTCACACGATTCCACAGATTCTTCAAGTACCATCGATCGATGGTCAGTTGTGGTTGTCGATCGATGGTCATTGAAACGGGGAACGACATTCTCAAGAGTTTCTTCCTCCTGGTGCCTAATTTCTTCTACAACTTTCCAAAATCATCATCTATGATGGCGCTTACGTGCTGTTTCTGTCCAGCCTCAATATTTTTCTTGATCGAAGCTTCTTGTCCTCACAGCTCTCTAGCTTCTTAACATGGGTGTTGAGAGTTTAGTGTTGAGATTGGCATCGACATCATCAATTTTCCAATTAAAATCTACTATCATCCTATGTTGTCCCTCCATAAACTTATCAATCATGGCTTCAATCTTCTTCTATTGGGTATATGATGGGGTGTTCTGATAGTAGGAGGCTCCATAGGTCTTGTAGTACCGTAAGGTCTTTGCTGTTGTGATCCTTGGTTGTAACCACTCCTTTGACCATTGCCATAAGAATTTATGTTGCTCTGGTTTCCATATTTATGGAATCTATTTCCACCAAAAAAAAGTTCACTTCTACTTCTTCACCTTTCTTATTGTCAAATCCTATAGCTTCTACACCTTTTGCGAAGCTAACTTGTTTCCTTAGAAACCTCTGAACACTGTCCAACTTGGCTTTTGCTTCTTCCAACTGATCCTTGGTTAGTGTAGGAACTGATTTCCTCCTATCACGATCATTGTTCTTGGTGTTGTTGTTAGCTGCCAAATTCTTTATCAATATGGTAGCCTCTTCAGGACTTCTAAAGCAGAAATTTCCCTCACTGTCTGTGTCTAAATCCATCTGGTATGACAACTTAATACCTCTGAAGAAAGTGCTGAGAAGTTGCACTTCATTGAATCCACGGTGTGGACAATCTCTTTGGTAGGATTTGAATCTGATCCAGGAGTTTCTGAAAGACTCTGCAGGCTCTTGCGTGAATGTAACAATTCTTCTCCTCAAATTCTCAGCTCTAGCATCATCAAAGAAATTACACTGGAAGGCGTTTTTGATTTTTTTCCAAGATGTAAGAGATCATGGTGGTAGCTGCTTAAGCCAGTACGAAGCATCTCGAGAAAGCAAATACTTAAAGAGCTTGCATAGAAGGTAGTCCTTAGGGACTCCATTAGCCTTAATGGCAGACATAAGATTCTTGAACCGCTCCAAATGATCCATAGGTTGCTCACGAGAATGACCATGGAATGGTGTGTGTCAAGTGTGAAATAGGTTGGATTCAACTCAAAATTGTTCCTCTTGAAAGATGGAGGACGAATAGTAGATCTGCTGGCATAGAATTGAACCAGGCGATTGTAGTAAGACAACGTTCTAGGTCAAGCAGCCTGGGATTTAGCTACATCAGCTTCTTCTGGTTCTAGGATTACAATCCCCTAATTATCAATTATCTGAATTTTTGCATTACGCAGATGACTTTCGAGGTCATATGATGAGGGGTTTAGTTTCACTTTCAAATTAACCCTATATTCCCACTTTACTCTCTCAATAAAGAGGTTCAGCGTAGTACTTAGGGATCGAATCCACAGAGACTCTAGGATTGCACAATAGACTTAACGTTATCGAATTAAAATTAGATGAATTATAACAATAATAATAAAAGCGATTTCAAGATTGATTGAGTTTGTAAGGATTTAATTTTAAAGATTAGAATTAGGGGAAATACTCATGTAGGTTTAGATAATGCAGACTAATAGATTTCTAGGGTTTTATTAGCCTCGTTCTGAATTCAAACCTTATGGTTTAGGAGATCGCTCTCGCGCATCTCGGCTGAGCGTCGATCGATGCTCATTCTAAACAGTTACTGGTTTCGTGGTTTGAAGGATTCTTTAAAATCATAATTCAACTCTCATTTGTTACTAGTTATTTAGATTCTTTAAGATAGATTCCAGGTTATAACCAGGCTCTCGCTTGCACTATAGAACCCTAATTTATAAGATTGAGGTGATCAAGTTTAACTTAGCAATAAGAGAAACTTAAACAAAGAACCAAGAAGATTACCCTAACAATTCTATAAAATCAACAATACATTACTACCATTGAATAACCCTAAATATAATAGAGAACTACTCAGACATAGCAATAAGGAACATGAATAAATTATGAACAAATTGTATAGAATAAACTCAGTAAAGAGATAAGGAGTTCAAGATCTTCTCTGTAATGATGATTTGATCTTTCTCTCCAATAGATGTAGCAATGTGTTCCAACTCTAAACTCTAAAAATTTGGTGTAACTTAGAAGACTCCTCTCTTAGGTTTTCTAGCTCTCCTTAAATAAAGATAGAAAACCCTAATAAATAGTCTAAATTTCTCTCAGGGACTTGTCTTGCAATTAATAAAACTTCTAGGTAAAACTTGTAATTTTTCAAGCCTGCACCAATCTTGTTGTCGACTTGACCGTCGATCGACACACAGGGTGTGACGTCGATCGATGGTCTATTCATAAATCTGGATCCGACTTGGAGTTTCTGCTGAGCAATCATGAGTGCTCCAAAATAGTCCAAAAGCTCCAATTGCTTCCAATAACTACCTAGACCTGTAAATACTCTAAAACAATACCAAATGCATATAAAAGAATCTAATTATACTCTATATATCATAGGTAAAATAGTTAAAATCCATGGTATATCAAATCTCACAGACTTAACATTTTGCTTGTCCTCAAGCAAACAAAGCATGTGTGAGATGTTTTAAAAAGCGAAGACTCACATAATGTCTAAGTATAACTGTCACCTTACTTTATTGCAGCCACATCCTATCAAGTCAATCACAGAGAAACTTTATATACCTTATCCTAGTATAGCAACCAATTCCATTCAACCAAAAACTTAGCGAATACTAGTCCAACTCACCCCTCTACTGATTTCATTTCTTTGCACAAATAAAAGTGCAGGCTTTACCTTTGGAATATCGATCAAAGGATATATGGACTCTTACCTATGCAAGTATCTGAATACACAGGTAGTATTCTCTAATTCCTTTTGTCTCTCTCTTCTCCCTTCTTTTGAGGGTATCGTTTTATTTTTTTAATTGACTGAGATATTTGGATAGGCATCCATGAATCAAACCCTAATGATTTTGCCACCAGATCTTGTTCACTTCTTTCTGACCCTTATCTCTTTCTAGGATCATATGAATCAAGCTTTAATGGTTGTAGCCACCAAATCCTATTTGAATTCTTTTTTAATTTGAAGGGGAGAGAGAGGGGAATCATAAGCACATAGACTTTTACCTTCCAAACTTGCAGAAGGAATCTGATCGAGTGTATACCAAATCCCAAAGCAAGAAAATAATGTCATGATTAGTGTTGAAAGTCAGCATTGGTTCCTTCAAACTTTCTAAGCAAGTGTGATATAGTGGCAGGCTGATCCACTTCGGTATATCTAGTAATCTCTGCAAACAACATTCTAAGAGAAATTCAATCATAAGGAAATTTTGTTAGAGACAGTTAAATATACCAACTCTGTTAGGAGTATCGATCGATGGCAGTAGGTGAGCGTTTACCAATGGTAAACCATCATCGTCGATCGATGGTGAATGTATGGTATCGATCGATGGTGTATTAGAACTTTCGGGTAAACCTTCATAAACAGAATAAATACTGAAATAAGTAATAGTATAAATAATGTTAAAGAACTCGTTACGGTATGTTAGTTCGTCATCGATCGACGACAACTAGTAGGCGTCGATCGATGCTAGGCATGCATACTGAATCATGTGTGTCTACTCTCCATTCTGATCATCTCTCTTTGGGTTAGCTCTGTTAGACACTCCAATACACGGTAAAATAAAATCCAAACAGACACCCGGCTGCTGAGACCGGGTGTGCTGGGCGGAGGACTCCTCTGCGTCGTACTCTGAGGGGTGTTGTGTGGAGGTGACTCTCAGCTGGGTGGAATGCGAGGCGTTGTAGATCGTCAAAGAAGTCTGTCACCTCTCGCACTGGATGATTTATCATCCTAGGTCCCTCGCCATCCACAAAGGACCAAAAGCGTCCCTCCTTCAGCCACTGGGTCCTCATCAGGTGACCCTCATCCATGAAGCACAATCCTCTCTCCACTGAAGCTCCCTCGAAGCTAATACCAAGAAAGCTGAAGATGGGTGTCAAGAGGCTCCCTATCGTCTCCCTCTTCGTGCCAGAACCCTTGAAGGATTTTTCCTTTAGGGTCGCCAGGTGCTCCGCAAATATAGCACCCAAGTTCACCTGCTGATCGCTCATAGGTGGAGGAAATAGCAATGTGATCTCCTGAACCCTAACCTTGTTGGGTTCCATCTTGCACAAAAGGGTGTTTGCAAGGACCTTCAGGAAGTAGCGCATAGTCGGGTGACAGACGTCCGTCTGAGTGGCTGAGCCGGAGTCAAAATGGCATGTCCCGATGAGGCCGCAGAAGGGAGGTAGGCCATGGAATGCATCGAATGAAAAGGCGCTGGTACCAATGTCGAAGGCATAGATCGCGCTGAGCTGTGCTATGGGGATCCTGTACCGGATGCCTCTGATGAGAAAGGACATGGTGGCCTCATGCGCCAGCTTCACCCTAGGGCTCTTGTAGAGCACCTGAGCCATGGATATGCACTGCAAGACCAGGTCGGGATATAAAGGATATGGCTTAGTAGCCATGGTGCCCAATCCAATCTCCTGCACCATCTGTTTAAAATCAGTGTAGAGCCCCAACTTCTTCAAAGTTTGCTTATCGGTGAACTTGGTTGGCTCGATGGTAACGCTCTGCCAGGCGTTGTAATAGAGGCTGTCAGAGTCATCCCACTCCTCGCTCAGGGGACGATGTGTGCAGTCCCTTGATGCTACCGCTTTTCGAGGGTTGGGGTAGTCCTCCAATTTCACAAGTAGAGCCTCCTCTTCTTTGGTCCAAGGGTCTCGGCATGGAGGACCCACGGTGGAGCACTGGAGCTACCGACCTCGTATCGCGCTTTAGTTCTCCTCTCGTCCTCCTGCATTTAATCAAAAAAGCAAAAATCAGAATCGATGTTGAGATTAAAAGAACAACCATCGATCGATGGTACTGCATGGTCATCGACATAACCTAATGGCCATCGATTGACGGCGACTCATGGGCATCGATCGATGCTGCATCGCGTATAAGGGTTCACGAAATTAAAAATAATCAACTTAAATCGTGCAAATCATGTGTAGAGACGATAGATAATCCTTAATATAGTACTCCAGCACCCTAAATCGTCCTAGATTCCGAGTTAAACCACAAAAGATTCAATTTTTCTTGAAACCCTGTAAAGTTCCCTAAACTAAGATATTTGGGGAACATACATTGATGATTGAGTGATTTAAAGAGCTAAAAAGGTTGAGAGGGTAGAAATCGATTGATCTAGACTGAAAAACAAGCAAAATTGGCCGAAATTTGGGAGAGAAATCGAGTGTGGAACTCGTTTGTGTTTTTGGCAGTTTTGGAGAAAAGTGTTTTATTTTTTGGGGTCATGTCGAGTTAACCTACTCGACACACGACTGTCGATCGACGGTAGTATAGGGGCATCGATCGAGGGTCTGGTCGACGGCTCCATATTGATTTAAGAAATTTGTAATTGCATAAATAATAAATAATAGATAATTATTATATATTTGTTAGTAATCAATTAATTCTGTTTTATATTTCCTACTTTTTGTTTGATGTTTTTATTATTATTTGTATTGATATGTATATATATACATATAATTGTTTAATTATTAAATTAGTGTGTTGCCTCCCACTCAGCGCTTGTTTAAAGTCGTTAGCTTAACGGGAAATGGGCTTATCATCCGGGGTTAGGCATCTCTAACGGGAAATGTTTCACTCGCTGCCCATTCACCCTGAAATCTTCTTCTTTATGATTAAATAGGAAACTTGTCCCATAAGGCGTAACTTCTTTGATGGTGAAGGGTCCGGACCAACGAGAACGTAATTTCCCAGGAAATAGTGTTAATCGAGAGTTGTACATGAGTACTTGATCGTTTGGTTTGAAATGCCGTGAAATAATTTTCTTGTCGTGATAGGCTTTCGTTCTCTCCTTGTACAATTTTGAGTTCTCGTAGGCGCGATATCTGATTTCGTTGAGCTCATTTAGCTGAATTAATCTCTTTTCTGCTGCGGATTTAGCATCAAAGTTTATCTTTTTTATGGCCCATTCGTCTTTATGTGCTAGTTCTATAGGGAGATGGCAGGATTTTCCATAGATTAAGTGGAATGGGGTAGTTCCTAACGGTGTTTTAAATGGTGTTCGGTATGCCCAAAGTGCATCATCTAACTTCAAA
This sequence comes from Moricandia moricandioides, assembly GCA_905132885.1. NCBI lineage: Eukaryota > Viridiplantae > Streptophyta > Magnoliopsida > Brassicales > Brassicaceae > Moricandia > Moricandia moricandioides. The sequence continues at coordinate 64,272 of CAJHQQ010000326.1, read as the reverse complement.
GACCAATCTTTACGGGTCTATCCTACCGTCTTTTCTAGGATTTCTTTAATCTGACGGTTGGATACTTCTACTTGTCCGCTGGTCTGAGGATGATAGGGTGTAGCTACTCGATGGTGAACTCCATGTTTCTTGAGCAGTTTTTCGAACACTTTGTTAATGAAGTGGGTACCTCCATTGCTTATTACGATTCGTGGAATTTCGAAATCTGGGAAAGATAATACTCTTGAAGAGTTTAACGACTACGACAACGTAATTTTTCGGAGCTGCTATTGCTTCCACCTATTTAGATACATACTCTACAGCGACCAGTATGTATCTACTTCCTTAAGAAGGGAAATGGCCCATGAAATCGATTCCCTAGCAATCAAACACTTCCACTTCAAGTATGAAATTTTGTTTCATCTCGTTTCTCTTGCTGATTTTCCTCTTCTTTGGCAGGGATTGCATTTCGCTACGTAGGCTTGAGCATCTTGAAACATAGTCGGCCACGAAAAACCCACTTATAGGATTTTTGACACTGTCTTAAGACTAGCGAAATGTCCGGCGTAATCAAATCCGTGACAATGATATAAAATTTCAGAAGTTTCGCTTTCGGCAACACATCGTCTATATATGCCGTTAGAATAATGTTTGTAAAGATAAGGTTTATCCCAGTGATATCTCCAGATTTCTCGTAAATTTTTCTTTTAGTGATATCCTTCGAAGAGTTCGGGTTCTACTTCGGCCGCAAGATAGTTTACTATATCTGCATACCAAGGTCTATCGGTGGTGTTTAATGCACACCCCCCCCCGACTCAAAATTCTGTCTCTGGGAGAATCATCATTTGGGGTCGAAGGATTACAACTGGCGTTGATATTTATTGGAATTTTTATTTCATCGTCCTTTTCAAATGCATCGTCGATCGATGGGGTCTGGACAAGATCAATCGATGCTCTATGGTTACAATCGTTCGATGTTATTAGTGTCTCGTCGATCGATTCCGCTTCATGTGCCGAACTGACGCTATCAACGAAAGTCGATTCTGCTAAGTAGACATTTTCTGTGGGTAAGAAATCATCTATAGGGATGTCTTCGTCTACTCTTATTCGTGATAAGTGATCTGCGACTCCATTTTCTTCTCCCTTATTATCTTTGAATTTTATGTCAAATTCTTGGAGAAGGAGAATCCACCATAAAAGTCTCGGCTTAGCGTCCTTTTTGTTCATTAAGTATTTCAATGTTGCATGGTCGGTGTGAACTACTACTTTTGAACCGACTAGATAGGATCGAAATTTCTCGAAGGCGAATAAGACAGCCAATAACTCTTCTTCCGTTGTCACATAATTACGTTGCGCATCGTCTAGAGTTTTGCTGGCATATTATATAGCGTGCAACTTTTTGTCTTTCTTTTGTCCAAGTACTACACCTACAGAGAAATCGCTGGCTTCACACATAATTTCGAATGGTAGATCCCAGTCTGGTGCTTGGACAATAGGGGCGGATACGAGCGCTGATTTGACTGTTTCAAAGGCTTTGAGACATTTGGGCGTAAAATCGAATTTCACCACTTTGCACAGAAGTGCAGTAAGGGGTCTAGCCTATAGAATCCTACATGTCCTAGAAAGCTTCTAAAATCTTTAACATTAGTGGGTGGTGGCAGTTTTGTCATTACATCAATCTTTGCCTTGTCCACCTAAATTCCGGCTGCTGAGACCTTGTGTCCCAAGATAATTCTGCTGTTAACCATGAAATGGCATTTTTCCCAGTTCAAAACCAGATTATTCTCTTCGCATCTAGCTAATAACTTACATAGGTTATCGAGACATGCTTTGAAATTCGGATCGTAAAATGAGAAGTCATCCATGAAAACCTTCATGAAGTCCTTGATCATATCGGTGAATATTGACATCATGCATCTTTGGAAAGTTGCAGGGGCGTTACAGAGTCTAAATGGCATCCTGCGATATACAAATGTTCCATATGTTAAGTTGAGGTGCTTAATGAGGGTGAAAGTAGAAGAAGGAAGGAGGAGTGTTTGTGTCGACCATGTCCGTACAGGCCGTACAAGTCATGGTCGACCCAAACCTCGACCAAAGTTGGAAAGAAGGCATCCGGTTAAAAGGAGAGTTACTCCTCTACTTACCTCTTACCTTAGTACCCGTTGGAGGAAAGGAAAAAAGAAGTCTTGGACAGGCTGGCACAGACGGGAAAGGATAAGCATCTTGGTCAAAGATGCTGATACTCTTCTTGTGGCTCTCCCTCGTCCAGATTGAACCAGACGCTCCCCTCTCTTCCTTGTCCACAAGTTTGCTCTTCCTTTTGTTCTGGAAACCCTTGTAATGCCTCTATATATATACCTTATGTCGAGAATGAAGAAGAACTAAGCATTCCAGTCTCTTTTTCTCTGTATAGTCTCCAAAATTAATAATGATTCTTCATAGAGTCTAGACCACATCTCTGTCCATTCTATTCATTCTGTCCACTAAATCTCTTTTCTCTTCCTATTTCTAAACATTTTATGGTATCAGAGCCAGGTTACTGATATTCTGGGTTTGTGTTCTTCATTTGGTGAGTTCAAAGTCGAAGGTGTTTGAAGATCTGGGTAAAAGTTTGAAGATTGAGGCTGTCTAGTGAAGAAAACTTGAGTCTTTCCAGGTTGTTCTTAAAGTCTCAACCTTTTCTGGGTACTAGTCTCTGGTGTTCTTCAACTTCATTCAAAGATTCAAGCTTTCTCAGTTTTGGGTAACTCAAGAACAAGATGGAAGGAAACAAGATGTTAGCTATACCAGTAACCTTAAAAGGGAGTGGTAACTACCTTTTGTGGTCAAGACTGGTGAAAACAGCGATTGGGAGCAAGGGTTTATGGAATCACATCACTGATGAACCTCCAAAACCAGTTGCTAAAGTGGGAGGAGGAGTGACTGAGCTTTCTGTGGCTGATGAGAACAAATGGGCTCAAGAAGACATGACTGTGGTCACTGTATTGCAAGCATCACTCGAGACCTCTATCCTTGAAGATTACAGCTATTGTGAGACTGCCAAAGACCTATGGGAGACACTTCAGAAGGTCTATGGAAACACATCAAATCTGAGCCGTGTGTTTGAGGTGAAGAGAGCCATAAACACTCTTGTGCAGGAAGAGGTGGAGTTCACTAAGCACTTGGGGAAGTTCATAGCATTATGGTCTGAACTTGAGATGCTGAGGCCTAGTACTATGGATCAAGAGATCATCATGGAAAGGAAAGAGCAGGATCAAGTCTTTGGCCTGCTTCTGACCTTGAATCCTGTCTACAGTGACCTGATCAAGCATATTTTGAGGTCATCTAAGCTGCCATCCTTGGAGGAAGTGTGTGCTCAGATCCAGAAGGAAGAGGGATCACACGGATTGTTTGGAGGAAGAGGGGATCTATCCTTAGCAAACAAGGCAGAGGTTACACAAGCAAACAAGGCAATGTACAAGCCTGAGGAAAGAAGATATGGTGAAGACATGAGGTTTGGAGGCAACTGTGATCATTGCAAGAAGCCTGGCCACAAAAGGAGTCAGTGTTGGATCCTACATCCTCATCTCAAGCCAACTAAGTTCATGAAGGAGAGGGAAGCAAGAGCTCACCTCTCTAATGAAGCAAGTGAAGCTGGTCCTTCTGGAAGTGGGTCTACCATGCGTGAAGGTGAAGGGAAGGCTATGGCATCTCAACACACTTCAATCAAGAACATGGACCAGGAGCCCATAAGGAGGTCTGACATTGATGCTCTCATCAAAGCTCTTAAGGAGAATGGTAACACACTTGGAAACACTCTTGGTTACTCATATGCTGCTTATAGACTGCCTAAGACTCTTGATCAAGTAAATGTTCTAGGGGAATCACATAGGTCATATGCTGCTGCTAGTGTCTTAACTAAACCATTGATTGTTGATTCTGGTGCCTCTCATCACATGATAAGTGACACCAGTATTATAAAGGATATAGAACCTGCTTATGGTCATGTGATGATTGCAAATGGTGATAAAGTAGCAATTAAAGGAATTGGGAAACTGAACTTATTTGATAAAGAGTCTAGAGCTTTCTATATGCCTGAGTTCACTTCTAACCTTTTATCTGTCAAGAAATGTACTACTGATTTACAATGCAATGTTATCTTTAGTCCTAATGATGTGAAGTTTCAGGATATTAAGAGCAGTAAGTTGATTGGAAAAGGAGTAACCAAGGGAGATCTTTATATGCTTGAAGACACTATTCCTGTTTCCAGTGCTAGTTACTCGTTTAGTTTTGTTTCTGTTTTCAATAATGATGCATTGTGGCATGCTAGATTAGGTCATCCTCATGTTAGAGCTCTTAGTTTAATGTTACCAGGTGTCATGTTTAAGAATAATGAGTGTGAAGCATGCATTTTGGGTAAACATTGTAAGACAGTCTTTAAGAAATCAAATACTATCTATGAAAAATGCTTTGATCTTGTTCACTCTGATGTTTGGACTGCTCCTTGTTTATCTAAAGAAAACTATAAGTATTTTGTCACTTTCATTGATGAAAAATCTAAATACACCTGGATAACACTCATTAAAACTAAGGATAGGGTGCTTGATGCATTTAAGAATTTTCAGACTTATGTTACTAACCATTATAATGCCAAGCTTAAGATGTTCAGATCAAATATTGGTGGGGAATACACAAGTCATGCATTCAAACAACACCTAGCACAGCATGAAATCCTACACCAGACGAGTTGTCCTTACACTCCACAGCAAAATGGAGTGGCTGAAAGGAAGAACAAGCACCTCATGGAGGTTGCAAGGTCGATGATGTTCCAAACCAATGTTCCAAAGAGGTTCTGGAGTGATGCTGTGATGTCTGCTTGCTATCTTATAAATAGGATACCAACTAGAATACTAGATGATCAGTCTCCTTTTGAAGTCCTGAACAAGGTCAAACCTTCTCTGGATCATCTAAGAGTGTTTGGGTGTCTTTGCTATGTACTGGTGCCAGGAGAAATGAGGAACAAGTTGGAACCCAAGAGTACTAGAGCCATGTTCATTGGATATTCTACAACTCAGAAGGGATACAAATGCTTTGATCCTCAAACAAGAAGGTTACTAGTATCTAGGGATGTCACGTTTTTGGAGTCAAGAGGGTACTATGAGGAGAATAGCTGGGAAGATCTGAAGGATCTAGCTCAAACATCTGACAAGGCTGCGAGTCTTAGGATAATTATGGAAGGTCTTGGGATCAACTTAACCCAGGATCAGAGGAAGCAGAGTGTACACCAATCTCATGAAGCTGAAGAATCATATCACCTTGATCATGAGGGGGGAAATGAACCAGAAGAAGGTGAGAATGAGGAAGGAAGCTCTGGAAGTCCTGACCAAGGTGTGATGGGAAATGAGGAAACACCTGAGGGAAATGATGAGAATGAAAACTTGGTCCCTGAAGAAGAAGAAGAAGGTCAAGAGGATCATGGGGAAGCAGTGAGGCCAGAGGTAGAGGTTCCATTGAGAAGAAGTACTAGAGTAAGAAGACATCCATCCAACTGGATCAACACTAGGGTATACTATAATGCACAAGCTGTTGCCCACCCTAGTCAGGCTGTCTGCTCGTTTGCTGAGTTCCCTAAGGAGCATTGTGCATTCATGATCAGCTTGAATGAGAATCAGGTTCCAAGGTCTTATGAAGAAGCCATGGAAGATGAGGAATGGAAGAAATCAGTGGGAGATGAAGCAGATGCAATGATCAAGAATGAAACTTGGTATGAGAGTGAACTTCCTAAAGGGAAGAAAGCAGTCTCTAGGAGATGGATCTTCACTATCAAGTATTTGCCAAATGGGAAGATAGAAAGGAAGAAGACAAGACTGGTTGCAAGAGGCTTCACTCAAACCTATGGAGAGGATTATGTTGACACATTTGCTCCTGTGGCAAAGCTACATACCATACGAATTGTATTATCTATTGCAACCAACTTGGGATGGAACCTATGGCAAATGGATGTGAAGAATGCTTTCTTGCAAGGAGAATTGGAAGAAGAAGTGTATATGCATCCTCTACCTGGTCTTGAAGGTCTGGTTAAACCAGGAAATGTGTTAAGATTAAGGAAGGCTATCTATGGGTTAAAACAGTCTCCAAGAGCTTGGTACCACAAGTTGAGTACCACCCTGAATGGTAGAGGCTTCATTAAGTCTGAACTTGATCATACCTTGTTCTCCCTAGCCTCTCCATCAGGTATTATTGTTCTCCTGGTTTATGTTGATGATATCATCATAACTGGGAGTGACAAAGAAGGTATTCAAGAAACTAAAGGATTTCTTAAATCTGTGTTTGAAATTAAAGACTTGGGAGAAATGAAATACTTCCTTGGGATTGAGATTTGTAGGTCCAAGGAAGGATTGTTCATGTCCCAAAGGAAATATACTACTGATCTTTTGAAAGATGCAGGGAAACTTGGAGGAAAGACAGCAAGGATGCCCATGGAAGATGGATACAAGGTCCCTCATGAGGGGGAGACTGAAGACAGCAAACCATTCTATGATGCTAAGATTTATAGGAAGCTAGTTGGTAAGTTAATCTATTTAACTATCACACGTCCTGATATTTGTTTTGCTGTGAATCAGGTTAGTCAACACATGCAAATACCAAAAGAACATCATTGGAATATGGTGGATAGGATCCTGAATTACTTGAATGGTTCACATGGACAAGGAGTGTGGATGGGATGCAACAACAGCACTGAGGTGGTGGGTTAATGTGATGCGGATTGGGCTGGTGATAGAGCAGATAGAAAGTCTACCACTGGCTACTGCACCTTCATTGGTGGGAACCTAGTTACCTGGAAGAGCAAGAAGCAGAAGGTGGTTTCTTGTTCCAGTGCTGAAGCTGAGTATAGAGCCATGCTAAAGCTAACCAATGAGCTAGTCTGGATCAAAGGCATCTTGAAGCACTTGGGAATTGAGCAGTCTACACCCATGACAATGCATTGTGACAACCAAGCAGCCATCCACATAGCCACCAATTCAGTGTTTCATGAAAGGACCAAGCACATTGAGGTTGACTGCCACAAGGTAAGGCAGATGATTGGTTCAGGAGTAATCTTGCCATGCTATACAAGAAGTGAGGATCAGTTGGCAGATGTATTTACTAAGGCAGCTAGACAGAAGACAATGGAGTCCATTCATAGTCGGTTGGGGCTCATTGATCTAACCCAACTTAGCTAATCCCCTGCTATGGGGTCTTTACTCTTTTTCCCTCATCAAGGTTTTATCCCAACGGGTTTTCTTTGGTGAGGTTTTTAATGAGGAAGACCTCATAGCCTTCCAAGCTTGACTTGTTCCACATGGTCAAGCTTGAGGGGGAGTGTTAAGTTGAGGTGCTTAATGAGGGTGAAAGGAGAAGAAGGAAGGAGGAGTGTTTGTGTCGACCATGTCCGTACAGGCCGTACAAGTCATGGTCGACCCAAACCTCGACCAAAGTTGGAAAGAAGGCATCCGGTTAAAAGGAGAGTTACTCCTCTACTTACCTCTTACCTTAGTACCCGTTGGAGGAAAGGAAGAAAGGAGTCTTGGACAGGCTGCCACAGACAGGAAAGGATAAGCATCTTGTCAAAGATGCTGATGCTCTTCTTGTGGCTCTCCCTCGTCCAGATTGAACCAGACGCTCCCCTCTCTTCCTTGTCCACGAGTTTGCTCTTCCTTTTGTTCTGGAAACCCTTGTAATGCCTCTATATATATACCTTATGTCGAGAATGAAGAAGAACTAAGCATTCCAGTCTCTTTTTCTCTGTATACTCTCCAAAATTCATAATGATTCTTCATAGAGTCTAGACCACATCTTTGTCCATTCTATCCATTCTGTCCACTAAATCTCTTTTGTCTTCCTATTTCTAAACATTTCACCATAGGGACAAGTAAAGGTGGTCTTTTTTTGGTTGTTCGGATGTATGGGGATCTGGAAGAATCCGGAATACCCGTCGAGAAAACAATATTATTCGTGGCTTACGAGCCTTAAAAGGTAAAGGGAAATGATCTTTCGCGTGGCAGCATTTAATTTCATGTAATCGATACACATTCTGTGTCTGGTGACGGTTCTAGTAGGGATCAATTCGTCTTTGTCATTCTTTACCACGGTATTTCCTCCTTTCTTTGGAACAACATGAACCGGTCTGACCCAAATGTTGTCTGAGATCGGATAAATAACGCTTGCTTCTAGAAGTTTCATGATTTTATTTTTAACTACTTCCTTCAGATTGGGGTTGAAGGTGTATCCTATGCATGCATAAACCAGGGGGAATTCCCGGGATGTCGTCTAACGAATAACCGAGAGCCTTGCGGTGCTTTCGAATTTTATTCAGCAACAGTGCTTGTTCTCCGCTACTCAAGTTTGCATTTATGATGACAGGATATGAGTTTTCGTAAAGGAAAGCATACTTAAGACCGGCTAGAAGTGGTTTGAGCTCGATTTTGGGTGATTTTTCTTTGCTCCAGTCGTCGGTCACAGTAAGCTGTCGATCGATGGTGATATTGGGGTGTCGATCGATGGGGGTTGATGGATCGAGTTCTTCAAGATTGACATTAAAATTTTCTTTTGTGGCGTCCATGAACCTTGCTTACTCTCCAGTGCGATCTTCTAACGTAGATATGTCGCCATAAGGAGACGTGATTGCTTTCTCTAAAGGTTCGTTCGAGCATATGTCTGTGAATGAGTTTTCTGCTAGCTCGGAAAGGTAATCATTAAGGTAGGTTTGATTGTCGATCAAAGGTTGTTTTATTATCTTTTCCATGTCAAAGACCATCGGTATCTTCCCTATGTTGAGGAATATACTTCCTTCTATAACATCAATGATCGCCCCGACAGTGGCCAGGAAAGGTCTTTGTAAGATAATGGGATTTCAAGGTTCTCGCTCGTATTTAAGCACTATGAAATCTGCAGGTATATCGCAGTTATGAATACGTACGGGTACGTCCTCAAGTACACCTTCCGGAATTCTAGTGGATCTAACAGCTAAAACGAGTGTGACCCTGCTAGATTGAAACGAAATAAGGCATCATGTTGACACCATAGTGTTGAGATAAGTTATTTTCGTGCAGAAGGACTACAACTGGTGCCAGAGTTTTTCTAACTCGGATCGAGTGTTTATCCTCTGCGAACAATGGTGGTTCCTTCCTTTCGATATCTCTCTTTTCGAAAGCTCTACCTAAAGCTATGTTTTCTATCAGTCTTTTATCGCTTGCAGGGCTTCGGGTGCCGAATTTCCCCTCTCTGGTTGTATCAAGGATGGTTTGATAGTCTAGGTTTAGTCCTCCATAGAAAATGTTGATGAGTTGGGGCTCTAAGAATCAATGGTGTGGGCACGAAATTTGGTAGCTCTTGAACCTTGTCCAGGAGTTCTTAAAAGATTTGCGGCTACCTTGAACAAAAGTGGATATTTTCGTTCTTGCTTCCCAGTATCCTCCTCGTCAAAGAAGTGGTTGATATCGGCGCTTCTAATATCTGCCCAACAAGTCAGGGATCCTGGTGGTAGCTGGTTCAGCCATCTCCTGGTGTCACCTTCTAGGGAGAAAGGAAAAATTTCGTAGCGATTGAAATCGTCGTTCACCATGTCTTCTAGCATCTTAATGTGATCGTTCGGGTGTTCAGTGGGGAAACCATTGAATTGATTTTTACGGCCCATAATTAGGAAGTCGATATCAAGCTCAGAGCTTCCAGCATGGATGTCGGATAATCGAATCGCGGACCTATTGGAATAAGTTTTTGGGGTTTAGGTATCCGAGCATTGGCATTTCATGCTTTACCTCATTATTTGGAGATTTAGTGATTTGATTGGGGATTTCAGCTCCCTGATAATTAACTAGTTGGCTTGATTCATTGCTTTTATTGTTTATTAGTTCTATCAAGACTACTTTCTTATTATCAGAATCAGTAAAGGCGTACTTACCTGCTTCCGGCTGATCGGCATTGATCGATGGCAATGGAAGAGTGTCGCCCGACAGAAGTGGACAAACGTCGATCGACGATTTTTGTCCAGAATCCATATTCTCTCCTTTACGTACCTATGTCATAAGGTTTAGGGAAATAATAATTTAGCAAACAGTAAAGTAAAAATATTGACAATATTCTAAACGAAATCTAATGGCAATAAGAAAGAGTCTCCGGGAACGGCGCCAAATTTAATGTGGGGTTTATTTTTATATCACTTTCAAATTAACCCTATATTCCCACTTTACTCTCTCATTAAGAGGTTCTGTGTAGTACTTAAGGATCGAATCCACAGAGACACTAGGATTGCACAATAGACTTAATGTTACCGAATTAAAGATAAATGAATTATAACAATAACACTAAAAGCGATTTCAAGTTTGATTGGGTTTGTAAGGATTTAATTTTAAAGATTAGACTTAAGGGAAATTCTTAGGTAGGTTTAGATAATGCAAACTAATAGATTGCTAGGGTTTTATTAAGCCTCGTTTTGAATTCAAACCTTAGGGTTTAGGAGATCTCTCTCGCGCATCTCGGCTGAGCGTCGATCGATGGCAATAAGATGGCGTCGATCGATGCTCATTCTAAACAATATTGGTTTTGTGGTTTAAAGGATTCTATAAACTCATAACTCAACTCTCGTTTTTTACTAGTTATTCAGATTCTTTAAGATAGATTTCAGGTTAGAACAAAGCTCTCGCTTGCGCTATAGAACCCTAATTTCTAAGATTGAGGTGGTCACAACTTAGCATTAAGAGCAACTTAAACAAAGAACCAAGAAGATTACTCTAACAATTCTATAAAATCAACAATACATTACTACCATTGAATAACCCTAAATCTAATAGATAACTAATCAGACGTACCAATAAGGAAGATGAATAAATTCTGAATAAATTGCATAGAATAAAGTAAGTAAACAGATAAGAAGTTCAAGATTTTCTCTATAATGATGATTAGATCTTTCTCTCCAATATATGTAGCAATGTGTTCCAACTCTAAAATCTAAAACTTTGGTGTAACTTAGAAGACTTCTCTCTTAGGTTTACTAGCTCTTCTTAAATTAAGATAGAAAACCCTAATAAATAGTTTTAAATATCGTCCATGGACTTGTCTTATAATTAATGAAACTTCTGGGTAAAACTTGTAATTTATCAATCTTTCACCAATCTTGCTGTCGACTTGACCGTCGATCGATGCGCAGTGTGTGACGTCGATCGATGGTCTAAAATCTGGATCCGACTTGGAGTTTCTGCTGAGCAATCCTGAGTGCTCCAAAATAGTCCAAAAGCTCCAATTGCTTCCAGTAAGTACCTAGACCAGTAAATACTCTAAAACAATACCAAATGCATATAAAAGACTCTAAATATAATATATTTATCATAGGTAAAATCCATGGTATATCATCATACAGGTCTCATCTCTCACTCCTAGTCATGATCAGCATAGAAACCATCTTTTCTCGGAAATCATCGTTGATTTATATCACGATGTTGGTTCGGTCGATTCCGGAAAATAAGTGTTGATCAACAAAGAAGTGTTGGCGTCGATTGATGCTTTTCGCTTCTCCTTGCGGATGCTAGGTTCGATGGTTACTAGGTCTGAGAAAATTAAGTATTTTTCCTTGTTGCTTCAGGTACTGCTGGGAATGCACCTGAAAGACATAAGAATTTTTTTTGTAAGTAAACTAAAACGAAAACCTAGACAAAACTTGCATAAAAATCTAATAGCGATCCTTTCTCCCCGTCAACGTAGCCTAATTTGATACGTGTTCAAATTACCGTAGAGTTACTAATTACCCTCTCAAATAAGAGGTTCACATGTAGTACATAGAGATCAAATCCACAAAGCGAGGGAACTCAATAAATTTGATGATCAACTTAGTTATGCTAGACAATTAATAAGACATTAAAATAAGTCACACAGAGATTGTTGGTTTGTAAACAATTAAGCACAATAGTTATATCTAGAGTTTTCAGGTAGTGAATTATAATGGATAGAAGCCAAGGATTTTCAATCATAGAACACATATTCAATTAGTAAAAATATCACAAGTAATATCTATCATGTGGCTAAGCTCAAAGTCTACAACTTTCGTGTGCATTCAGAATGACCGTCGATCGATGGTATGCAAATGACATCGATCGATGGCTTTATTAGTCAAGAATTAAACAACCAGATTCGATTAGTTCACTTAGAATCACTAGACCATTCTCTCGATTGTATCTATTAATTTAAGCTCAAAAGGATTTATTCATGTAACAATCCTACTCGCTCACTGCCAATTATCCTAAGGCAAGGTTCTAGGTAGCTAATCAAGAACACAAGCAATAAGTACAATCCTGATGATAGATCTAATAATCATCCTAGCAATTTTGTTGTTTGGCTAATTCATCAATGCCATTAATAAATCCTAAATCTAACAAGACAACTATTCAAACATAACCAAGCAGAATATAATTATAATCATAAAATAATGAATAAGATAAATAATAAGGATAGAAAGTGGGGTTCAATATAAAACTTGAGAAGTCTTGATCTTCTCCTCAAAAACCCTAAACTAGTATGTTTATTCTGAAATCTCTAAAAGCTCTTAAAACTCTCCTTGTGCATCAAACCCTAGCAAAGATAATATAAACTAGGTAAAACTCGTGAAAGGGTAATCTTGTAATTTTTGTAACTTGGGCTTTAAGATGCATAATTTGTGAATTGGGCTACTGCGCGTCGACCGTCGATCGACGGCAAGAGTGCATCGTCGATCGACGGCAAGAGTGCATCGTCGATCGAATGCAAGAGTGCATCGTCGATCGACGCTCTACTCTGTCTCGATTCGTACTTAGCTGAATTTGACCAGCTACGGGGTTCATCTCTCTTTGAGCTCTAGAAAGCCTCATAATCTCTAAAATACTCCAAAATGCACTTTGACTTGAAAAATACTGTAAAACATATCCTAGAAACACATAACATACTCCAAATAAGGCCTATAATATGGTCTAAAATAGGTAAATATTAGGACCTATCAACATGCTCTTATCTCGTGGTCAGCTTCCCTTTAAACTTATATCAGGAAATATCTAGAAATTAAGAAATCTAGACACATGAAGGTTTGGGAACGATAGGCTATCCTAGTTCTAAAAATAAAAACTAATTAAAAAGCATAGCTACAAATGGAAATTTACCTTAAGGCTTGAACTAGCTCGGGCTGCTATGGTTAGGTTTTTAGTATGGGAATGAACTAAGGGATGGGTGTGCTATTTATAGGCTGGAGAATGAGCTTATGGGAGGGTTCTGTCGTGCATGGAGAGCAGAAGGTGTCTCTGCCTCCCAAACCAACAAATAAAATCAAAGCCAAATTCTCAATCAATCTTGTAGCTTCTTTAACAAACTCTTTTGATGAATCCTAATATACTCAGAGATTGTGGATGTTTTTCAGGAAAACAAGGGAGACATATGATGATATAGAAACCATGTTCAATCACCTCAGAGAGAAGATGAAGCAAAGGACTTGTCTGAAAAATAAAAGTGATGTTGGAAAGTTTGTGATTCTATGTTTCATCAAAGGCCACGAATATCTCAATGCCCTTTGTGATACTGGATCGTCAGTGAGAATTATGCCAAAGTCTATGGCAGAGGAGCTGAACCTGAAAGTGGAATCCTCCAACGATTCTTTCATATTCGTAGAGTGCTCAAGAGTGAAATCAAGAGGGATGGTAAAAGATGTTCCAGTGCAGATCAACAATACCTTATTCCCAATATATTTCCATGTATTGACATCATGATAGATTGGAACTCTTCTCTACTACTTGGGAGAGCATTCATGGCCATTGTGGGAGAGATATGCGGTATGAAGTTAAAAAAGTTATATATATCTCTAATTGATCAAAAAAAATTTTCTGAACCTGTTAACAATAAGAACAAAGCCACTCTGATTGAATTGTGTAATGATGCAGAGCTTGTGGCCACATGTTTCTGCGATTACGAGTTCAATGAGGAATCGGAAGAAGGAGCATCAATCTAAACCCAACCCAGACCATCGATCGACAGGGTTGTAGTTCAACAATCGATCGACACTCACCCTTATATATCGATTGACACTCACACTTCAGAACTAATCAACATCTACCATGCAGATATCAATTACAACCCAGCCTACCTCGAGTACAACAAAGATTACAGAGACAAAGAAATAATTGAATACCGAGGGACTTCTATGGAAGAGGTTGGTGTTTTTCATGTTTCCCATCAACTTGGTAAATTGACATCGATCGACGATAACAATACTCCATTGGTTGATACTGGGAATGAAGCAGAGACCAGACTGGATCCAGAAGCATAACACGAAAGGGAATATGGTTATCTATTACCAGATAAGTTTGGTATTTTGAGAGATCCAGATGGTCACGCAAGAGCTATGGATTGCAGAATTATACATGTCACGAAGGAAGATGTTGCAGATATACTTTCAATGAATGAAGCTGGAAACCTTTTTCGCCACCAGTCTGATTATCGAGCATCGATCGACGGTCACCATACACCATCGGTCGACACCCATCAGACTTACCAAGGATACAGTGAAGCTTACGAAGAATACAATGCAAATTACAAAGAGGAAAAACTGATTGAGTCTCGCAGCCTGACACTGGAAGAAGCTGGCATGATACTGAATGCGAAAGTGGATAATAAAGCATGGATCTTCGGCATATCTTGTCCATCGAACGACATCAAACGCAAGCCAAAAAAAGAGCCAAGAACAGAAGATGCAGATGATGGTTATCTCAGACCAGATGAGTTTGGAATTTTCAGAGCTACAGAAGGACGTGCATGAGATCTCTATGGGAGAATCCTAAACATCCCTAAAGAGGATGTTGGCGATGCCCTTGTCATGGCAAACGTATCAGGAACTTTATTTGGACAACAACCATCGATCGACGCACGTGTACATGCATTGATTGACAGCAAGGAACAGAAGAACGTGACAAAACATCAAAAATCAATCGACGACCGTAGGTTTCCATCGATTGACACAACTATTCCAGGAGTAAACCATTTTTGTAGCTCTGATCCTTTTAGTTCGGGAAGCCCACAATCAACCAATTGGATAAACCCACTACTGATGGACGATACCATAGAGTTTGGACAGAGAGCTTATGATGTTAATGGCAGAAGAATTTTCTATTGGGAGAAAGATGAGTATGGCATCTACAGAGATGAGAAAGGCAATGCACGAGCTACATATGGAAGAGTTGTGAATGTGCAAGAAGAAGATATCAGGGAAATTCTGGAAAGAGATATTATGTTTAAGTACAATTACATATGTTTACCTGAACATGAAGCAAAAATCGGTATGTCCATGAAGAAGCAAGAAAAATACAGCAAAGCAGAGATTGAGGATATCGTGAATGAGATGTACAAAGCTCAAGAGATGTCACTGGATGATTTCTACAAGGGGCTTGATGATGTCTACTAGCCAATAGACAAGTGCCTCACCGGTTTGACTACACACATGGACGAGATGAAGCAAGATTTGGGCACTATTCAAGGATAATTTGCGAGTGGAGCAAACAGAGTGACATCGATCGATGACATCATCATGCCATCGATCGATACTGAGTTCGACAGACAAAAGTCTGAAGCAGAAAAACAATTAGAAGACAGGTTCAATGAGATTGCCTTTTCTCAGAGCCTGATGAAGGAAGACATTTCTCAGAAATTGGAGGATATATCAGAAACCACAGCTAACAGACTTAGTGGCGTGGGTGTGTTTTTATGTCCTAATAGGGTATAAATATCCTAAACAAACAGCAGTCAAATTAACCCTTAATCCTAACACACAAAATAATAATACTCTTGTCAAGAGAGATCAGGTGTAGTACTTAGGGATCGAATCCACAAGGAACAATGACACACAATAGATTTCTTATTTCTAAAGACTAAGCTAGGTAACTATATATATTGGTAGCAAGTAATCAGATCAAGGAAATATTCCTTATTAGAAGGTATAGATGCAATATGGAAATATGCTAATAATGCAAATATAGAAATATGCTAACAAAGAAAATACGAAAATATGCTAATAAATTGACTAGATGCAAATGTAAATATGCTAGATCTAGGGTTTCAGGCAAGTGGATTATAGTAGACAGAAGTTAAAGGTATTTAATCATGGAACTCAAAATCTAATGTAAAAGACACCAGCTTTCACATGCGTGCCTAATCTATTGACTAAGTCCAACTTATTAGCTCTCGCTTGTTGACACGAAATGACCGTCGATCAATGACAATGATCCTGCGTCGATCGATGGCAATGATCCTGCGTCGATCGATGGTTTCTTGAGTCAAGCGTTATGACCTAATTTGATAAGTTCACTAGAGTGACTAAATCAAATCTCGTTTGTTTGTAGCAACCTAGCTCAACAAAATAGATTTTAGTTGTAGACCATGCTCTTGCTTGTGCCTAATTATCCTATTATCAGGGTTCTAGCTGGAACACAAGCAATAAAGACAATTCTATTAATAGATCTAATAATGACCTTAACAATTCTATTGTTTGGCTAATCCATCAGTACAATTGATAAACCCTAAATCTAGCTGATAACTACTCAGATATAATTGAAGTACGAATAGTAATCTGAATAAAATGCATAGATAAAATATTGGTGTTTCAAACCACACTTAGAACACTTAGCACCCTAACACACACACACACACACACACACAAGCTCTTGCACTTGCTTCACAAGCAAACTTTTTTTTGGTGCAATACATAAAGTATAAATATAAAACCCTAAAGTCTAGGTCAAAACTCATCCAAGGGTAATCTTGTAATCTTGTGTCATGTCTCTAACGTGGGCCTGAAATTCGGCTGTCTGCGAATTGAACATCGATCGATGGCAGATGTGCAACATCGATCGATCTTAGTCATGTAACATCGGTCGACGCCTACGTTGTATCGTTGATTGATGATAATCTCGTACTACGACTCTCTTCAATGATCAGCTACGGATTATTCCTCTCCAAATGCTCCAAAAACTCCAAAAACTCCAAGTATCTCCATATATCTCCAAAACGTACCTGGACCTGTAAAGACCTCAAAACATAGCCCAGACACACATAACATACCCTAAATAGAGTCGATAACATAGTCTACAACTGGTAATAAATAGGCTATATCAACTCCCCCACACTTAACTTTTTGCTTGTCCTCTACCAAATAAGACTGTGAAAAATGTTTTGAAATTGGTTGTCTGCGAATTTGTCATCGATCGATGGCAGACGTGCAACATCCTATCAAGTCAATCACAAAGAAACTTTATATACCCTATCCTAGTATAGCAACCAAATCCATTTTACCAACAACTTAGCAAATACTAGTCTGACTCGCCCCTCTACTTATTTCATTTTTTTGCATAAAATAAAAATGCAGGCTTTACCTCTCTTACCTCTGCAAGTATCTGAACACACAGGCAGCCTTCTCTGATTCCTTTCCTCTCTCTCTCTTCTCACTTCTTCTCAGTCAATGTCTCCCTTCTTTTTGAGGGTATCATTTTATTTTTTTAATTGACTGAGATATTTGGATAAGCTTAAATCAAGCCATAATGGTTTTTGCCACCATATATTTTTCATTTCTTTTGGACCTTAATCTATTTATAGGACCATATGAATCAACCTTTCATGGTTGTAGCCACCAATTCCTGTTCGACTCCTATTTTTAATCTAAAGGAAAAGAGAGGGGAATCAGAAGCACACAGACTTTTACCTTCCAGACTTGCAAATAATGTCAGGATTAGTGTTAGAAATCAGCTTCGGTTCCTCCAAACTTTCTAAGCAAGTTTGATATAGTGGGAGGATGATCCACTATGGTATCTCTAGTAATCTCTGAAAATAACCTTCTAAGAATGGGCTTATAGCATGGTTAGTCAATAGTAAATCTTGATCATAGTCCTCTTCTTGACTCAATAAATCTTTTGAAAAAAAAACTTATATATAAATAAAACTCAAAAACAATTAAATAGCTGTAGTAAACCTCCCCCAGACTTAAATTACACTATCCCAGTGTAATCCACCCCAAATTAGTTAGAAAAAGTAAATCATAAGTAATTAGCTTAAGTATAAAACTTGAGACCTCTCTTTGTAAGAGAGCGTCGATCGATAGTTGGATATGGGTGTCGATCGATGCTAGACCTGTAAGTTTCTATTGCTTATAAAACTTAAAATAAAACACAATATCAGTAATACCTCCCCCAGACTTAAACAACACTATCGTCAGTGTTATACAGTCTGAGATTGGGGAAGAAATAAATCATAAGGACCAATTGTAACAAGGAAAAACTGATACACCTGCTCGCTGATGGTGACAGTCGATCGACACAGTTAAATGCCTATCGATCGATGCGATGGTTACTCCGTCGATCGACAATGAGCAAGTGTCGGTCGATGCTCGATGCAGGCTATCTTCCTCAGATTGTTTTTTTTAATCTGAAATATATAAATATGAAAATTAGTAATAAATGAAGAATAAAAACTAATTAAAACTTACTAAACAGTGGGTTGCCTCCCACTAAGCGCTGGTTAGAGTCTTAAGCTTGACGTTGTGAATACTCTAACTAGAAAGAAGGTTGATCAACACTTGGAAAACAAGTGGCTACATCTTCGTTGCTCTTCTGAAACAATGTACCAATGAAGTTTCTGATTGCCTCATCTCCTCTGATTTTCTCATTCTTTATGATCTCCTTAGTAACCTCTAGTGAATGCATTCTTCTTTGTAGATTTTCAATACTGCGCTGGAGCATTCTAAGTATGGCAGCTGTAGTGTGTGACATTTCCTCTAGTTGCTGAGAAACATCTTCCTTCATCAGACACTGAGAAAAACAATATCAGAGAACTTTTCTTCTAAGTAGTGTTCTGCTGTGAACTTCTGTCTGTTGAACTTAGTATCGATCGATGGCGTAAGGTTACCGTCAATCAATGTTACTCCATCTGGTCTACTCGCATGTTGTCTCTGAAAAGTATCCATGTCTTGCTTCATCTCATCCATGTGTGTAGTCAAATTCGTGAGGCATTTATCAATAGGATAGTAGACGTCATCAAGCCTCATATAGAATTCATCCGTTGACATCTTCTGAGCTTGGTAGATCGCGTGAACAATATCATTAATCTCTGCTCTGCTGTATGTCTCCTGCTTCTGCTCTGTGTTGTCGATCGATTCGGGTACCTGTGCGTCGATCGATGTCTGTTGTTGTTGTCCAAAGAAATTTCCTGATCGTTCAGCCATGAGAAGGGCGTCTGCTACATCTTTCTTCGGTAGAGTTAGAATTCTCCCATAAAGACCTCGTGCACGTCCTTCTACATCTCTGAAAATTCCAAACTCATCGGGTCTGAGATAACCAGCTTTTGTTTCTTCTGGTCCAAGTGAAGGGTCTGGTTTACGTTTGATGGCCAAGATAGGCCGATTGTTGATGTTGGATTGCCTACCCTCGCGTCCATTATCCAGCCAGGTTCATCCTCATCATAATCTGAGTCATACTCTTTGTAGGCTTCACCGTATCCTTGGCATGCCGAATTGGTGTCGATCGATGGTTTATGGTTGCCATCGATCAATGCTCGGTAATCAGAGCGGTGCCCAAAAAGGTTTCCAGATCCATTGGCAATTACAAGTATATCTGCTACATCCTCTTTTGTGACGTATAGAATTCCACCATCCATAGCTCTTATGTGACCATTTGGATCTTTATAATACCAAACTCGTCTGGTTGAAGATAACCAGCTTCTCTGTCGCGTTTTTCTGCTGAATCATGTTTGGTTTCTGCTTTGTGCTCTGTATCGATCAATGGCGTATGGTTGATGTCGATCGACGTCGATTTCCCCGGTTCATGGGAAACATAAAAAACTCCAGCCTCTTCCATAGAAAGCCCTTGCTACTCAATCATCTCTTCTTCTCTGTAATGTTCATTGTATTCGAGGTGGGCTAGGTTGTAATCGTGATCAGCATGGTAGGTGTGGATCGGTTCTAGATTATGGGTGTCGATCGATGTTGAAGGGTGGGTGTCGATCGATTGTTAATCTGCAGAACTGTTGCTCGATGCTAGGGGTTGGGTGTCGATCGATGCTCCATCTACTGATTCCTCATTGTACTTGTAATCGCAGAAACATGTGGCCACAAGCTCTGCATCATTACATAATTCGATTAGGGTAGCCTTGTTCTTATTTTTAACAGGTTCATAAAAGATATTTTTATCAACTAGAGATAGATACAACATGTTTGATCATGTTGCATATGGCTCCTACAGTAGCCATGAATGTTCTCCCAAGTAGTAGCGAAGAGTTTCAATCTATCCTGATGTCCATCACATGAAAGTCTATTGGGACTAGGGTGTTGTTGATTTGTACTAGAACATATTTTATCATACTTCCTGAGTTCACTCTTGAGCAGTCTACAAATGTAAACGAATCATTGGAGGGTTCCACTCGTAGGTTCAGCTCCCCTTCCATAGACTATGGCATAATTCTCACTGAAGATCCGGTGTCGCAGAGGGTGTTAGGGTATTTGTTTCCTTTGATGAAGCATTGAATCACAAACTTTCCAGGATCACTTTTCTTTTTCAAAAAGGTTCTCTGTTTCATCTTCTCTCTGAGGTGATTGAACATGGTTTCTATGCCATCATCTGTTTCCCTTGTTTCCCTGAAAAATATCCACAATATGTGACTATAATAAGCTTCATCAAAAGATATATCTAAAAGAATTTTAAAAACTCTTTTAGAAAAGCCATTCATCTCCTTTACATTGGCTTCTTTGCGTTGATGTTTTGGGATCTTTTGCCTCCTCTTTGAGTGTCCCTCGTCTTCTCTATCAAGATCCATAGATTCAGACGTGTCTGTATTCTGTTCTGAAATTGTTGTTGTTGGACGCACAATCAGACTTGCGTTGAGGTTGGGTAATCGGACTGGGTTTCCACGCTGTTGATCGATGGCAGGCACGGAGTGTCGATCGATTCCTTCGTCTCTATGTCGATCGTGGTCGTGAGAATGGTGTTGATTGATGTTAGTCGATTCACCGAGGTATCGATTCTGTAGGTTTCACCATTAGCTGATGCTCGTTGTCTTGCGTCGATCGATGTGGATGGGAATTGCTGAGTGATATAGAATTTTCCACACAAAAGTTGTTGTCTTGGGGTATCACTTCCTGCCAGAAATCCTCATTAATTAATGCATTGACGTGATGCGTTTGCCCAATCTCCATGCTCTCCTTAATCAGGCTCTCATTTCTCCTAATGGTCTCACTTGCTTGCATCACTTTGTTCTCCAACTTCTTCACATGGGTGTTGGGGTTTTCAAACTTGGTGTTGAGGTTGAGGTACAAACCATCTACCTTTCCATTGAAATCCACAATCATCTTCTGCTGTCCCTCTAAGACTCTATCAACCATTGCTTTAATCTTTCTTCCCCGAGTTCTTGGAGGAGGATTTTGGTAGTAGGAAGATCCATATGTCATGTCGTTGTTGAAGGGCTTTCGCTGTGAACTCTGATTAAAGTTACTCCTTTGACCAGCACCATAGGAATTCCTGCTGAAACCTGGATTCCCTTGTCTCTGGAAACCATTCCCATCAATGTAGTTCACATTCTCTTCTTCATTCTCATCGTCTCCAGACTATCGCTTCTACCTCTGCAAAAGTAACATGTTTTCTGAAAAATTTATGGACACTATCTAGCTTTGCTTTTACCTCTTCAATCTGCTCCTTGCTTATTGCTGAAACTAATTTCTTTCTCTCAAAATATGTATTCTTAGTACTGCTGCTAGATGCTAGATTCTCAATCAATCTTGTAGCTTAATCAGGGTTCCTAGTGCTGAAATTTCCTTCACTAGTTGTGTCCAAAGCCATCTGATACTGCAATTCAATACCTCTAAAGAAAGTGCTAAGAAGCTGCACTTTGTTGAATCCGTGATGTGGAATTGTGGACAGTCTCTCTGGTATGACCTGAATCTGATCTATGAGTTTCTGAAAGACTCTGAAGGTTCTTGTGAAAAAGTAGCAATTTTTATCCTCAGATCTTCTGCTCTCGCGTCATCAAAGAAGTCATGCAAGAAAGCGTTCTTAATGTCAGTCCAGGATGTCAGAGATCCTGGTGGTAGCTGATTAAGCCAATATGAAGCTTCTCTAGCAAGTGAGTACTTGAAAAGCTTAAAGAAAAGATAGTCCTCATGGACTCCATTGGCTTTAATAGCTGTCACTAGATCCTCAAATCACTCGAGATGATCCATAGGGTGCTTGTGTCGCAACCCATGGTAAGGCGTCTGCACTACAAGTCCGAAGTAAGCAGGATTGATCTCAAAATCGTTTCTCTGAAAAGCTGGATAACGAATGGCGGATCTGTTGTTGTAGTACTGGTCTGGACGGTTGTACCCAGCCAACGTTTTCTGAGCAGCTTGGGCGTTAGCTTTAGGTTGAGCTATTGCAGCGTCTGCTTCTTCTTCAGGGATTATAGCCCCCTGATTGTCTATCCTTTGACCGGCTGCATTACGCATATGACAGTTGAGGTCATGCAAGTCTCCATTCTCATTCTGAACCACAATTATAGGCGCAACCATCTGAACTCGTCTGCTGTCGTCGATCGGTTCGGATGAGGTGTTGTCGATCGATGCTATATGATCAATATCGGTCGATGCTAGAGATCTGGTGTCGGTCAGCAGTTGAGTTCTGATGCCGGTTGATGTTATTCGTAAAGAGGTATCGGTCGATGCTGAAAGTATGTCGTCGATCAATGGTTGTCGTCTTTCTTTGCGGATCGTGTGTTCGAGTTGTTGTGGGTCAGAGGACAGTATGTCTTGTCCTTTATTGCTCCTGGTACTCTTTTGCATGCACCTTAAAAGCAAAGAAAAAGAAAATTCAGTAACTTTGAAAGTAACAAACCTAGACTAAATCCTAGAAAATAAATCTAATGGCGATCAATGTTTCCCGGCAACGACACAAAATTTGACATGGGTGTGTTTTTATATCCTAATAGGGTATAAATATCCTAAACAAACAACATTCAAATTAAACCTTAATCCTAACACACAAGATAATAATACTCTTGTCAAGAAAGATCAGGTGTAGTACTTAGTGTTAGAATCCACAGGGAACAATGACACACAATAAATTTCTTATTTCAAATGACTAAGCTATGTAATTATATATATTGGTAGCAAGTAATTAGGTCAAGAAAATATTTCTTATTAGAAGGTATAGATACAATATGGAAATATGCTAATAATGCAAATATGGAAATATGTTAATAATGCAAATATGGAAATATGCTAATAATTTAACTAGTTGCAAATGTAAATATGCTAGATCTAGGGTTTCAGGCAAGTGGATTATAGTAGATAGAAGTTAAAGGTATTTAATCATGGAACTCGAAATCTAATGTAAAATACACCATCTCTTGCATGCGCGCCTAATCTATTGACTAAGTCCAATGTCTCAAATCTCGCTTGTTGACACATAATGATTGTCGATCGATGGCAATGATCCTGCGTAGATCGATGGTTTCTTGAGTCAAGCGTTATGACCTAATTCGATAAGTTCACTAGATTGACTAAATCAACTCTCGTTTGTTTCTAGCAACCTAGCTCAACAGAATAGATTCCAGTAGTAGACCATGCTCTCGCTTGCGCCTAACTATCCTATTATCAGAGTTCTAGTTAGCTACTCCAGAACGCAAGCAATAAACACAATTCTATTATTAGATCTACTAATGACCTTAACAATTCTATTGTTTAGCTAATCCATCAGTACCACTGATAAACTTTAAATCTAGTTGATAACTACTCAGATATAATTGAAGTAAGAATAGTAATCTGAATAAAATGCATAGATAAAATATTGGTGTTTCAAAGCACACTTAGAACACTTAGCACCCTAACCCTAAAACACACACAAGCTCTTGCTCTTGCTTCACAAGCACACTTTTTCTGGTGTAATACATAAAGTATAAATATAAAACCCTAAATTCTAGGTCAAAACTCGTCCAAGGGTAATCTTGTGTCTTGTCTCTAACTTGGGCTTGAAAGTCGGCTGTCTGCGAATTGAACATCGATCGATGATAGATGTGCAACATCGATCGATCTTAGTCATGTAACATCGGTCGACGCCTACGTTGTATCGTCGATCGATGGTAATCTCGTACTTTGACCCTCTTCAATGATCAGCTACGGATTATTCCTCTCCAAATGCTCCAAAAGCTCCAAGTATCTCCATATATCTCCAAAACGTACCTACACCTGTTCTAGTCATAAATTTTAATACGTCGAGCTTATGACTATAACCAAGCGCTGAGTGGGAGGCAACCCACTGTTTAGTAAGTTTTATTTAGTTGTTACTTTTACTACTATTTATTTCGAGTTTTCTTTTATTTTTACAGACTAATTGAGTCCACCATCGATTGACACCATATAGGCACCATCGGTCGATGTTGGATTGCGACCATCAATCGACCACACCTGCCTACCATCGATTGACCACACCTACCTACCATTGATCGACGCTCTCTTACAGTTAGAGGTATCGAGTTTTATACTTAAGCTATTTACTTATGATTTAATTTTTGCTAACCAATCCGGGGCGGATTACACTGGAGATAGTGTAATTTAAGTCTGGGGGAGGTTCTTTGATTCTATTTATTTGTTTTTGTGTTTTATTTCTATAACTATATAAGTTTTTCAAAAAACATTATTGATTCAAGAAGGGGACTATGATCAAGATTTATTATTGACTAACGACACTTTAGCACCATTCTTAGAAGGTTGTTTGCAGAGATTACTAGAGATACCAAAGTGGATCATCATGCCACTATATTACACTTTCTTAGAAAGTTAGAAGGAACCGAAGCTGATTTCCAACACTAAACATGACATTATTTTCTTGCTTTAAAATTTAGTATACACTGAATCAGATTTCTTTTGTAATTCTGAAAGCTAAAAGTCTGTGTGCTTCAGATTCTCCTCTCCCTCCCCTTCAGATTAAAAAAGGAATCGAACAAGATTTGGTGGCTACAACCACTAAAGTTTGATTCATATGAGTCTAGAAAGAGATAAATGTCAAAAAGAAGTAACTTGATCTGGTGGCTACAACCATTAAAGATTGATTCATGGAAGTCTATCCAAATATCTTAGTCAAATAAAAAAAAAGTAAAATGATACCCTCAAAAGAAGAGAGACATTGACTAAGAATAAGTGAGAATAGAGAAAGGAAAGGAATCAGATAAGACTACATGTGTGCTCAGATACTTGCAAGTAAGAGTCCATATCTCCTTTGATCGATACTCCCAAGGTAAAGCCTCCACTTTTATTTTATGCAAAAAAACTGAAATCAGTAGAGGGGCGAGTCAAACTAGTATTCGCTAAGTTGTTGGTAGAATGGATTTGGTTGCTATACTAGGATAGAGTATATAAAGTTTCTATGTGATTGACTTGATAGGATATCATGCAATAAAGAAAGGTGACAATTATACTTAGACATTATGTGAGTCTTCGCTTTTCAAAACCTCTTTCGCAGGCTTGTTTGCTTGAGGACAAGAAAAAGGTTAAGTCTAGGGGAGTTGATATAGCCTTTTTATTACCAGTTTTAGGCCATGTTATAGGCTCTATTTAGGGTCTATTACGCGTGTGTAGGCTATGTTTTAAGGTCTTCACAGTTCCAGATATGTTTTGGAGATATATGAAGATACTTGGAGCTTTTGGAGCATTTGGAGGAGAATAATCTATAGTTGATCATTGAGAGAGTCGAAGTACAATACTGTCATCGATCGATGACACAAACTTGGCGTCGACCGATGTTGCATGACCAAGATTGATTGATGTGGCACACTTGCCATCGATCGATAATCAATTCACAGACAACCGATTTCAAGCCCAAGTTAGAGACTAATTTATACTTTATGGTTTTGACCTAAATTTTAGGGTTTATATTTATACTTTATGTATGACACCTAAAAGGGGGGGGGGGGACAAGCATTCCATTAGGGTTCTAGAGTTTTTATTATATTATAGTTTTCTAGGGAGAAGATTCATAACTCCTTAGGGTAATTTGTATTGGAACCCCGGTATTTTATCTATGCATTATATTCAGACTATTGTTCTTACTTTAGTTATGTTTGAGTAATTATCAACTATATTTAGGGTTGAATGATAGCAATCATTGATTAGCCCAAAAGTAGGATTGCTAGGTTAAGTTAATATCCGTAAATTGAGTTGTGCTTAATGCTTGCATTCTAGAGTAGCTAACTAGGATCTCAAAAGTAGGACATGTACGACTACAAGAGTAGGTTTTGTGCCAGAATAGACTCCATTGAACTAGGTTGTTGGGCGCATTCGAGATTTGGTCTAATTAGCTTAGTGAACATATCAAATCTCGTTCACACTTCCTTCTGATTTTACATTCGATGGACATCAGGCCTTAGCTGTCGATCGATGGTCTTTTATTTTGCTCGCATACAAGAGTTGGAGTTAAAATGGTCAGGATAGTTAATATTTGAGTTCTAGAATATTTACATATTCGTGCTTCTTATTCTCTATAATCCATTAAGCATGAAACCCTAGATCTAGCATATTTACATTTGCATCTAGTTAGTCTATTAATATTTTCATATTTACATTATTAGCATATTTTCATATTGCATTTATACCTTCCAATAAGTAATAATTTTGTAAACTGATTACTTGTTACCAATTTATATAATCATCTAGCTTAGTCTTTAGAAAAAAGAAATCTATTGTGTGTCATTGCTATCTGTGGATTTGATCCCTAAGTACTACACCTGATCTCTCTTGGCAATAATATTGTTTTGTGTGTTAGGATTAAGGGTTAATTTGATAGTTAATTGTTTAGGATATTTATACTCTGCTAGAACAATAAACACACCGCATGACAGTAATATCCGAAGGAGAAACAAAATGCCATAGAACTTCATCTTGGAAATTGAAGTATTCAATTGTTGGGGGACCATTCCCATCATCCTTCAAGAATGAGTACATCTTAGTGGCAGTTGACTACGTATCTAAGTAGTTGAGGCTCTGGCCAGTCCCAAGAATGATGCTAGAGTAGTTGTGAAGATGTTCAAATCCATCATCTTCCCAAGATTCGGAGTACCGGGAGTGGTGATTAGTGATGAAGGCAGCCACTTCATCAACAAAACCTTTGCAAGCCTGTTGAAGAATAACAGTGTCAAGCATAAGGTAGCCACTCCATATTACCCTCAGACCAGCGGTCAGGTAGAAGTTTCGAATAGAGAAATAAAGAACATCCTCCAGAAATCAGTCAGCACAACGCGCAAGGACTGGTCGCTCAAGCTCGACGATGCTCTTTGGACATACAGAACAGCCTATAAGAAACCAGTCAGGACCACTTCCTACAATTTAGTGTACGGTAGGCATCTGGCCTATGAAAGCTTAAAAATTTACAAGGAGCGAGCCAAGGCCTATCATGACAAGAGAATCATTAGCAGAAACTTTGCACCAAACGACCAGGTTCTGCTCTTTAATTCCAGACTAGAAAGTTGAGATCAAGATGGTCCGGACCTTTCACTATCAAAGAGTTTTGCACTTATGGAGCTGTTGTGTTTCTGGACAAAAAAGAAGGAGAGTTTGTTGTCAATGGTCAGAGTCTAAAGCCATATCTTGCCGAGAAAACTATCTCAGTTGGAGAAGAAATTCCTCTAAGCGATCCTGCTCTAGCATAATCGGCTAACCAAGTCAAGCTAGTGACTCAAACCAAGAGCTTGGTGGGAGGCAACCCACTGGTGAGGGTATATTTCTAAATTTTTGTTTGTAGACCTTTCTTTTTATTCTAGTTGCAGGTTAATAATCAGAAAACAGAGATTCTTGATGGGAGCAACCATTAGACTGCTCCCGTTTCGGAGCAGTTGCACTGCACAGGTAAGTATCTCGGACCCTAAAAAGGAAAGAGAGAGACGTGGGGTCTATTTAAGAGTTTATCTTCCTTCTACACCCCCCCCCCCCCCCCCCCCCCCCCACATGACCCCTTCCTCTCCTTGTGCTATTTCACCAAAGTTCTTCCAAAACCCTAACTTTCTTAATTTTTCATGGATTTGAGTGATTTTTGGTGCTAAATTGGATTATTTATCGACCTTTCTCTTATTATACAGTCGAATTCTCCAATTAATAAAGGTAAGAGGCCCAAAACATTTTCTCCTCATCGGATGAACGAACGGTTTTAGGGATCAAACTCTTCAACTTCTTTTGGTTTCCATAGATCGATTTAGGGTTTAACTTTGAATTGACCTCTCCTCTTGCTGTTTGGATTGATAAAAGAAGTTGAATTGAGTATAATGTGAATTGATTAAATGAGTCGGTTTGAGTGTTTGAGAAATGGGTTTAAGAGATATCTTTGACTATTCTGCTTCCTTTGGGTTTAGATTGATCAATTTAAATTAAATCTATTGATTGTTTATTTGTGGATATTTGAGTATTGGGTATGCGGTTAATGTATAATCTCAATTATGAATTTACTAGAAAAGAATGGATTGAGCATCTAGGAGATTAGTTTTTTTAAGCAAGAAACCTCGAGAGAACTTGGTACTACCCGAATTGTGACCTGTAAGGGAGACGGCTTCATCTCTCCTTAGAGAAGATCACCCATAACCATTTTATTTCTATTATTAATTGCATGCAGTATTATTCAGATTCTATGTCTTTGTGTTCTTGTTTTATGGTTGCGTAGTCAACTAGTTAGTCTAGGGTTCTAGGGTGTTGAAACCGCGAGTTAAGCATAGATAAGTGTATTTATCGATTGTTTTTATTCAAAATTTCTCTTACTGCTTGCATTAAACCGATCACTTAATGTATGAATCTAAGTTTAACATATCCACTAACCATTAGATTGGTTGTCTAGATCTGTTATGAATAAGCTTTAAATCCCTAATCAGCGGGAGTAGATATTAGGGTGTTTTGTGAACTTATGGGGCTTGAACTCTAAGGCTTACTGTTGAATCTTGATCCAAGCTAGAGTTTAGGTATCGAGATCGATTCATGAAGGGAAGAGTATCACGACAGTGGGCTGTTCTATCTTGAGTGATCCGAGTTCTTGGCCAGTTTATATTGATCAATTCAGATTAAATGTATTGATTTTTGTTTAAAATTGACAAGGAAGTTTGGATATTTGAGTATTGGGTATGTGGTTATTGTATAATTTCGATGATGGGTTTACTGAAAAGGAATGGACTGAGCATCTATGAGATTGGTACCACAAAAGCTGCCGTCTTTTTCGGTAAACCCAATGATAGGAACTGATTTTGGTTGTGTATTCTCTGTTTTGGAGATGGCTCGCACCAACAAAAAGGTAGTCAAAAGCAAAACCCGCACCACATGCAAAAACCTCAGGCGACACCATGCATTTTAGCCCCACCGAAATTCCCATGGCCCCGTGAAAGAGAGGGAGAACCCATCAACATTGACGACCCAAGCCTTCTCGATTTCAATGTTGAAGGCTGGGACAAGGAGAAGGCTCTCTGCTACAATGCTCTCCTCAACATCGACATCTTGCATACTTGCTTTTTTCACTCTAAGGTCCTATCTGAACTCGGACTTATTGAGGATGTGCACTCGACCTTAACCATCCCACCTTCGACAACTGCTCCTTCTCCTTCATCGCCAATGTGAAATACTGCTCCTTCTCGCTGGACAAGCTCACATATATTTATGATTTAGCAGAGGAGATGATGTGAGTCTCTGTTCTAAAGAATTTCATCCTTACCCAGGCCTTTTGGGATCTCATAGCAGCAGGGGAGTTCAAACCCCGTTCGGAAAAACAGTCCCACATCCGCAACCCGACACTCAGGATAGTTGCAAACGTCCTGAGCAACCTCTTTTTTGCAAATGACCAAACTTCTAAGGTCACCAATGGGGAACTGCAAATGTTGTACGCAAGAGTCGACGATGAGATAAGAGACTCAGGTGCAAGAATCCCACTGCTCTCACTGACCACAAACCCAAGCTTCCTCATTATCTCAATGTTCTAAGAAGAGAAATTAAGACTCATGAAAGGTTCGCAGACAAAGGACCAGTGTGGCAGCTTATTTACTCCTCTGTTCTGAAACTTCGACATTGACCTCAGCTCCTACGAGTTCAACGCCAACATAGAGTACATTTATCTCCCCTACTTGATCACTTTCCACATCCTGCGAGACGAGAGAACATACAGTTTCCAAAGTAAATAGGGAGACCAGCTCTACTGCACACTCCCACAGCAAGCTATCACCCGCTTGGATGTATTCGAGAACATCTGATTCCTCCCGGAACCTGAGTTCCTTTGTGTCGTTCCGAGAGAACCCCCACCTGACACATTCATGGATGATGTCGAGGATTTTACACCTGACGATGACACCACATATGATCTGGGACCGATTTCAGATGATGCAAACGACACGAAATACCGCCACTGGATGGTGGACTCTCAGCGCATGAGCAACAACCTCATGAAGAGTATTCTCAAGTCAATTACCGGTGGCTGTTTGGGTGCTCCGTCTACGGGATGAGAGCAGATACCAAGGGGTGCACATCAAGCAGGTAAGGAGCCAGTTGGCACTTTGGGTACTGAGGAGCAGTCTCAGGCGATTGTGCAGAGAAAGCGGAATAGGCGGTACACTGGTTAGTCTGACAGTGAGGAGACTGATTGAGCGACCCATTTTCTATCCCTATTGTCTTATCCATTTGAATCCTTTTATTTTTATGCACTTATTTATTATTTTGTCCTTCCTTGTATTTATTTTCACACCTGGGATGGTGTGAAGTAAGTCTAGGGGAGGAACTTAGTTGTTCCTGATTTTGTGTGTTGTCTTTGGCTTTATGTTTTGAGTTAGTCTTGAGTCATTTTTATGTTTTATCGAGTATGTTTTAGGATTGAGTCAGTAAAAACTCTTTTGTGGGAATTATGACCTTATCATGTGTATTAACCACCCTTGTGCTTTAGTTATCTTATTCAGTGACCTTAGTAGTGATGAAAGACACATATGTGGACCTGGAGCACCTACACTGACATGGCCTCATCTTGTTCTCCAGAAGCTTTCAGCTTGTCAAGGTTACTCTAAAAAGACTTAGCCCCATTTGAACTTGGACCTAATCTTGACTGCAATTATTCTTATTATGGGCATTAGATCAGGAAAACGATAATGCACTCAGGACTTCTTATCCTTTTTTATCCATCTTGTTGATCCTCAGTGTCTACCTCATCTTTAGCTAGTTCCCACCCTGCACCTTAGTTTTTATTCCACCTACATGGATTTTTCAGTTTTTTATGTGCAGATATGTGCAAAAAGGTCGGAGAGGAAAGGGTCGACACAACCTCTCACTCGTTACTGCTGCAGAATTTTGAGAGGACAAGCAGATTCAAGGAGCAACTGCTCCCAAATTTCTCCCTACCAAAAACCGCACAAAAAGAATGGTTAAGAAACATAAAGTTTGTGAGACCAGAAACATCATTGGTATTCCTATGTAACCTCTTTTTTGTCACATCACCATCCCATACTTATTACCCAAAAAACGAGTATGAGGTGATGGAGAAGGGGAAGAATAACAAGAAATGTGTCGCTGGGAATGTTAACAAATGGTAGAGCACCGAGTCATAGTACTGAAGAGCGGAATGATGACCATAACAAACTGATCCTGAACGAGAAAAGTAGTCCCAGAAGAAGCAAAACGAGTAGAGGCTGTGGACATCAATGCATCCATCCTCTCTTGCAGTTTTGTGCGATATCCTGCATGCTCAACAAAAAAATGGTAGCCCCTAAACACTCTTATTAGCTCAACTGAAACTTTTAAATAGCCTGTTTCACACCTAGAACAACCTACCCTAACTAATGATTGTGATGAGAAGCTCACACTACTCTTAATTGAATGTAAGGGTTTTTTTTTCTTTACGGTGTGACTTTTGCAGGTTTGAGATATAGAGTATGAAGCCAGTTTGAACAGCAGTCAGTGGGGTTTCAGTAAGGATGTGTTGTCCTAGTCAAACTACTTGTACGGTTCAGAGATTTGTGGTTAAGGTCTGGTTGCTGAGAATATGCGAGGTCACACAGTTTCAACCTTTCTCTTTGTTCTTGATGCTTGCCATTGTTTAAGGACAAACAAGGATCTAAGTATGGGAGAATTGATATGCTGTGTTTTTAACATATTGAACATACGCTTTCTTACTCAATTTTGAATCTTTTATCAAGTCGTTTAAGTCATTTCTTACTCAATACGCTTTCTTACAAAACAAAAGGGTTATTAGTGAAATAACCAAAAGAAAAACCAAAAATTCACATACACATCCGAGTTTTCCAATAGGGGTGGATTTTATAGAAACATCCGAACAATTATAGAAAAACCAAAAATTCTATGATAAATCTTAAAAACATAGATGACTCACTAATTTTCCAATAAGGGTGGATTTTATAGAACCTATATAAACGATCAATTCAATAAGTTTAGATTTATAAGAACTTTTGTAAATACCAAATTCAATATGAAAAGATTTGGAGAAAAACTGGAGTTCTTCCAAATCATCAATTCAATAAGCCCCCCCCCCCCCCCCCCCCCCCCTCCCAAGTTTATTTGATAGAATTTGTTTGAGAGATGTAATCCATATGTACTTAAAAAAAAGGAAATCCCATTCTCTCTCCCCTTTTTGTGTTATGTCAGGTCTGGAGTTGCACAAGAGGGAAGTTAGATCATATGGAGCAAAAAACTCAAGAAAGAACCCGAACTGAATTTTTTCACGAGCGGAACAACCTTGCAGGCTGTTCCGAGTGTGCGGATCAACCGACAGACTGTTCCTGATATTTAAGGAAACCAAGATTCTATATCGGGATTTTGCCCTAGTCTCCCATATCTTTTCATACTAGCCGCCTTCGACACCCCATATATTCTCCTTTTCCTTTCTCTTACACCAGATTAGTTTTTGCACAAGAAACCTAGAGAGAACTTGGTACTACGCGAATTGCGACTTGTAAGGGAGACGGCTTAATCTCTCCTTAGAGAAGATCACCCTGAACCCTCTTATTTCTATTAATAGTCGCATGCAGTATTATTCAAATTATATGTCTTTGTGTTATTGTGTTATGGCTGAGTACTCAGCTAGTTAGTCTAGGGTTCTATGGTGTTGAAACCGCGAGCTAAGCATAGATAAGTGTATCTATCGATTGTCCTTATTCATAACTGCTCTTAATGAAACCAATTACTTAATGTTTGAATCTAAGTTTAACTTGTCCACTAACCATGAGATAGGTTGCTAGATCGGTTATCAATAAGATTTGCATCCCTAATCAGCGAGAGTGGATATTAGGGTGTTTTGTGAACTTAGCGGGCTTGATCTCTAAGGCTTGCTATTGAATTTTGATCCAAGCGAGAGTTTAGGTATCGAGATTGATTCGTGAAGGGAAGAGTTTCACGACAGTAGGTTTTTCTATCTTGAGTGATCCAAGTTCTATGCTAGTTTATAATTGAACTTGAATAATTGCTTGGCTTGCACGCATCTGACACCCGATGAAGTAACCCTAGGCTGGCTCTTTAATCAATTGAAAATCAATTCCATTGTCACACTTGCTTGTTTCGCTAAACTACTCCATAACCACAATATTTTTTTAGCTTGATATTGATCCTACAAAAGTAAAGTGTAAACTGGTCCTTTTGAATTGAATCTAAACATTTACAACACCACTGTTAACTTGACAGTACCAAGATGCCAAGATTCAATTTTATTGTATCACTCACATTGGTGAAGACACAAATCAACACACCAATGACTATAAGATCATATAGCACTCACAAACCATTACTCAATGGATGGCAGACCAAAAGATTTTACAGATTAAAAAAATGTTGTAATCAAGTTTAAGAAAAAAAGTATAGTATTTTACCAACATAAAGTAAATTGAGCTATATAAGAGCTTAATTTGCAATGATAGGTAGGAGCTCCACTCAGGTAAATTGAATAAAAATTTAAGCAACCGAGATAGACGTTAACTTAAGAGATCATGACTAGTCAGTAGAAATGCATAGAAACAAGATTGACAAACAAGTCAACTACAAAACAGAGAGACAGAAGATTTGAATTACTTCTCCTGCTCAACGAGGAAAGAAGGTTGTGATGGAGACCAACAGAGAAATTAGGTTTCTGAGGAGCCGACAAAGTCACAGAAAGAGGCAGCATATACGTCATAAATATCCCTCCTCATCCAGCACCACCAATGGGAACAAACATATTCAGAATAGACGAACCAATTTTCAATTTGTTTGATCACTTGTTTCTGGTACGAGGATTTTGACAAGAAGATGAATCTCTTTTTTGAATATTATCTCATTAGATGTTATTTTGGTGGATTTTTTCTCCATTGAAATTTAACTACAAATCATTTCTTAGATAATCCCAAATAAAATATAATAAATATTATTGATCAAATCTCAATTTTCCAAAAAGGGTAGATTTTATAGAACCTATATAAATGATCAATTCAATATAAATGAATAAGTTTAGATTTATAAGAACTTTTGTAAATACCAAATTCAATAAGAGAAGATTTGGAGAAAAAACGGAATTCTTCCAAATTATCAATTCAATACACTCCCACCCCCTCCCCCCATTTGATAGATTTTGTTTGACAGATGAAATCCATTTAGATATAATTAGTGAGTCATATATTTTTTAAGATTTCCTTTTTTTTACAACATTAAACTAATCTAAGTAAATAAACCTCCTGATTCGGAAGGTCCAGTCGGAGGTGTAGATTTCCTTTTCTTTGAAAAAATCATAAAAACTTCCATTTTAAATTACATATTTTTTTTTCTTGTTCTTATTCACAGAGTTACCATTTTCGTAGTTTCTATCAAATCATTCATTAATATGTTAATATGAAAAGTTATAAATTCTATTATTTTCATTAAATTACTGAATTCATGAGTTTATGTTTATGGTATACAATATTGAAATGAACTTTTATATTTATTTTTTCAAGTATATCTATGTTTATTCAAATATATCTATATTTATTCAAATTATATATATATATATATATATATATATATATATATATATATATATATATATATATATATGTGTGTGTGTGTGTGTGTGTGTGTGTATGATATATGTATATGATGATGCGTTACTGTTAAATTCCTAGATCATTTTCCATTTTTATATGAGAAAATAAATTTGACTATATTCTATTTTAAGGAGTACATTTAATTATAAGTTATAAACTCATTTGACTTTGAAAAATTCTTTTCCTTATATATATGATAAATTAAAGTGTAAGGATAAGCACAATTGTATAAATTCACATACACATCCGAGTTTTTTTAAGGAAGAATATAATTGAAATTATGTGTCCGCCGTCAGCACTCGTGTTCCTCATTCTATCGATCGTTGCGATCAACCACGTTCCCCTCGCAAATGCCAGAGGTCAGTGGTGTGTGGTATCTCCATCGGCGACAGATGCACAAATGCAAGCTAATATTGATTGGCTGTGTGGCCATGGACATGTTGACTGTATACCAATCAAACCAGGTGGTCCCTGCTTTGAGCCAAATAATCTTAGAAGCCATGCATCGTTTGTAATGAATCAGTATTACCAATATAACGGACGTACCGAAAAAGCATGTTTTTTCAATAATACCGGTATGTTCGTTTTTAAGGATCCAAGCTATGGTAAATGTGAGTATGATTATTAAGAAAAAATATACCAATAATCTTGATTGATGTTTCGTGGAATGCATCGTAGAATGAATGATTTTAGGATTTGTTTTTTTATATATAAATTATTTACATTATGTAAGGTTAATGAAAAATAAAATATTTCGTCATTCAGAATTCATATTTAGTCAATATACAATGGTTATTGGTAGAAGAATTATAATATTCTGAAATTCCTTTGTTATTGGTTTATGAATTTTTAAAGTTTTACCAAAATATATTGTTATTGGTTTGAAGATTTTTAAATTCTATTCAAAATCTTTTGTTATTCAAAAACGTTACTTATCATTGATTTTATAATTCTATTGAATTCTATTGTTATTAGAATATAGATTCTTTATATTTTTACTTATAAGACTCAACTTTAAGAATATCATGTATATACATAGATTTCCAAAATCATTAAATTCACAAATGTATCAATTTCTAAAATCATTAAATTCTACACAAATTATTGCCATTGCGTTTAATATATATATATATTGGATTCTGGCAGTGGCTGCAACTAGAAATCTTTCTAGTGTGATAAAACTAACCAGTTACAACAAAAAAACATGAAAATTATTACACCTCGTTCCTTTTTGGATGAAAAAAATAAAATACATTATTTTGGAAATTTATATCACTTTCTAAATGTATTGAGTGGACATGATTAAATATTTTATATATAGCATATCCACAAAATTAAATAATAATTATACAAACTCTAACATAAACTATAACTTATCATATAAATATGTTAACAAAATAATTACGAATAATGCATGTGTAGTTATTTATTTCAATTAAATTAAATATTATTTGAATAGTAACAAGTTAAATTTGATTTCTTTTAAATGAAGATAACTTTTATATAAACATCTATGAATATTTTAATGTAAGTTAGTATAAATTTATACAATGATTAACAATTAATTTATAATAAACAAATTTCAAAATCTCTCTCTCTCTTTCTCTCTCTCATATATATATATATATATATATATATCAGCTTTAAAGATTCACATTAACATATATATTAATGTATATCATAAATAATATTAGAGCATGTTAGATACATGGATTACACAAGACTTTCTTGAGTATATATGATATCTTCCTCAACGTGTGTGATATATTCCTAAATTTGTAAGGAAAATATGAATACTTACATAAATGTGTAAACAGAATTATTAAATGTAACTTGCATCTATATTCAATTTTTTTTTTCTAAATGTATGCCGTATCATGAATTTTATATATTTCCATATTTAGAAAATAAAACTCAATATATAAAATCTCTCAAAAAT
This sequence comes from Moricandia moricandioides, assembly GCA_905132885.1. Classification (NCBI taxonomy): domain Eukaryota; kingdom Viridiplantae; phylum Streptophyta; class Magnoliopsida; order Brassicales; family Brassicaceae; genus Moricandia; species Moricandia moricandioides. Next base: position 27,323 of record CAJHQQ010000326.1, on the reverse strand, counting down.
TTATGAAGTTGAATTTAAATAAATAACTAAATATAGATATATAATATTCTTATATAATTTAGATAATAAATTCACGAAGTTCTTCCAAAATTATAGGAAGAATTTATACATATTTAAAAATATATTATAAATATACATATAATTCAAATTCCTTAAGACATTCATAAATATATTTAAATACATTTTTATTAATATTTTTCTAAATTTTATGGAGATATTATACAGATTTATAAATATCTTCCTAAATTTTAGGAATATATAATAATTATTATGAATGTGTTTCTAAAATCAAAGTAAAATATCATCCACATTAAGAAAGATCTTTCCAAACTCAAATTCAGGAAGATATCACATATTTAAGAAGGTTTTGATAAAATAATTTGAAAGAATCATTACCTACAAATAAAATGAAAAAAAAAGTTTGTATTTTTTTTTCTAAAACGGAATTTGAATTTGTTTTCCAAAATAAAAATTTCAATTTGTAAAAGGTATTTATTTCAGATATATAATTATTTTTTAGTATATGTATATTAAGGGTATAATTGTCATTTACTAAAACATATTTTGATCATTTTGATTATTGTGTGTTATTTTATAAAAATATGTAGGAAAAACATAGGGTATTTTCATTATAATAATAGAACATTTAATTCCACCATATTCACCATTCTTTTTTGGCTTTTTGCAAAAAAAAAAAAAAAAAACTCAAAACTTGAAGTCAAACACAAAACTAACCCATGATTTTTTTTTAAAAAAAATTATTTGTCCTATTCACCCTAAAAGTTCTGATTATTCACGAAAATGCCATTATTTTTTTTCTTTTTTTTCAAAAATGATTATTTTACTTTATCATCCCCATCTTCGTCAAGTATTTATAATATTTCCATTGCCTTCAATACACCAATCACCATGAACAACCAATTAGAAGCTCTTAATGCACATAAAAATCGGTTTTCAATTCTCTTATCTCATTTCTTATGCTCAAAAACTAAATATTTTCACTTTCTCTCAATATTCATCTTAAAAATTGAAGATTTTGATTTTTGGTGGGTCACTTTCTTTTGAGCTTTTGTGTGCTTGGAGAAGAGTTATGTGTGTTAAGGAAGTTATCTCACTAATTTAAGTTATCAAATCATTTTTTTCTTGATTTGTCGCCTAGACGACTTCTGTGTAAGTCTTCTCGACGTAGAAGACTTACACGAAAGTCTTTTGGTCAATGAAGATGTTGGTTTTGCATTTGACTTTTATATGTATTTTTAGAGACGACTTATCTGGAAGTCTTCTAGTTTTCTTTATTAATAAAAAAATCTCAAAAATACCATAGAAGACCTCCTAGTAAGTCGTCTAGGATAAACATGTTAGTTTTGCATTTGACCAAATTGTGTCAGAAATTTGAATTTTCCGAGACGACTTACTTGTAAGTTGTCTGGCTGAAAAACAAAACTTAAATACTTAATATTTACTAAACGACTTATATGTAAGTCCTCTCAGATTACATTTGCATTTGAAAAATTAAACATAAATATTTAATTTTAGTCAAACGACCTACATGTATGTCGTCCCAGACGACCTACATGTAAGTCGTCCCAGACAACCTACGCGGAAGTCTTCCAGAAATTGTTTCTTATATTCTGGTTAAACCTTGGATCTCATAGAAGACTTCCATGAAAGTCGTTTGACGGACGACATACATGTAGGTCGTCTAGTTAAAATTAAATATTTAAGTTTTATTTTATAATTGCAAAAGTAACCTGAGACGACTTACATATAAGTCGTCTAGTTGATATTAAATATTTACCTATTTTTTTAATCTAGACGACTTACAAGTAAGTCATCTAGAAAAAGTCAAATTTCTGACACAATTTTGTCAATTGCAAAACTAACATGTTTGCCCCAGACGACTTACCGGGAGGTCTTCTCTGGTATTTTTGAATTTTTTTTGAATAAAGAAAGTAAGGTAATATTTACGAAGGAAGACTTCCAAAGAAGTATGATGTAGAGTAGACCTCTCTACAAGTCTTCATTTGTAAATTTCCAATTGCAAAAATGACCTTTTCGACGACTTCTGTGTAAGTCTTCTGGTGGAAGTCTTCTAGACGACTTCCATGGACGCCGTCTACGTCAATGTACAATAAAGTTTGAGTTTCTCTAAAACTATAAAAAACTTTTTTAACATTTTCTTATTAATTCAAGTATATTAAGCGATATTTAGATTCTCGAATGAAATTCATAACTTAATTGGTTTTAATTATGAGTTTACCAACACTCATGTTTATTAATATTTCTAGCTAATGTGAAAAGACTTCTGTGTAAGTCTTATACGTTAGTTTTTGTAAACTTGTTAAGTAACTTAAAAATATATATATTTTTTTAACTTTCAAAAGTGTTAAGTAACTTCAAAAATATCAATTAATATGGTTTAATATATCTTCTTATATCATAAGATACACATTCTAACTTTCATGAATTTTAAAATTTCAGTTTTCACTTAAAATTTGAGTTATCCGCTTAAATTTTAATTTCCCGCTTATATTTCAATTTTCCACTTTAAATTTCCCGCTCAAATTTCAATTTTCCACTTTAAATTTAAGTCTTCCATAGAAGACTTCCCAGAAGTCTTCCTAGAAGTCTTCCCATAAGTCTTCCATAAGTCTTCCACTGAAATTATTATATGTTTAAACTTATGTAATATTTGATATTTTGTGAATTTGACTACGTTTTCTTGAGAATTTTTCTCGCTTAGTCGTAGTAAATTTAACTATTTTTGGTATTCTTTTGTTTTGCTATTAAAGTTGTATAAATAAGTTCAATAATGTCATGTATTTTTGGCAAGGTAACATTATAGACATGAATATTTTTACCAAAATTGTTTTTCATTAATATCTCTTTAAATTTACAAAAAAAAATCACAATTAAAAGTGTACACCTACAAATCACAAAATGACCATAAACAAAATTATTATAGATCATTCCTCCACAAAAAAAAGCTTGGACTCCACTTGACTTGAGAGAAGACTCTCTGAGAAGAATTCCTAGAAATCTTCTAGTACATTATATGTTAGAAGAAGACTTCAAAGAAGTCGTCTGGATGACTTCCAGTAATTCTTCTGGAAGACTTCAAGGAAGTCATCTGGAAGACTTCGAGGAAGTCGTCTGCAAGACTTTCAGGAAGTCGTCTGCAAGACTTTCAGGAAGTCGTCTAGAAGACTTCCGAGAAGACTTCTTCCAAAGTCTGACACATATTTGAAAAACCTGCAAATCCAAAAACGTTCAAAAAACATCAAAACAGAGAAAATGAGTGGAACATGAGATGTCTACATTTAAAGAACACACAAAAATACATTTTCAAAAAATAGATGTACTTTTAAAGTAGTATAAGATGGGAACCATGTAATAAAAACCTGCAAAACAAGATGAATTATTAAGAAATATATGAGAAAAAAATGATAAATTAATAGAAAAATTTAGTTTGGGAAACATAGTATTCAAATGGCTTCAAAACATAGAAAAACTTCAAAAATAAGGTAATAACTTAAAACAAAAAAAAATTCAAAAGATAAGATCTTTAAGCAACATTGGGTTACCAAATGAAGAAAAATATGATTTATAAATCTACCTTTAAAGGAGTGGAAGATGAGAACCATGTAATAAAAACATGCAAAAACAAAATAATACAGTGAGAAAGACATGAGATTAAAATGAGAAATTGATATAAAGTTTGGTGTGTTTAAGTTCAAAAAGATTAGAGAGAGGTTGGAGAGTTTTAGAATGAGAAACATTACATTTTTTTGTAGCCATGTTAGAGGAAGAAAAAGTGTGTAAATTTTCTTTATATAAAAGACACAAATTCCAATAAAATTAAATATTTTCGATTCAGAAAACATTCAAGTAAGTTTTCTAGAAAACTTTCAAGTAAGTCTTCTAGAAGAATTTCAGGTAAGTCTTCTTGAAAGTCTTCTAGAAGACTTTCAAGTAGGGATTCTCGACCCTAAATTTACTATTCGTCCAAAAGACTTTCTCAGAAGTCATCTGATGTACATATTATTCATCACACAACTTCCTGGAAGTTGTCTAGACCCTAAATATAAACTCTCATCTTAATTAACTAACTAAACACTTTAATATAATCAAATTCAACTTAAAAAGTGTTTAATATATACATAACTAAACACATATAGGTAAAAATTTATTTTTTGAATAAAAATGTTAAGTTTCCAAAAATTCACCCTAAGAATACAGACAATACTACAACATATGTTACCAAAACCGTAAAAAAATAATACCATGACTCACTACATTCACTCATCTATGTTGAAAATAATTCAATTTGACTATATCTTAATTTATATCACTTTCAATTGTTAAAATTACATGATTTCAAATTTTTCACCTTAAAAATATTTTTATAAAATTTATAAATTATTTTTAAGATCAACTATATGAGATGACTTCCACGGAAGTCGTCCGGAAGACTTCCAGGGAAGTCGTCTGGAAGACTTCCACGGAAGTCGTCTAGACGACTTAAACTCAGAAGACTTCCCAGGGTTATATTCGTAAAAATCTATTCTGTTTTTTTTTTGTCATAAGGGGATGGTTCTAATTTCACAAGACTTTTTGGTTAGTTTTGCATTCGATTGATGTTTGGGTATTCTTTTGAATTATATTTGGTAAATTCTCCGTCTTTTTTTTCAACATCCTGTTCACCATTACACTCAAAATTATTTCCTTTTAGATAGTAAATTATTCATTTTGTCCATATATGCTTCATTTAATAACCAGTTACACCATTGTTTTTTAGAACATCTAGATACACCATTGTTGTAGTATAAATTTTCCTTTAGTAAAATAGATATATTTGATATGGAAATAAAGTTAATCAACCCGTCATAAAAAAAAAAGAAATAAAGTTAATGCTGACCAATAGCTTTAATGCAATAACGAAGAAAACAAGAAAATAAACAAGACAAGATAAATGAAAATAATAATAACTAAATTTAATATAATAAATGAAAACATTGAGACTTGGAGAGTATACCAAAAGAAAGAAGATGAGAGAAAGACAATCTTTGTAGGAATGATAGTAGGAATTTAGCTGAACATAATCGTACATAGTAGATTCATATATATATATATATATTATTACCTCGATCCATGACGAAGTTCTGAACTTTTCTTTGTTGAAGAACTAAACACTGAATTATGATTATACATAAGTACAGTCTTCAACCTGAATCATACAACTTTTTTTGGATATTAAATTGAGAAGAAAACACCTCTGAGTTAAACACTCAATTTCTCTCTCAATTTTTGGCCGATTTTGCTCGTTTTTGAGCCTAACCCACTCGATTTTCACCATTCTATATGTTTAGTTCACTAAATCAATCAATCATCAAGGTAAGTTCTCTAAATCTCTTAGTTTAGGGAATTTGTTAGGGTTTGGAGAAAAAGTCGAATCTTTTGTTGTTTAGCTCAGAATTTAGAACGATTTAGGGTAATGTAATACTAGATATATGATTTGCATGACTTAAGTTCATTCTTTTGGATTGCGTATCCCATGGTTTGCGATGAACCATCGATTGATGCCCAAGAGGCGCCGTCGATCGATGACAATGAGATGTCGTCGATCGATGCCCATGAGGTACCATTGATCGATGGTTGTCTTCTATCTCGACATAGATTCTGATTCTTGGCTTTGTTGATTAAATGCAGATGGTCGAGAGTTGAACCAAGACACAGTACGAGGCCGGTAGCTCCAGTGCTCCGCCACAGAGTCCTCCATGCCAAGACCCTTAGCCAAAGGCAGAAGAGACCTTGATCGTAACATTCGAGGAGTACCCTAACCCTCGAAGGGCTGTAGAATCAAGGTAATGCACCCATCATTCAGTGCGCGAGGAGTGGGACGATTTTGACAGCCTCTACTATAACGCTTGGCAGAGCGTTTCTATTGAGCCCACCAAGTTCGTCGACATATGCGCCTTGAAGAAGTTGGGGCTCATGACATACTTCAAGCAAGATGGTGCAGGAGCTGGGACTGGGTACCATGGCTACTAAGCCATAACCTCTTTAGCCCGACCAGGTCCGATAGTGCATCACCACGGCTCAGGTGCTCTACAAGAGCCCTAGAGTAGAGGCGGCGAATGAGGCTACCTTGACCTTTCTCATCAGAGGCATCAGGTACCGGATCACCATTTCGTAGGTTTGTGAGATCAATGGGTTCGACGCTGGTACTCTTGCCTGCACCGTCCCTCCCTTCCCTGGTCAGCCTACCTTTTCGGGACTCATCACGACAGGCCACTTCGACTCAATCTCTGCTACTTAGAAGGACGTCCGTCACCCCACCATGCGCTACTTCCTGAAGGTCCTTGCCAACACTCTGTTATGCAAGATAGAGCCCAACAAGGTTAGGGTTCAGGAGCTCACACTGGTTTGCTACTCTGTCAGTGACTTGGTTGGGCTCGATGACGAGGTCTTCCCACCACCACTGAGCGATCATTGGGTGAACTTGGGAGCTATCTTAGCTGAACACTTGGCAACCTTGAGGACAAACCCTTCAAGGGTTCTGGCTCAAAGAAGGAGACGATTGGGAGCCTATTGATGCCTCTATTCATCTTTCTTGAACTTTGAGGGAGCCACAGTACAGAGGGAGATACAGTACATGGACGAGGGGCACTTGACTAGGAATCAGTGGCTGAAGGAGAGACGCTACTGGTCTTTTGTAGATGACGAGGGGCCTAGGATGATAAAGCTTCCAGCACGAGAGGTGACAGACTTTCCTGATGATCCAGATCGCCTTGCATTCCGACCAGCTGAGCAGCAGCTCCACACAGAACCTCTAAGGGTACGCCACAGAGGAGGCCTCAGACAGCCTATCCGGTAGAAGCAGCAGCGGCAGACGAGCCAGCACAGCCACCTCCACCTCTCCCAGATTTCCCTCAGATCCCAAAGATCCCTATTCACGACCATGGTGTTTTCCAGAGAGTCGTAGTGGACGTACTTTGTGCCATATGGGCCATGGTGGAGACAATGTCTAGGTGCCAGTGTTTCATCCGTCCCAGGACCAGAGCGTGATCACCACCAGCAGCCGAACCGCAGCCTCAGCAGCCAGACATGGATACCTCAGACAAGGAGTAGTCTCCTTTGTTGCTCCTTCGTCTCTTATTTCATTTTCATACTTACGTACATATATACTTTATTTTGTTTTGTTGCCTTTGGATTTAGACTCATTTATTTATTGCTGTTTAGATGTTTTGATTTGTGTTTGAGTTTCTAACAAAGCTAACCCAAAGAGAGATGATCAGATTGGAGGGTAGGCACACACGATTTCAGTCTGTTAGCCTAGCATCAATCGATGACGTTGTGTTGCTATTGATCGATGGCTAATTAACAGAAAGGAATAGCAGACAGTTCGAATCCACCATCGATCAACACCATCAGTTCACCATCGATCGACAGTGATGGTTTACCATCGGTCGACACTCACATATAACCATCGATCGATACTCTTTTCGGAGCTCGATATATTCGAATTTCTCTAACAATGTTTCCTTATGATTTAATTTTTTCTAAACCAATCTGGGACATATTACACTGAGGACAGTGTAATTTAAGTGTGGGGGAAGTTTTCTAATACTACTTATTTGTTTTTGAGTCTTGTTTACTATATCTATAAATTTTTAAAAAGTTTTTATTGAGTCAAGAAGAGGACTATGATCAAGATTTATTATTGATTAACCACACATTAGCATCATTCTTACAAGGTTGTTTGCAGAGATTACTAGAGATACCAAAGTGGATCATCCTGCCACTATATCACACTTGATTAGAAACTTTGAAGGAACTGAGCTGATTTCCAACACTAATCCTGAAATTATTTTCTTGCTTTGGGGCTTGGTATACCTGGATCGCATTTCTTCTGCATGTCTGTAGGAACAAGTCATTTCACCTCTGGTTCTCAACTCTCTCTCTCTCTATCTTCAGAATCTACCTAAAATCTTAAAAGATTGAGATGATTTCCCGAGATGCAGAGGGGTAGGTACATTACCGATGACCCCATTATTCTAATTCGGAGGAACGATCACACATTGCTGGAAGCGAGGGATAGATACATTACTGATTACCCCATTATTTGTTTAAAAAAAATCAAAAATGAGATGGCAAGATGGATTGTATCAGCATCATTGTCCATTATGTTTGAGATCCAAAAAGATTCAAAGAAGAGAGAAAACAGAAAATATGGGAGAAAGGGATCAGAGAAGACTTTGTGCATGGTTGTCCAGAATTGCAGAGGTAAGAATCCATGTGTCCTTTGATCGATACTCCCAGATCAAACTGCCGAATCGGAAAAATTGGGTGCTATCATATAGCTTATGCAGTCTGCAACTCGCCTGCATGAAGCCGGAATCGCTATATAATATATATATATATATCTATTATATCTATCGCTTATTTTTTAGCGTGCACTTTTATTTTATGCAAAGAAATGAAATCAGAGAGGTGAGTCAAGCTAGTATTTGCTAAGTTGTTGGTAGAATGGAATTGGTTGCTATACTAGTATAGGGTATATAAAGTTTCTCTGTGATTGACTTAATAGGATGTGGTTGCAACAAAGTAGGGTGACAATTATACTAACACACTATGTGAGTCTCCGCTTTTCAAAACCTCTTTCACAGGTTTTGTTTGCTTGAGGACAAGCAAAAGGTTACTTCTGGGAGAGTTGATATGCCATGAATTTTACCTATTTTACCTATGATATATAGAGTGTTTTAGAGTCTCTTATATGCATTTAGTATTGTTTTAGAGTATTTATAGGTCTAGGTACTCATTGGAAGCAATTGGAGCTTTTGGGCTATTTTGGAACATTTAGGATGCTCAACCAGAAACTCATAGCCGGATCCAATTTATGTGTGCACCATCGATCAACGTCATGCACTGTGCGTCGATCCACAGCCAAATCGACTGCGAGATTAATAAAGGCTTGAGAAATTACAAGTTTTTCCCAGAAGTTCCATCATTTGCAAGACAAGTCCCTGGCCGAAATTTAGACTATTTATTAGGGTTTTCTATCTTAGTTTTAACAAAAGCCTAGAACACCTAAGAAAAAGTTGTCTTCTAAGTTACACAAGAGTTTTAGATTTCAGAGTTGGAACACCTTGTTACATCTATTGGCGATAGAGATCTGATCATCATTACAGAAAAGATATTGAACTCCTTGTCTTTTTACTAAGTTTATTCTATGCAATTTATTCAGACTTTAACCATGCTACTAGCTCTGCGACCGAAATCGATCGACTGCTCAGGAGGCTCAGAAACACCCTTCACAGCTCACATCACCGATATAAGAGTATCGGATCCTGGAAATATCAAGGTACCCACCTACAACGGTACAACTGATCTCAATGCGCACATACAAGCCTTCCAGATCATGATGGGAAGGGCAAAATTCAGAGAAAATGAAAGAGACGTCAGCCATTGCCGCCTCTTCGTCGAGAAACTCCAAGGAGCAGCACTCTAGTGGCTCTCCCAACTTAGGTGAAACTCCACTCGGAAGTTTCTACCAACTCGCTTTGCAGTTTCTCAAGAAATACTCTATGTTCATAGATCGAGAAACCTCCGGCGTCGACGTTTGGAGTCTGGCTCAAAAGGAAGACGAACCTCTCTGTGACGTCATGAATAGGTTCAAAATCTTCATGTCCAGGGTTAGCAGAATAAGCAAAAAGGTCGCCATAGACGCGATCCACAAAACTCTCTAGTACAAGTCGAAATTCAGGAAGTGGATAACCCTCGACAAGTCGCGCACAATCCTCGATGCGCTACACAAAGCCCAAGACTACATCATCATCGAAGAAGAGAACAAGCTCTTGTTGCAAAATCATAAGCCAATGAAGACATCCTCAAAAGATTGGGCATCAGATCAGAAGCCAAAAAAAAACCCTTGTAAAGATAAGTATGTCCATCACAAGGCGGAAGATCTCCAGGGAGCACATAACGGATGATGGGAAACACGTGGACCCGAAATTCGAATTATGATGAGAATACCTTCTGAGCTTCCATCAGACCCAAGGTCACATGACCTTAAACTGCAAAGTCCTCGGGGAAAGGTTGGCTGCGAAGCTGCTTGCAGGAGAGCTCTCCGATATAACGAGCGTAAAGGATCTCATCTGCGATTCCGATCGTCTGCCAGCGACTGATAAAACACTGCAATCGGAGAACTCATCTCGGGGAAATCAGTCGGGTGAAAAACGTGGAAGGAGACACAGCGAAATGGGCAGAAACAACAATCGTTGCAGAGTGAACATGATCATCGAGGATCGTAGTACTACAGCGATACAGTTTCGTCGATCAAGTCCTATCAGCGGAAAGATGAGTCAAGTGCAAGATGGCCAATCTGGTCTCCACCCTGCAATGTTTCAAAAATAGCCATTACCTCCGAAGAAGAGGATGCTCGTGGAATCGACCAGCTCCACAGCGACCCACTCATTATCGATCTCGTAATAAGAGATCTCGAAGTCACCAGAATCCTCGTGGACACGTGAAGCACAGTCAACTTCATATTCTGTCACACTCTCAAAGGATGAACATCAAGCTGGGAAAAGTCATACCAACGCCAAAACTGTTAACCGGTTTCTCGAGCATAACATCGATGACTCTCGGATCGATCAGACTCCGAGTCATGGCAAAGGAAGTCACGTAATTGTCGACTTCGCGGTCATCGACCACCCAGACATCTACAACGTTCTTATGGGAACACCTTGGATGAAATCTATGAAGGAAGTTCCGTCGACATATCATCTAGGCATCAAATTCCCGACTCCTAACGGAATTGCCGCAATCTGGGGATGCTAGAAGGAATCGCGACTTTGCTACTTAGCCGAACATAAGCTGAGGCAAGTCACGACCACCGTGAGGGTAAAACCAAAACACACTAATATAACTCAGCCGTCGGCTGAAAAAACTTCGAAGAAAGACGGTTTGACATCGTCTACTTGAGCAACGGTTTCGGACACCAGAAACCAGCAGGAGATAAACCCGGAAGAAGACATCAATCCGGCTACAACCAAGGCAATCAATGCAGGCACCAAGTAAACACACTCGCGGAGCCAACTAAACTACGAGATGGCTTTATCCTCGAAAGGGGTACGTAGGCCGCTCATCAAAAGACAAGTTCAGATATCCCCCTCTAAAAAAGGGGGAGTGGGTACGTATACATAAACTCATATACTCCCACAATGTTCAACATTTTCTCTTGTACTCGACATTTTAAATTTTTCTATCGATAATAAGAAAACACAATAAGGATTTCCAGAAAGCCTCGCAGAATCTCTTTTATCACATAAACATCACAACACGCGTTCAGAAATACCTAAGTACGAAAGAAACATCTGTCGTACAATCTGGAAACGGAAATTTTAAGATAAAATCAATCTATAGAAAATTATTCAAACTTCTAAAAAAAACGTTTTCGTCCATATTTCACAAACATTTCTCGATCACACGGTCGAAACTGACTTCCGAACAAAACACGAGACGACCACTCTAAAAAAAAATTAAAACCATCTATCAGGCAAGGTATATTTTCGGGAAACAGAGCGAGAAGTCAAATAAAATCTTTGGACATATATCTCCAGTCTTGAAACGCAAAAACAGTCCGACCGCGACTATAAACAAGCACTTGCTCTTACATCATATTCTTCGACTGGCCCCGGCAAATACACCAACCGTTCTCTAAAAGGACGATAAAATAAACCTTCCCTTGGTCATCATACATCCGACCAGGATAATAACGCGTTATAAAAGAAATACAAATTTTTGGTCAGCACTTCCAAACCACTTAAAATTATCTTTGGAGAGATGCTCGATTCCTACCATTCAAGTCGTATGAGCATATAACCTATAGCGGACTTTAAATCGGTATGAAGAATCAGGTTAAAATCGCAACAAGTAACCCAATAGCCGATTAGTCATCACAAAAACTTAAACCGAAAGTAGACCTAAGTCTTGCCCTAAACCCAACACACTGGTCTTTAACATCTCAAGGCATGATATCAAATTGATATGAGATCTTAAAACATGTCCCTTCATTCATATCTAATCGCTCACGAAACTTCGCAAAAATTGTAGAAACTTTTCGAACATTCCCGTCTTAAACAAAAAACGAATGAAACGACTCACCCAGAGTTAGATATGAGACGACAACTCATATTCTTCTCTCCATACTCAATCAAAACACTTTACGGTCCTTTTAAAATATGCATATTTCATTCAATGAAGCCGGAAGGCGGCAAGGGAATCAAAGCCACAAGTGGCCACTCCCAACAGTCTAACACGGCCAAACTCGGCCAAACTCGGCTTAAGCAAACGTAAAACAGGCCACACTCGGAAAGCATAAACTAGAAACATAATGATGAGAGGGAACACTTTACCATCAAGTCCAACGACATCTTATGGATCATGATCATAGTGTTCGGACATAGACCTCCCGAATGAGCAGTCGACAACAGGGGCCGGTTGCTGGTTCACCTCACCAGTCTCGCCGGAGCTCCCATCCTATATCCTCTGAATCAGGAGACACGGGAATCGGAGCCCACTGATCCCAAATCCTCTCTTCGACCTGTGGAATCATGGAGTCTGTATTCGCATTTGTACTCATGCAACTCGACTGCTTGGCCATCTTCTCTTTGTAAGAATACTCAGAACCTGCGTGAGATACAATCCACCAACGGCAACGCGATAGTCGTGGTAGGCACCAACGGACTTGTACGTCTTTTAAGCTCCAATAAATCGTTTGTGAACTGGACGCAAAGGTTTTATATGATCCCGGCGATCTCCCTCTTCTCTCTCTGGTACGCTCGACGAGCCTCCTTCGCGGCCAGCTCTCTTTCGCGAAGAGAATTCACTGCCATCTCACCCTTCAAGCGGGCAATCTCTTTCTCATCTGTCTCCTCCTTGAATGGATCTGTGCATCCATCCTAGAGACTCGCGTTGAGGGCCTCATTCATGATAAGGAGATCTTGCAAAATTTTAGAGTTAGCAAAAAATTTGGCAGAAAATAGAAAAATGTTTGAAAGCAAGGACTAACCCCGTTGAGTATCCTCGATGCTTTTGCAAACTGTGGCGACTCCACAGGACATGCCGTGTAATAACCCTCTTAAGCAGATATGATTTTGGTTGAGAAAATTCAGTAAGTTCAGCTTGGAGATTGGATGATCAGATTTAAAAATAAAATCGACCCGGTGAATTAATGTCTCGACGGGACTGTCATGTGGTCGAAAGGCCTCCCACAGAGAGTTCTGGTCGAGTGTTAACTACTATGGTCGAGTTGTACTGAATCTGGAAAAGTTTATCCGAGAGCAGAACGAGAATTAACGGACAAGAATTTTTTAGTCGAAAGCTGTCCAAAGATTATCGACCAGCTTCATGAATGGTTCCTGACCCGTCTTCTGCCTTTCACCAACCTGCCTGCTTGCTTCATTTAAATGATGTTATTTTCACAAGCTGCCTGCCTGCTAGGTTAATAAGTAAGTCATGTGCAAGTCACAAGCTACTTGCTTCAGCTGCTTGCAGCTTTCTTCATCTGAGTGAAAGGAAAGCATCTTGTCTGCTGAGAGTGATGAAACAGGTCACCACCTGTCCTCTCCCTGCCTTGCCTTGTGTAGAGTGAAACCGTCACCTGAAGTAACCTCCTCAGCTATATAACTACCTCTCCAGCTACTTGGTCGTCCATTACCACAAGAAAAACCAGAGAAATATTTTCAGAGAAAATCAGTGAAAAAGAAGAGAAAAACTGATAGAAAAATTAGAGAAAAATCAGAAAACATCTTGGACAATTTTTCTACCATCCTCTAGTTCAATCTGTTTATGTGTGGAAAATCATAAGGGGAGATATCCAGAATAAACCCTAGCTCTTGTTCTGTTTCTGATGTGAACCGAAGCTTGATGTCTCTTTGAAAACAGTCCAGCGGTGAGCTAATCTTGAAGAAGAGAACCATCTGAGTCCATCTAACCGTTTGAATTTTGGGTAAGCTTCATCTTCTTGCCTCAGTCAGTATTTTTCAGAACTGGTTCATGTTTAGCTTAAGTCTGGGTCGGATCAGTTGTTTAAGTTTTTATACGGCTCAATCTTATTTAGTTTTTGTTTGGATATATCTCTTTGAACCGCTAGCTAAACTGATGTGAACTGATCAGACCTAAGCCGAAATGAACTTATCTTGTCATGAATCCAACTTGTCTGAACCGAGATGATCTGATCTAGGATGAGTAGAACCGATCTTGAACTAAATTGATTTAAGTTGTTTAGCTTGAACCAAACTGTTGGATTAGTGATGTTCTGAACCAAACAGATTTTATCTTGTCTTGAACTGATCTGAGCCGAGCTGTCAATTGTCTGATCTTGTCACGTACTCATCTAGTCTGAATTGAACTGAATTGTAAGGAGCATTGCTGAACTGACCAAGCTTAGTGAACTGTTTAGCCTTGAACTATTTTGTTGGACTGGCGATCCTATGATCCGAACTGTTCTATTCTAGGACAATATATGAGTGAAGACTTAAGCATCCATTTGATCCCATCCACTAAACCGTGTACTCTCAGTACTTGGTTGAGGAGTTAAGCTAGCAGTCCAGTCGATCCTTGGAGCCATTTAGTCTCTTGGTTTGAATTCAGATGGTCAAGGAGAGTGGTAAGATCAGCCGGACTCGTCCATGTTATCGATCTGAATCTGAAGTGTACCGGAAGTGGAGTGTGATTAGCTTGAGCTCGTGTCTAGTCTTCCTTAGCCAATCTCATGGATTCTAGGGTGAGTCTACATAGATGTTTATGAGTTTTGAATGAGTATTACTTGATTTCATACTTAATATTGTTGACTGATAAGCAAAGTATTTTAGTCGATAATGAAATATGAAGTGTTTACCTTGTGCAAAAACTTAAGGATTATTATGAATTACTCTTTGAGGTTTATCCTGAGCCTTATTACTTGTTCTCAAGTACTAATATATAGTTATATTATTAAGTATATGAATATGAATCATGTGAAGTCTTATCATATTCACTCTCCCTAAAGTCCCCGCATTACTGTGACTTGGTCCTGCGAATAGAACAAGATCATGAAGACACGATGATTGGGTAGCACCCTGGAGGCCATGTACTGCATGACGATGCAGTCTTGAATGTTCATACGGACGTTCGAGGATGATGGTAATGCTAACTCACTAGGCTCGGTTAGCGTTTGTGGTTTATCAGGTCTAGTATATATATTGTATTTATATATGAGTGAATGGCGGGTAACATGGAGGTGATGTTTAAGATATGATTCACATAGATGGAAGGATAGGCCTTATATATATAACAATTATGGAATATATCTCCACTGCATTCAAATGGTGTCGACTGCTCGGGATACTATTGATATGTGTTGAGGTGCGGGATTAGACTGACTGAGTAAACTAGTTACTCATGACTCATTTGTGATGCAGGTAACCAGTAGGCGGGAAACATTTACTCTAGCACGGGAGGTAGTTTTATTATCCTTGAAAAGTAGTTTGGATATATCTTATATATAAAGTTTGTTGACCGAAAACCTCGAGATTAATCCTTAACATTTTGTAATATGCTTTTGAAAGACTATTATATAATGTATTAGAATGTTTCTTTAAGGACGAGTTCCATATGATATTATTCCTTGTCCGGACGAACTAACTATTGGATATTACTCAGTCGGGTTGAAAAGCCTCGGGTTATACCTAATAGAATATGTGTACTTAGGCGATTGGCCTAAGGTACATGGATCTGTTCCGGGAACTTCGGGTTAATCGTTGAGGTACACATTGTGGCCTCTCGTTTTGGTTTAAGTTACTAGTGATTGGCTGTGCATGTTCTTGTTTGATTGTTGCACGAATGGTCGAGTCAACTTGTACTTATACTAGATCGGGGGTGTCACAAAGGTGGTATCAGAGAATGGTTATACGATGCTTTAACGGGACTTGTTTTAAACGTTTTTTTAGTCAAAATGAGTCACAAGGATAACTAGGATATTCTTGCTGGTTCCTTCATCTTCGGATAGATAGTCATGGGTAGTTACATTACTGTGTTCTTTCATAGCAGATGCACCAAGACAAGCTCAACGGAGTCGATAGTATTTTCCGATATTGAACTAGTCACGCTTGGGTTTGGTATCTTCATGCTTTTCCTTCCGTGCTTTTGGGTTCTAGTATGGATATATTTCAGAGAGGTATATATTGGAAAGCATAAACCCACTGAATGCATCACCGGATTCATGTGTTATTGATGTCAAGGCGGCGTTGTTTTGAATGATCTCGTTTAAGGCGATTTTACTGCTCATGATCACCAAGATGGACTTCTTCTTCCGGCTGCTCAAGTTTTTCCATCTTATGCTGAGACGTACCAGAACCAGAGCCGTACAAGCATGATTGATTCAGCATTTGTTTCAAGCTTAGCGTGGTGGAGGAGATAGTTTGAGTATAGTACAAGACGATGGACGCACCAGCACCACTCCACTGCAACAAGATATCTTCAAGTTTGTGAAGAGGATAAAGAAGTTGGGACCACAAGATACTGAGGAAGGACTAAACCATTCGATGGAGACTTTGGATTGAGGAAGATTTCAAATGCAACACTGGGAGCAGACGACTGACATGGCCCATTGTTTCGAGGATTGCAAGAAGGATATGGAAGGAGACAATATCAAGAAGGATGCAGTGAGTTAGTCGTTAAGCGTCAAACATTATTTTGGGAATGTTAGTCCAAGTTAGACAGGTTTCTCTTAAGAGTTCAAGATGGAGTGTTTTCTACCCAAAGCATGAGACCGATTGGAGATTCCACTTATGGAAGTTAGCACAATGAGATGTTTCCGCTAGAAGGTTGAGGTCGAGTGAAACTGATTCACCCATTTTGGTTTGGAGGATGATCCAAAGATCATAAAGACGTTCTTTGGGGAGTTATCCCAAACAATTGGAGTAACTAAAGATTGTAGTGCTTAAGAGCTTTGAGGAGACAATATAGTATGACGTGTAAGTTAAGAAAGCTATTACTGCCAAGGAAGATTCTTCGTGCCATTTAGACCATCTAAAGGCTATCAGGTTCAGATCGAAGGTCAGTTTCAGGTAAGGAATCAAGGAAGTCGATGGAGATTATTTTGGTTGGACGTTTCATTAGATCAAGACCGAGGACCCTGAGTTGTTATGGTTGTGGCTAGTGAGGACAGGATGGTCATGATTGTTCAAGTGGATAAATCCTGGATCGTTTACGTCATTCACACTTTGGTCGTCCTCTGAAAGTAATGATTTAATTCTATCCTTGTCCATGAAGTTACCCAATTCTTTTTACTTATATACCTAGGATACCAGTTTTTGGACTTGTTCGCTCTTCCTTAAAATTAGTCCCTAACCAAGTGTTTGGCTATTTGGGTAGAGCCTACACTTTTTAGTTGCCTAGACCGTGAAAACACTAAAAGGTCCAATCACAGGTTTGTTTTCTTATCCCATTGTATGCTGTGTTAATTTTAATAAAAATTATGAATAATTAAATAAATATGTGGAAGTGTGATTAAGGTGTCTTAAGAGACCTTTTCTATGGACGGAATTTTCCGCCCATAATGTGTTTAATTCGGGAACAACACATAGATTTAGTTCCCGGGTAGTGTCATTATTTTAGGGAGGATGTACTTTGGTGAATTCAAGTATATTGTTCTTATTCGTGGAATTACTGGCTACCATTAAGAATTATGGTATGCCTTCTTATTCCATCCATATTCCTTAGTACTTCCATTAGAGCGGTTTGTCTCTTTCAATAGTGAGAATGGCTATCTAGTTACCGAGCTCAATTAGGAAGTTGTTGAGGAAAGAAGTCTTTGGGAGAAGACCAGTCACCGTTAGCTTACAATGGTATTATAATAAGTGTTGGAGCATCACTCGTATCAGTCTGGAGAGTTGACTTCCTTTTGGGAAAAGGTGAAGTAGTGTATTCCATTATTCTGATCTTGGGAAGGTAGAAGATCAAAAGGAGAAGAGTATAGAGGACAGTCCAATATTTAGAGAATGCAAAGATCTGTTTAAGGAGCTGGACAGATTGTCAACATCTAGAAGTAACCTATTCAGTAGTCATACTGAACTTGGATTCTCTGCAATAGCCTAGACATCTGTGCAAGTGGTTCTATTCGAGCAAAGTAGTAGATATAAGATTTGTTTGGAGAAAGGTTTCATTCGATTTAGTTCTTTGCCATGGAGTGTACCCATGTAAGTGGTAAGGAAAAATAACTAGAGTTTGTGGTCATGTTTGACTATAGTTAATTCAAGGACGTGACCATCAGGGTCAAGTATCAAGTTCTAGAATTGAAGAGTGGATAAGATCGGTCGCAAGGTGCAGTTTTATTTCAAGGACGTTCGATGGACACTTCAAGATTTAGTAATTGTTGCTGCTGGTAATTGTAAGTTAGATTCTTAAGACAGTGAGTGTTAGAACAAAGAGTTTATGCAGATTTAGAAAAGAGCGTTACTATTTCAGAATGGTCGTGTCCAATCTCTGTTATTGAGATTCGAAGTTATTTGGATTGGCAAGTTACCAGCAGAAGGTTGGTCAAGAGTTAGAAACCATATCAACCGCTGAGCTGATCGACTGAGAATGGTGTTACCTTGGAATGGAGTAAAAGGATCGATGAAGTAAGCAATCAGCTTGAGGAAGTTTCTACGTCTACACATATCTTAGATTTGCATGAGCCTAACCAGCCATATACTATTGCATGGACGCATCGTGTGTAGGCTTAGGTGAATGCTGATGAAAGACGATAGGGTAATCGTCTATGCATCAAGAGATTTAAACAAGGATAAGGTAAATTATCGGATGCACGAGCTGGAGTTGGCTGCAGATCAAATTTCGCAACTATTTCAGTATGGAGAAAGGATGCATGTGTTCAATGATCAAAGAAGCCTACGAAAATCAAATGCAGTTTTAATGCTTAGAGGAGAGGAAATTTTGTGTCGATACTGAGAAAGGTCTCAAGAATCATGAAGAAGAATTTGGCTTCCCTTATAAGGAGAGAGTGAAGAGTCTTCAAGATTACAAGTAGTACTCAAAATGCCTTAATCGTCTATATCTGAGGAACTGATCTGAAGAATGGGAACTTAAGGAAAACATAGAAGGAATTTATTGAAGAGAATTTAAGAGAATAGTATGAGAAATGTGCCATGTACAAATTCAGTAAGAGGAGATGTGAGAGAAGAAACCCAAGTCCTACCTGAAGTTAAGCATGATGATTAGAAAAGAGATGTTAAGTGAACCCCGAGGGATATTGATGAATGAAAGAAAAGATATGACCATAAGGCAAATGGAAATGCCAAGGTTGTTAAAATATCCGAGGATGTATCAATACAGAAAGTCTGGAGTCGTCGTACAAGAGTACTCACTTGGTGAATCAAGCGTGGTATAGACAAACATTTTGGATCCTCAATTGTTGGATAGAAGAAGTAATTCAGAAAGCAATAGGACAAGGCTTGGTTATGGAGAACATTAGAGAGATAGGGGTTGTTCAGAAGTTTATGAAGAGGGCCTCAGATAGATCATAAATTTATTGAAGATTATAAGAGAAATAATTCTTGGAATCGGTGGGTGTGTCTATTTGAGAGTAGCACCATTGGTCTGAATCATGTTAGTGTGATTGATCGTGCATGTTTTTCTTTGATTGTTGTGCGGTTAATCAAGTTGACAATGAAAAGTACCGAGATATTACCTTCACGTATGGCACATCACCTAACGTTCTACATTTTATGTTGTTGATATAAGAGAAAGGCATATATGAATATTTCAGATTGATGGTAGTAAGAGACTCAAGGCTGTCAAAAGAAGTATGTAAACCGCAGTGAAGAGAGTTGTGTTGCAGTAACACATTTATTTCTTCTTTAAGATGTTTGCTCAGAAAATAAAGGATTGTTTGTAAGAGTTGGAAATTGGCAATCTGATATATTGATCTGTTCCGAGTAATGAGTTTATCGGAATTGGAAAGGTTGTCTATAGACCATTGCTTCTTACACATATGCTTATGCATATATTATGTTAAGTGTTGATGTTGTGTAAGAAAAAATAAGACTCAAGTATGATAGAGCCCTGAAACTAAAGAACTTGCAATCCAGTCTTGCCTATCCTAAAGGTCCTTTCTGGATAGGTGAACGTCACATTAGAAGATTCGAGAATCAGAATTTTTTTGTAAGTTCAAGTGGTTGGGGGAACCAACCATCAGTTGTTTTGACATGAGAAGATGAGGATAAGTTTAGAGCTGATTATTATGAACTCTTTGCAGAGACTCCAGTGATCATCAAAGTGTGTAGCTATGTTTTGAGAATTCGGGGACAAATTACTTTGAGGGGGGAAGAATGTAATAACCCTCTTAAGCATATATGATTTTGGTCAAAAAAATTCAGTAAGTTCAGCTTGGAGATTGGACGATCATATTTAAAAATAAAACCGAAAACCTCAAGGTTAATCCTTAACATTTTGTAAGATGCTTTTGAAAGACTATTATATAATGTAATAAAGAATGTTTCTTTATGTACGAGTTCCATATGATATTAGTCCTTGTCCGGACAAACTAACTATTAGGTATTACTCAGTCGGGTTGAAAAGCCTCGGGTTATACCTAATAGGATATGTGTACTTAGGCGATTGGCCTAAGGTACCTGGATCTGTTACGGGAATATCAGGTTAATCGTTGAGGTACACATTGTGGCCTCTCGTTTTGGTTTAAGTTACTAGTGATTGGTTGTGCATGTTCTTGTTTGATTTTTGCACAGCTGGTAGAGTCAACTTGTACTTAGACTAGATTGGGGGTGTCACATGCCGTCTGAAGGAAACTCCAACACGTCAACGGCATCTCCATCTCCAGTCCCGACAACGTGTTTGTACTTAGGAGACCTTAACCTCTCCCTCAGAATTTTGAAAGGAACAAACTCGTCCATGCTCGGCTCTGATTCTTCTTGAACTAATAAATCGGGTTTCAGTCGAGAATGATGATACACCACTGGAAGACGAACTCGTCTCGGAGAAAAGTGGCCCAAAAATATGGACCGCCTCGGAGGAGATCCCTAACAATAGGCAGGTCCTCAGGAAACGGGGGCAAAGGATTAGTAACTGCAAAACAAAGAAAGTGAGTACGAGGTTAGATATCTTCAAAACGAAAAACACCAACGAATATCTAATCAAGATGCCCTTTTGGCCCCATCTACTCCTAAAAATAAGAATGCAGCTCTCCTCGACTGACGCACTCCCTATGCACACGAAAAAATAACTCTTTTGATACTCATGCGAATTCAAAGCAAACCCCTTGATTATCGCCATATTGTTCCTCGGGCTCAAACGGCATCTGATCAATGTTCCCGACCCCACTGGCTTCAGAAAAGCCTTGAAATAATCAGCGTCAAGAGTCATGCAACGCTCGTAACTCAGAACCAAAATCCGGATAAGATGTTGCAAGCTGGTAGGAGTGATTTGACTTATCGACAATCCAAACCGATGCAGGATTTGAACGATTACCCTGGGGATGGAAAGCACAAACAACAACGCAGAAGAAAAGTGTTGTAACATGTGAAATAACCATCCCGAGGAGCATAAACACGTTCTCTAGCCCTCGGAAGTCAAAATTCTACCGAGTCCGGGACATGGAAAAACGTCGGATGACGTCAAGATACAAAGGACAATTGTGACTCGAACAACCAGGGGTTATTTGGTACGAACTGGGGGAGAATACTACGAATCAGGTGGAGGAGTCTTTAAATCACACGTACTAGACAATACGCATCGGCTTCCGTAGGATCAACGGAGTGTGCCATGAATTTGAATTTTGCGGCGACTTCACCATCCTGGGTAACGAATGTTGTCGGGGCCGAAGCAAGAAAGCAAAGTCTTGGCTGAAGCTTTATGGCTTGAAGACATAATCAAGAACAATAAAAGAAAGAAATGAAAAGAAAGATTTTTCTACCTTAAGAGAAGTTCTTGTTGAATGAAGCAAGTAAATAATTTGAAAACTTACTCCACATACTAATTGGAAAGAAAACTTACTATTCATCTTCGTACTTTAAGACATTAATGTTGCCTAACTCATCTAAACTGTCTAACCGCTCGCAAAGAACGTCATGATTTTAACAAATTGGGGGGCTAACAGTTGGGGTCAAAATCGGTCACGACGGAATCAATGTTTGAAAATTCCCTAAAACAATTTTGAAAATAAAAAGCTCGGGAAACCACAACTAGAACCTTGTGCAGATTTAAAAAAGATTGGACATCAAGTTATCGTAAAGGACAATCGAGCAACGAAACGACCAAAACAGCCATGTAATGGCGAGGTGGAAGGTCTCAGTCCAACTTGCCATCTGGTGAGTTGAGACTGACCATCCAGCTCGCCTTGTGGCGAGTTGGATCTGTCCACCCAGCTCGCCTGATGGTGAGTTGGACCAGCCCGTCCAGCTTGCCCGATGGCGAGTTGGATCGACCACGTCCAGCTTGCCATAACTGAGTTGGATCAGCATCATCTGTCTTGGTTCCGAAAAGTACCATCTTTGAACCTTGATCACATTGTCTCTTGTTTTGTCTTTATTGGAGTTACTGTTGGAACATTACAATAAAAACCATGACGATTTGTTTTCTCTTATGAATTCAAATGGTTTGTATAAAACGGCAACGCTTAACTTAACACCAAAAGTTGCCTCAACTATATGAGTAATTTGAACTATTTACAAAAGCGACGTCGTACCAAAGGTCTGCGCTCAGAAAACATCGTAAAAACGTTTAAGTCGAAAAACGATTCGTAAAGGTCTAAAATGCGGCTAAGAGCCCACTTGCGATTTTAGATGGGATTGAGCCCAAGGATACTATGAAAGTTTATCTATTGTTCGAAGGAGAAGATAAATGTCAAGTCCGAAAGATAAATGCCAAGTTTCAAGGGATAATCATGAAGATAGAATAAAAATGGAATATTTTCGCGAAGCCATAAACACGACTTTGGGGTAGAAGAGGAAAGAGGAACCGCCTTAATATGAGTATATAAGGAATGCCAAGATAGAGAGTCAAAAGGGCACAAAATACACAGCAAATTTAGCACTTAGAGCGATTTAGGTAATTTTCAGTTTTCTATTCTCGAGGTGCGACTCAACTAGGTTAACGAAGTCTTAGGTGATTAGAACTAGGGAACTCGCCAACAGTTCTTGCGGCCGAGGCTTTACTTGTTGTCACGCTCATTCACGAATTCAGAATAAGACCTTCTTTGCTCTCTCTCTCTCTCGTTTTATCGATTTACTTCGTCTGTTTTTATTGTCTGATTGCTTGACGTTTGGCTTAGAAAAAATCCGGGATCTCTGGGAAAGTTATGGTTTCTTGAATTTCCTTATTTTGCGGAAATCAACAGTGTAAATTTTAGTTCCCACATCTAATACCTATGGCACTTGTGAAAAAAACCCTCGAAGCTACCATTAACAGACACGAAGAAGACAGCAGTAGAAATACAGAGATGAATGCAA
Source organism: Moricandia moricandioides (assembly GCA_905132885.1). Taxonomy (NCBI): domain Eukaryota; kingdom Viridiplantae; phylum Streptophyta; class Magnoliopsida; order Brassicales; family Brassicaceae; genus Moricandia; species Moricandia moricandioides. The sequence goes on along the minus strand of CAJHQQ010000326.1, from coordinate 3,813 downwards.
TGAATAAACTGAGAAGGCGGTCCCATTGTTTGCAAGACCGAGGTAATGAAGGACCACTTGACTGTGTCAAACGCCTTGGATATGTCAAAATGTATAGCACACTTCGGTGAGGTCGATTGCTTTTGGTAACCATTACAAGTTCTGAGGCAAGTAAACATTCTCCAGTAATAATTTCTCTGTTATGAAGGCACACTGATTGGCTTCAACGGCATCAGGGAAAATAATCTTGAGCCTATTAGCAAGAACTGGGGATTATCTTATATAATAATTTACGAAAAGCAATAGGCCTATAGTCCTTCATTGTATGAGCATTTGTTTTCTTTGTCATAAGAGAGAGGATGGTTGTATTCACTCATGTGGGCATAAAGCCAAAGAGGAAGGACTGTATAGCAACAATGAAATCCCTTCTGATAATAGGCCAACCTGCCACAACAAACTCTTTAGTGAAGCTATCAGGACCTGATACCTTGTCATTCGGTAAAGCTTGCAGCGCCTGTATAGTCTCTTTAGCAGTAACAGGTCCAATAAGTACTGTAGCAGCCTCACTAGAGCACCGGTACGTCAACAGATTCTGCAGAAGGCCACGGAGATGTCCTCTAAAGTGGAAGCCTGAACTTGTAAAAAATTCTGAAAATGTGAAACCTCCTCTTTTTTAATATCAAAGTCAGAAGTGAGTACTTCCCCGCAGCCATTAACCCGACTTCGGATCATGTTTCTAGCAGTCCTCGTTTTCACTATAGAATGGAAAAACCCAGTGTTCTGATCACCCGCTTTCAGCCAGCAAACATATGATTTTTGCCTATAAAACTTCTCCTCAATGCATGCTAATCTGCTCCATTTCTCCTCTGCAACTGCTGCTCTCGCCACATTTTCAGGGTTTGGGTTAAGGAACACTTCATTCTGGCGTTCACACAACTCCTCATACGCTTGTTCATTCGATCCGGGACGTTTCCATAATGCATTTTATTCATATCCCAAAGGGGCTGCTTGGGAAGTCTAAGCTTTTTGTGAAAATGTGACAGGGCTGATCTAGAATTATGAAGGCTCTCCATAGTGTCCCAAACTTCCTTCATCGTTGGTAAAAAATCTGATGCTCAGCAAGATAGTTAAAGAACGGATTCCTAGAGTCATTCGGGGGTCCGGTTACTCAGATCAGACACGTAGCATGGTCAGAGACTCCACCAGCGTCTAAGTGAGCAGATGAGCGGTGATAACGGTTCAACCATTCTCTATTGACTAGGGCTCTATCTAATTTCTTACCAATAGGGTCTTCTTCTCTTTTGTTCCATATCATACAATCTGTCACAGTCTCCTGAAAGTGCCTCATCCCCAACTGATCACTCCTGTAATCCAAAGCCCAAGAGTGCTCATTGAAGCTAGAGTGGCAATGAAATCTCCAATCAAAATCCAAGGCAGATTTAGGTGAGCGTAACCAGCTTGTGTTCCTCTTAACTCTTCCCATAAAGAAATTCTTTCTGCAGATGTGTTGAATGAATACACAGCTGAGCATATATATATTGTTCTCCAGTGCTCGGAATTTGAATGGCACACGAAATAACCTGAGCACTCATATGCAGCTGTGTAACAACCACCTTATCATACCAAAAAAACCATATTCTACCCAAATTCTGATAGCTATAGTTTGTGAGAGAGTTCCAATTAAGAATAGCTGCAGTCATACACCTTCGAAGGTTACCTTCTTGAACTCGCGTTTCCAGCATGCAACCAAAACTTGGCTTCTCCTCTTGAAACCATGATCTAAGAGCTTTGAGCTTGCGTGTCATGTTGAAACCATGCATGGTCCATGCGAAGAATGATGTCATATCTTCCGAATGGAAAATTTTTAGATGAAATCTGTTTACAAGCAAACAACACGTCCTTATACCGAACAACTTTACCTCGACTTTGCTTCTAAAAGGAAACAGTAGTAGGACGCCTTTCACTTGCACCATGCGTTCTCTGAACCTTCTTTTCTGCCTTCTTACTCTCCGCTATCTCACCTTCCTCCATTTCCTTTACAGACTCTTCAAAGTCTTCCTCCTCCTCCTCAATAGCTTGTAGGGGACTGAATCGTGACGGTGACACCACTATCCCTTCAGCTTCTACACCTCTCATCTTCTTTTGGTTTCCTGGATTCTGATGTCCACCATTTCCTGATCCCGTCAGCCCTCCTTGAACATGTGGCCAAGTACCAGACTCATTAGCATGAAATGCTTCTGAAGTAGGTTCAGTCAGCTTAGTACCGTGCATATCTTCACTACTCAGACGACTCTGTTGAGCGTATAAATAATGGCTATCAACCAACGCCATACTACTACTCTCAGCAAGTGGATTGAGTCGTGGAGTGATTGCTTCCAGGTCCTGTATTCCCCTCCATTTCAACCACCTTCACAATCTCATTCGAAATCACAGCAAACTCAGCTTTCTCTTCCATACCTGATTGCTTCAGAAATTTTATATCCTTTATGGAGCAATCCTATCCCTTATGCCCCCATTTACCGCAGACATTATACCGAGGTTGGAGCATGGAAAGCTCATCTCAGTTTCCCGCTCATGGAGATTCACTTCAGTCAACATACGAGCAACATCCAGACGAATGCATCTTTCCATGTTAGGATGCAGCTTAACAACACGCTCAACTGCTTTAGTCAAACAATTCAGATCTTTATGGGAGTAAAGATCATTAAGAACTCCGCAAAGATGAATCCATAACGAAATTGAGGTTAGATCAGGAGGGTTGAGCGCAGACTCTGGTGACCAGGCATAAACCACCAAGGAAACATCTGCAATGTGCCAATATTTCCTATGAAGAACCCAAGCCCTCATTTCGCTGTTCTCAATCCGAACGAGAACCGTGTTCTGTTCGATCAATTGAACATCAATTTTTTATCTAGATTTTGACGAAGAACAAATACGATTTACTGTCGTGTGCACTGATCCAACATGAGGGTTATCACCTATGAAGTAGCCCAGAACATAGGATTTCCAGAGAAGTTCTGATTCATCAAAGATTTCCTTTGGAATCTGGATCGATGCTATACCACCGACAACTTCAATTACCGGCTCAGAAGAAGCAGTCTGACTCGTCTTCTTCCAGGGAGAATTTCTTCGACTTCCATCCGCAAATCGGATTTCGCCTCCTGCGCCATACAGCCTACAAACTGGCTTACCTGCGAAACTAATATAGCATATTTATTACAAGTTTTAGGCGATGTTACATGCTCTCTTTAGGGTCTATTATGAGTGGTTAGGCTATGTTTTAAGGTCTTTATAGGTCCAGGTATGTTTTATATATATATGGAGATAGTTTTTGGAACATTTAGAGGATAATAATCCGTAGAAGATCAATTGAAAGAATCGAAGTACAAGACTACCGTCGATTGATGATACTATCTTGACGTCGACCGATGTTACATGACCAAGATTGATCGATGCTGAACACTTTTCATCGATCGATGACCAATTGGCAGACAGCCGATTTTAAGCACAAGTTAGAGACAACACACAAGATTACAAGATTACCCTTGAACGAGTTTGGAGCTAGATTTTAGGGTTTTATATTTATAATTTATGTATGACACTAGTAAGAGAGAGACGTACGGTGTGAGGTACTAGAGTTTTAGTATTCTATTAGGGGAGAAGATTCATAACTTCTTAGGGAAATTTGTATTGGAATCCCATTATCTATGCATTATATTCCAAATTATTATTCTTATTTTGATTATGTGTGAGTAGTTATCAACTAGATTTAAAGTTGAACTATAGAAATCATGGATTAGCCCAAAAGTAGGATTGCTAGGTTAAGTTAATAAC